>CM022702.1:76497487-76827487 GCA_012295165.1 Asparagus setaceus
AATGGTTGTGCACTTGCGACTATAAAAGGTAAACACTCGTTTTGCCCATCACCGACATTCGCACGAGGCTCGCCAAGCAATGAGGCTCGACATCCGCATCGAGGCTCGCCAAGCAGCGAGGCTAGACGAGGCTCGCCAAGCAACAGGCTCGACATTCGTGACGAGGCTCGCCAAGCAATGAGGCTAGACGAGGCTTCGCAAAGAAGGCTCGATTATCTGACGAGGCTCGCCAAGCAATGAGGCTCGACATCCGCACAGGCTCGCCAAGCAGCCAGGCTAGACGAGGTTTCGCCGAGGCTCGACATTCGTGACGAGGCTCGCCAAGCAATGAGGCTCGACATTCGATCGAGGCTCGCCAAGCAATGAGGCTAGACGAGGCTCGCCAAGCAAATGGTGGCTCGACATCGCTATTGCCACCGCCGCAGGCTCGACATCGCATCGAGGCTCGCCAAGCAGCGAGGCTCGACATCCGCATCGCAGGCTCGCCAAGCAATGAGGCTAGACGAGGCTCGCCAAGCAACAGGCTCGACATTCGCATCGAGGCTCGCCAAGCAATGAGGCTCGACATTCGACGAGGCTCGCCAAGCGCGAGGCTCGACATCCGCACGAGGCTCGCCAAGCAATGAGGCTCGACATTCGACGAGGCTCGCCAAGCATGCAGGCTCGACATTCAGACGAGGCTCGCAACAGTGAGGCTAGACGAGGCTCGCCATGCCGAGCTCGACATCCGCACGCAGGCTCGCCAAGCGCAGGCGACGAAGGCTCAGCCGAGGCTCGACATTCATCGAGGCTCGCCAAGCGAGGCTCGACATTCGACGGACCGCCAAGCAATGGCGGCTCGACATCCGCACGAGGCTCGCCAAGCAAATGGGCTCGACATCCGATGAGGCTCGCCAAGGCCGAGGCTCGACATTCGTGACGCAGGCTCGCCAAGCGCCGTGGCTCGACATTCCACGGGCTCGCCGCAGCCGGAGGCTCGACATCCGCATCGAGGCTCGCCAAGCGCCGAGGCTAGACGAGGCCGCCGCCAAGCGCAGGCTCGACATCGCATCGGAGGCTCGCCAGCCGCAGGCTCGACATCTCACGGAGGCTCGCCAAGCCGAGGCTCGACATCCGACCAGGCTCGCCAAGGCCGAAGCAGACGAGGCTCGCCAAGCAAATGTAGGCTCGACATTCGCATCGGTCCGCCAGCCGGTGGGCTCGACATTCGTGACGCAGGCTCGCCAGCGCCGAGGCTCGACATTCGCATCGCAGGCTCGCCAAGCAATGAGGCTAGACGAGGCTCGCCAAGCGCCAGGCTCGACATTCGACGAGGCTCGCCGCAGCAGGCTCGACATCCGCACGGAGGCCGCCAAGCGCCGAGGCTCGACATTCGTGACGCAGGCTCGCCAAGCAATGAGGCTCGACATTCGCACGGTGCCTCGCCGCCAGGCTCGACGCATCAGGCTCGCCAAGCGCAGGCTCGACATCCGCATCGGCTCGCCAGCGCCGAGGCTCGACATTCGCACGGTGGCTCGCCGCAGGCTCGACATTTAGACGGAGGCTCGCCAGCGCCGAGGCTCGGCTCGCACGGGCTCGCCAGCAGCCGCAGGCTCGACGCTCATTCGAGGCTCGCCAAGCGGGAACTCGACATTCAACCGAGGTTCGCCACAGCAGCGGGAACCTCAACACTCAACCGGCTAGACCAATGCAAGCTTCGAACAAGACTTGCTCAAGAGACGCAGGCTCGCAAATATGGGACGAGGCTCGCTCGCGGATCGCTGGTCCGACGAGGTTCGCCGCTACGCAAATGGGCGCCGCAAGCATCAGAAAACCGACAATCACCGCAGCCCGCCATCAGTAGCAAACACGGCCATTGTCGTAACACGACTGGGCGCTGGACCGCTCGCACGATGGGAAGGGTCATTAACCCTCATATGAGAGTGACAATAGGGTCAGCTTACACCCCTCAAGCCCATATAAATAGTTGAAAGCCCAACAAAGAAAGGGCCGGCAAGCCGAGGAAAGAAAGTTTGAGAACTTTTAGATCAACACTTGTGTGCCCAAGAGAGATCAACAACTCTCAACAACCTCTAGATCATCCGCAGCCTTGGCCTGATCACAACGGAAGCAACCTCGACTGAAAGCATCGAGTGAAGCATCCTCGCCACCAAGAACCCATACAAAAGAGGAGTCAAATCAACCTCCTCTTCCTCCTCAGAATCGAGAGAATTTGATTGTAATACATTCATTCAATCAATAAACATTTTTCGACTTACGTAAGATGCATAATTACAAGGGGAGCAACCATTCATTCCAGATGAACCGTGGTGGCCAATCGTGACAAAGTTGCGCTTGGAACCGAGGTTCAAACCTTGGTCATTGAATTTGATCGTAAGTACGAGGAGTTCCTTCCTCCGCATCTAGCCCGAAAGGCACGCCAGGTCGCCGAGTCTCTCAGATGAGACTTCAGCCCCCGTGGCTTTTGTTGAATCTCTCGAGTGAACCCGACGAAAGCAGCCGCCGCTCTCAGGACGAGGCTCCAAAGCTAGCCAAGAGGCTAAGAAGTGGGTTGTTAAGCAACCCAAGTCAACTTCGATGTTGTTAGCTGTTTTGGCTTCGGGCGCTCGCTCGCCTATGGGAGACCGATCCTACTAACGGTTCCCTATCCGTGATGCGCATTAACGCCGGGCAGAACTAAGCTCGCCGATGTGCTCGAAGCTTTCCTCTTGGACGGATTCCACTATCGTCCGAAGAGCGAACCTCATCATCATCAAGAGGTTCATTCAAACAAGACGAAGCGCCGCCTTACCGCTAACCTCGCCCACAAGACTAACGCCGCCATGTCGCGAGCTCGCCCAAGTGGCTAACCTCGCCACAACATGGGTCCTCCGAAGTGACGAGCTCGCCAAAGTGGCGAACCTCGCCACAACGCGAGGTCCCTTGAAAAGAGACGAGCCTCGTCCCCGCTTAGCGACCCCGCCAAAGAACGATGAACGGCCGCCTGCTGACGAACCTCGCCATGGCAGTGTCGAATGACGAACCTCGCCAACATGAGGTCCATGCCGGATGATGAATCCGCCGATGGCTTAACCTCGCCATAAGCTTCGCCAGAGCAGGGAAGTGGCAACTCGGGCCAGTTCGCCAACTTGACTCGAAGCCCCTCTCACGGAGGCTCATTTTTCGAATCAATCGGGGTACACCCACTTCCGACTCCGATTATCTCACACACAAGCCGATGCCAATCAAATGCGCCTCATCATTGGCAGAAGCTCACCTCGATGCGCCCAATGTTCATCAACGACGCCTCTTCGGGTTTTGAGCTATCGAATTCGCCAACTAGACGGGCGCGTTCCACCGTAAAGGCAGCGGCCCGCGAGGTCATGGAGTGACCATTAACATGGTTGAGGAGCGGAGCAAGACCCCCGATAAGGGCCCCGAATCGCTCGACCCGAGTACTCCTGTGTTTACGAGGCGAATCAATAGCTAAGGCCATCGGCACCGGCTTCGCACTGATGCAATCCGCTTGATTATAGCCAGCTATCGGGGTCCTTCAAGAATTGAGAACTCGCCATCGCTACATCTCAACCTTCAAATATCGATTTCAGGATCGTGCTGTCCTCATGGCCAACGAGAAGAAGAGATGACACGAAGAATTGAAGAGCAACAAGCTACTATTCTTGCGCAACAAGAATCTATCGACTTAGAGATGATGATGGAGAAAGTTGTGGGCAAGAAGATGGACGGCGAGGATCCGAATCGAAGCAAGAAGGCTACGACGGATCATGATGTTCACTCAATGTCATCCAAGCGAATCGAATCCGCTGCACGAAAGAGCAGGATCATATGTTGCGATTTCCAAAAGCAACCGGACGCCTCAAACTCCAAGGGCAATCTAGGAGTCGGGGTGGCAAGGCCATACCCTATAGAATGGGATGATGTCCCATATCCTCCAAATTCAAGCCACTTAATTTAGTGCGCCACTAAAAGCTCGTCGCAACACATCTATTACTTCCAAGCGCGAAACCGGCATATAACGGTAACGATCCTATCATGACCCGCTATTCATTAGCACTCTTAGGAGTCAGCCCAATGGTTTCAAGGTTAGAGCCTGGTTCTATCAGCCTTGGAAAGATGCGAGGCTTTTATGGCCCGATTCTTCGATGATGACACCGAGGTGTCTATGGCCACTTTGCCGGTCGAAAAGAAGACGGAGTCCGCCGCCACGCTCGGCTGTTTATTCGAATTGCCTTTACACTCCTGACCAGCCTCGAAGCTTACATTCATCGATGTGCAGAGCCAACCTCTCGCCAACATACTTTCAAGATGGGTGCGCTTGAAGCACACTCTTGGAGAGACTTGTGAGGCAAGGGGAGCAAGTTGAGAACATGCTTGAGGATCGGGCCGAGGAACCCCGTGATTCTTCGCCATAAAAGGGGGTAATCGTAACAATTTTATTCCTCAAAAGCAAATGAAGGGGAAGGAGACTTTGACCGTGGAGACCCAACCTACTTCGACCCTTCGCCGTAAATCGAATGTTTTTGCCGCCCTCGAGGAAGTATGACTTTAAGGATGACCAGTGTCATACCAATCCTTAAAACTTTACTCAAAATGAACAAGATCACGCTCCTAAATGAGGAAGCCTGAGGAAGCTTCAAGGACGGATGATCCAAAATCGATGTACCATCGAATGGTACACCACTCGACGTGGTCATGCTACGCTTTGAAGGACAAGATCCAAGTCTTGTTAGAGGTGTTATGACTCTAGAGGATCGAAGAAGGTGTTCGCAAACATGGTCGCTCCAATTTGGTGATTTTTCGAATTCCAAGTGCAAGATGGAGTAAAGCCGATCCTCAAGCGGAAGCCGAGTTGTGAACTTTGACCTCCAAAGAACGGAGGAACAAGGTATGGTCCCTACACCATGCCGAAAGGCTTAAATTATGTGGGTTCACCCCGACTTGTTATCGATGAGCAATGGACTTCTTCAAAGTCCAAGGGGAAGACTTGTAACGCCACCTCGGGCCAAAAGGAGCAAATCGTCCCTACCATGCAACCTCGTACTAGATTGGCCACCCGTGGTGGAAAGGAGTTCTTAAGGAGTATCCCGAGGCAACACCGATAGCAAAGCGCTGCCAGAGCCCAAAACAAGGGAGGTCCGGTACAACAAAGCCAGAAGGACGACCAAACTTTGAAGGCCCTTTCCAATTCGATGTTTTAGCCCAACTCTCCAACATCCCGCGAGGATCACTTTGTTTGAACTCTTACTTTCTCAATCTACTGTCAGAGAAGCTCATGAGAAGCATTGGCGGACAACGTTTCTTTCGCCATTTTAAAGCTCAATGTGGTTTTCAATGTCACTCACCAGTCTTCGAGGGGCCAATACCTTGCATTACCTTCTCCTGAGGACATGCAAGTGAAGAACCCAAGCATGATAGGCCATTATACTTTACGGTTACATTGGCTCATTCGATTAACCGAGCTCAAGTTGACCCGTGATTCGCATTGAGTATCATCCCATTGAGAATTATACAACATCTCTCGATACCACGATCGTTTAGCGACAACCGGACTACCATTTACTGCTTCAATGCCACCAATTCGCCCTTGGGCAAAATCAAACTCGGATGTCGATAGGAGACTTGAAGACGACGCCACCGCTACGCCATTGATGCATACATCCTATAATTTGCTATGGGTAACTCGATCCATGAAAACTTGATCGCCCCGCCTACATTGCATCAATGCATGAAGTATATAGATGAAGAGGGATGGTTAAAACATTGGTCGAAAGGCAACCATTCAAAGGTGTGGAGAATTATTTTACGGATTCGGCCCACTACCTTGAGGAAGGCCAAACCGATGAACCACAAATCGAGGACTATGACAATGAAATGAAGCGGACATAGAGTCCAACAAGGAGTTGTTTTCAATGATGTAAAACCCTTTGTAATCGATCCGAATGATCCCGATGACCCATATCGCCATTTTAATGAAGATTATGATTTAGCTTACGACCGGTGTTAAAAGTCATATCGACTTAATGTCGTAAATTCCGCCACGGTTGTAGCGTCGAACCTAATCACATTATGCCAACTCTGGCCGCCGCTCATGATGACCCAAAGGCATAATGACTCTTCATGAAGCTGTTTTGTGATACCAGCCCGAACAATGATCGAAAGACATTATCTTGGGCAGGTCAACAAACCATTGCAAGTCGAGGTGGAACAACCCCAAGCAAAAGAAAAAGAACCCCAATTTTCATATTTCTCACCGGCGCAACATTTGATGAAGAAAATGGGGTATGACTTTCTTCACAAAGAAGGCTTAAACTATGGGAGAGGCATCGGACACCGATCCGACCGCTATGTCCCTAAGGCCACCGATGATTACTATCATAAAACTCGAAGTGTTGGGATATGAGTCGCCAGACTCGCGGGCACGCTACGATCGAGGGTGAGTCGATCACTCATCTTCTCGGGCAGCCTTCCTAGGATCTCGACGCCAAGATAGACAGAAATTAGGTCCCTCGATGGTTAATATGACCTCGCTGATCCAATAGAGATTCAAGAAGATGATCTCTACCGCTATTCGAGGATCCACCGAAGTCAACAACTTGGAATGTATGGGGAACATCGCTTTGAACAACGGAACCGCCCCACCGATGACAAAATAGTCCGAAGTTGATATGGGGATGAAGCTAATCCAAGCCCATATTCATAAGTTTATAGTTTGACAAATGAAGAAAAGGAAAGCCTTATCGCTGGTACGGGAATATATCGATGTCTCGCTTTGGAGTTATGAAGATATGCCCGCTTAGACCCTCGAAAGTGGCTATACATTGCCTTAATATCAACCAGCGCTAAGCCCGTTAAACAACAAAGAACGACGCATTTGCCCTCAGTCATGAAGGCCATTGAGAAAGAAATCGAGAAGCCGATCAAAGCGTGTTTCATTCGAGGTTCAACACTCGACCGGGTAGCCAATATAGTACCTGCTTTTGAAGAAAAGCGACGATCCCCGCATGCTGACTATCGAGACTTAAATTCAAAGATGTCCGAAAGATGATTTTCCTTACCAATCACGATATTATCGCCGATAACACGGGTTTGAAAGGATGTCTTTATGGATGGATTTTCGTGGTACAATCAAATCAAAATGCACCCTGATGAAAAGTACACCGCTTCTCGAACACCGTGAATATATCAAGTTATACGCTTATGCCTTTCGCTTAAAAACGAGGGCAACATACATAAGTTATGACTACTATCATCTTCCCAAAACATTTACTAAGACAAGAGAATGCTATGTGACGATTTAGTGGTCAAGAGTCGCCACAAAAGTGATCATTTACACGATTTGAGGACAAGATTTGAGATAATGCGCACATCACCGAAGATGAACCCAACTAAGTCTTTCCCGGGATGTCTAGTGGCAAATTCCTAGGGTTCGTGGTCACAAGACGGTATACCGACCTGATAAAGTCAAAGCTATCCAAGAACTTCCACCTCCTAGAAGCCTCGTGAGAGCTTCGTGGTCTCCAAGGATGCTATTTACATTCGCAGATTCATTTCAATTTATCTGGGAAATGTCAACCTTCTCAAGCTCATGAAGAAAGGGTATCGCTCATTTGGGGACTAAGATTGCCTAAGGCATTCAAGAGATCAAAACATATCTTTCTAATCCCTCGTGTTAGGTACTTCCAAATCGTGAAAGCCCTCTCGATTTACATCCGCTACGAGTATGCGTATAGCGTGTTTTAGCACGACGATGACAATGGCCACGAACAGGCATCTATTACCTCGAGGGACACGGGGCCGGTATCGATACCCTCCCATTCGTAAGGAATGTTTGGCTTTGGTCTTCGCCGTCAAAAGATGCACTATCTAGTGACGCACCATACACGCCATCTCCAAAATTGACCCTATACTGGTATTCATGACCCACCGCACGCTGAATGGTCGAATGGCTAGATGGGCATTGTTATTATCTCAAGATTTACATTCACTTCAAACCTCGGCGCATGAAGGGTTAATGTGGTGTGATCTTATGGCTAATCATCCATTGAAAGGGAAAATCAATTGTATCAAGACATGCCCGATGAACCTTATGAAGCTAACTGGCCCTAAGGAACAGTGTATGGCATGTTCTTTGACGGAGCCTCGAGAGTGACCCATGACGGCCCCGCTGTAGCCGAGTGGGGGTAGTATTGATATCTCCGAAAACCACGCGGATACCACGAAGTCGGTCGCTATCGAACCATGCACCAATAACGTGCAGAGTATAATGCTATTGATTGGTCTCGACATAGCCAAACATTTTATGCAGCACCTTGAAGCATTTGGGGATTCACAGCCTAGTCGTAAAATAACTAAGAGGGGAATAATGGTCGCACGAGGACCTTATCCTCATCATGCAGAGCCATAACTTTAGTCGACTCTTTGAAAGCTTTTACATTGATCATGTGACCCGCTTATGAACACTTATGCGATACCTGGCGCCTCTTGCAGCTTACGCTTAGCCCCGCCGAGAATGCTACTCGCCAGGTTAGTGTGACTAGTCGGCAACTATTTCGCCAAAATATGCATTACAGATTCGCGCTTGAAGACGAGCCTAAGCCACTTGAAGCACGAGATGGCGGTTCCCGATCATCGACTATGTCTTGCATGGGATATTGCCCAAGACATAAAAGAAAGGAGTCGATTCGACGAGCATCAAGATTTTACTATGATTCCCGCATGCACCTTATATAGAAGGTCATATGACGGATTATCGCTTCGATGTTCTGCCAACTAAGGAAGCAGAGCAAGTCTTGAAAGAAGCTCATGACGGTGTTTGTGGAGCAACCAACCCGCCCCAAGTTATGGGACCGCCGGCAGACTCGGTTATTATTGGGTCGACAATGGTGAGGGATACCGCGGCTTACGCTAAACGATGCCATGCGTACAAATACATGCTAATTACCTTCACCAACCTCCGAACACTTGCATCCTACCGCCATCGCCCTGCCATTTGAAACGGGAATGGACATCGCCGGTCCAATTTCTCCACCTTCTTCAAAAGGACATCGCTTCATATTGGCGATAATCGAGTATTTCTCAAAGTGGGCTGAAGCCGTCCGCTGAGATTGGTCAAGACAAGTGATGTGATCAAGTTTGTTAAACATCATGTCATATACCAGATGGGTGCCGAGGCGGATCGCCCACGATAATGGTCCGCAATTTGTCAATATGCCTTCCGCCGACTCGCGATAAATTTCAACCGAACCTAGCGCCAACAGCCTTACTACCCCGCCAGCTAATGGACAAGCTGAAGCTTTTAACAAGACGATCATCAAGATCCTTACTAAAATGGTCTCTTCAAACAAGAAGGATTGAACGACAAGCCGGGCAAGCCTGTGGGCTTACCGCATAACGGTTCGCACACCGGCTGTACCACCCCATATTCTCGGGTTTATGGTTGTGAAGCCATTTTACCGATAGAGATTCAAATCCCATCGCCAATGGCGCATCGAATGACAACCGAGGAAAATCATCACGACGCTTTGAGGAACTTGAAATGCCGATGAAAACGACATAAAGCTCAACAAAGATATCGAGCTTTACTGCATTCGATTTCTAAAGCATTTGACAAGAAAGTCCGATGTCGCATTTTCAAGGAAGGCGACCTCGCTTCGCCGTCCGACGCCTCGATGATTTTGAACTCCAAAAGAAGGGGAAGTTCGAACCAAAATGGGAAGGACCATTCGTGGTGGAGTCCACCGAATGGAGCATACCGCCTAACCGATCAAGAAGGCGACAAAATCATGATGCCTATCAACGGTAAGTTTCAAAAGTACTACCCGTAGTCTTCTTTCAAACTCCCATTAAGTTATCATGTTAACAAATACATCGGATAACTAATTTCCTCCAAATTCCCTCACCAATCCTCCTCAACAGATGGCGGACCCCAAAACTATCATGTTAACAATCACCTCGATAGTTCCTCAAGATTTCCGCCGATCCTCTCAAACAGATGACGGACCACTCCCACCATGTTAACAATCACCCGATAGTCCGTGATCGTCATTCCCGCGAACGACGTTGTCCAACCAAGCAATATACCCCTATCAACTCCCTCGACGAATAGTGGCCTACCATGCGATGTGCCCCTATTTTAGCCATAGTCGTTATACTCCCATGTCACTGAACGACTCAGCTAACCCCGCAGAGTCATTTCCTAAATGACTTTGTTCGTAATCACTGTTGTTATACTTTTAAGTCACTCAACAACTTGATTGCTTCTTGATCGCATCGCTATACTTTTACGCCACTGAACGATTCGATCATTTCCAAATAGTGGCCTACCATGCGATGTGCTCTATTTTAGCCATAGTCGCTATATTCCCATGTCCCCGAATCCAGCCAAATACCCCCGAGTCATTTCCTAAATGACTTTGTTCGAATCACCGTTGTTATACTTTTAAGTCACCGAACAACTTGATTGCTTTGATCGCGATCGTTATACTTTTATGTCACCGAACGATTCGATCATTTCAATAGTGGCCTACCATGCGATGTGCCTCTATTTTAGCCATAGTCGCTATACTCCCATGTCCCCTCAACGACTCAACTACTCCCACATGATCATTCCTCTAAATGATTTTGTTCGTGAATCACCTGTTATACTTCACGCCATCGAACAACTTGATTGCTTTTGATCACGATCGTTATACTTTCATGTCACCGAACGATTCGATCATTTCCGATGATGGCCTACCGTGCTATTTGCCCTTATCTTTTAATCCAACGCTTTGAACGCTAAGGATAGAGGGAGATTTTAGCACTAAGCCTAAAAGAAACTCCCGCAAACTCACCATACCTGAGGGAAAAGTATGGCTAGCCCGATTCAAACGTACCGGCAGAAAGGCACATCAAACCGCTGATAGTCGGGGTTTGCTAAAATCTCAGAGGGCTATCATTAGTCGCAGTGAAGAATTCAAATTTACCGTGTTCGTTAGAAGGTTCCTCGCTCGCCTCCGACGGCGACCATCTTACTGTGCCAGATCCAAAGTGTTCCGCATCCATTCAACCGCATTCAAGTCCGAAAACTTTGGAGGGGTTTTGTAGGCAGAAAATTACCTTAATCCTTACGCTGAAAGAATCCCTAATGGCGTAAGAGCTTAGGGGTCCATCTGAGTGAAGTCGCCCGCTAAAGGTTAAGTTCACCAATGCTTGACTTTACGAAATAGACAAAGTGTCGATATCTCCCAAACCGGAAGGAATTTGGCAAAATGATCGAGCAAACCGAACCCTTCGGTCGGTTTGGTTGGTCGCCTCGCCGAGATGGTCGATTTCATATATAATTCGGCCCACCTCGACGCACGGTTTGAAAGTTACGACCTATTCTTCGTAGCGCACGCAGGCTCGCCAAGCAGCGAGGCTCGACATTCGTGCCAGGCTCGCCAGCATGCAGGCTCGATTATCCGCATCGCAGGCCTCGCCGCAGGCTCGACATTCGTGCGAGGCTCACGCAGGCTCGACATTCGCATCGCAGGTCGCCAGCGCCAGGCTCGACATTCGCATCGCAGCGAGGCTCGACATCCGCATCGAGGCTCGCCAAGCAGAGGCTAGACGCAGGTCGCCAACAGGCTCGATCGAGGCTCGCCAAGCGCCGAGGCTCTATTCGCACAGGCTTCGCCAGCGCGAGGCTCGACATCCGCATCGCAGGCTCGCCGCAGCCGAGGCTAGACGAGGCTCGCCAGCGCGGCTCGACATCTCTACTCGAGGCTCGCCAGCGCAGGCTCCATTCGCATCGGCTCGCCAAGCGCCGAGGCTAGACGAGGCTCGCCAAGCCGAGGCTAGACGCAGGCTCGCCAAATGGCTCCGACATCGTGACGAGGCTCGCCAGCACCAGGCTCGACATCTCGCATCGCAGGCTCGCCAAGCGCCGAGGCTCGACATCCGCACGAGCTCGCCAGCAAAGCGAGGCTAGACGAGGCTCGCCAGCCGAGGCTCGACATTCGACGAGGCTCGCCAAGCAGCCAGGTCGACATTCGACGAGGCTCGCCAGCGTACAGGCTCGACATCCGACGAGGCTCGCTGCCAGCAGCCAAGCAATGAGGCTCGACATTCGACGCAGGTCGCCGCGTCAGGCTCGACATTCGCATCAGGCTCGCCAAGCAGCGCAGGCTCGACATCCGACGGAGGCTCGCCAAGCAGCAGGCTCGACATTCGACGCAGGCTCGCCAAGCAGCCGCAGGCTCGACATCCGCATGAGGCTCGCCAAGCAATGAGGCTCGACATCGACGAGGCTCGCCAAGCAATGAGGCTCGACATCCGCACGAGCTCGCCGCACCGAGGCTAGACGAGGCCGCCAAGCAGCGAGCTCGACATCGCATCGGTCGCTACAGCGAGGTCGACATCGCATCGCAGGCCGCCAGCAAATGGCTCACATTCGAGAAGCTCGCCAAGCAGGTGGCTCGACATTCGCATCGAGGCTCGCCAAGCAACAGGCTCGACATCCGCATCGAGCTCGCCAATGAGGCTCGACATGCGACGCAGGGTCGCCAAGCATGCAGGCTCGACATTCGATCGAGGTCGCCGCGCCAGGCTCGACGATCGACGAGGCTCGCCAAGCATGGTGGCTAGACGAGGCTCAGCCAGGCTCGACATTCGTGACGCAGGCTCGCCAAGGCCGAGGCTCGACATTCGCACAGGCTCGCCAAGCAATGAGGCTCGACATTCGACGAGGCTCGCCAAGCGGCGAGCTCGACATCGAACGAGCTTCGCCAGCGGCGAGCTCGACATTGAGCGAGGCTCGCCAAGCAGCGAGCTCGACATTGACGAGGCTCGCCAGCAGCGAGGCTCGACATTGAACGAGGCTCGCCAAGCAGCGAGCTCGACATTGAGCGAGGCTCGCCAAGCAGCGAGCTCGACATCGAACGAGCTTCGCCAAGCAGCGAGCTCGACATTGAACGAGGCTCGCCAGCGGCGAGGCTCGACATTGACGAGGCTTCATAGCGGCGAGCTCGACATCGAACGAGCTTCGCCAGCGGCGAGCTCGACATCGAACGAGGCTTCGCCAAGCGGCGAGCTCGACATTGAGACGAGGCTTCGCCAAGCGAGCTCGACATTGAACGAGGCTCATGGCAAGCGAGCTCGACATCGAACGAGGCTTCGCCAAGCGGCGAGCTCGACATTGAGCGAGGCTCGCCAAGCCGAGGCTAGACGAGGCTCGCCAAGCAGCGAGCTCGACATTGAACGAGGCTCGCCAAGCGGCGAGCTCGACATCGAACGAGCTTCGCCAAGCAGCGAGCTCGACATTGACGAGGCTCGCCAGCCGAGGCTCGACATCCGACGAGGCTCGCCAAGCAGCGAGCTCGACATTGAGCGAGGCTCGCCAAGCAGCGAGCTCGACATCAGACGAGGCTCGCCAGCGGCGAGCTCGACATTGACGAGGCTCGCCAGCAGCGAGGCTCGACATTGAGCGAGGCTCGCCAAGCGCAGGCTCGACATTGAGCGAGGCTCGCCAAGCAGCGAGCTCGACATTGACGAGGCTCGCCAAGCAGGCTCGACATCCGGATGAGGCTCGCCAGCGGCGAGCTCGACATCGAACGAGGCTTCGCCAAGCAGCGAGCTCGACATCGAGCGAGGCTTCGCCAGCAGCGAGCTCGACATTGAGCGAGGCTTCGCCAGCGAGCTCGACATTGACGAGGCTTCATAGCGGCGAGGCTAGGCGAGGCTTCATGGCGAGCTCGACATTGAGCGAGGCTTCGCCAGCGAGCTCGACATTGAGCGAGGCTTCATGGCAGCGAGCTCGACATTGACGAGGCTTCGCCAAGCAGCGAGCTCGACATCAGACGAGGCTCGCCAAGCAGCGAGGCTCGACATTGAGCGAGGCTTCGCCAGCGGCGAGCTCGACATTGACGAGGCTTCGCCAGCGGCGAGCTCGACATTGAACGAGGCTCATGGCGGCGAGCTCGACATCGAACGAGCTTCGCCAGCGGCGAGCTCGACATTGACGAGGCTTCGCCAAGCGAGCTCGACATTGAGCGAGGCTCGCCAGCGCAGGCTCGACATTCGATGAGGCTCGCCAGCGGCGAGCTCGACATTGAGCGAGGCTCGCCAGCGGTGAACCTCGACATTCAACGAGGTTCGCCTCAGCGGTGAACCTCAACACTCAACGAAGCTAGACCAATGCAAGCTTCGAACAAGACTTGCTCAAGAGACGAGGCTCGGCGATCATGGGGCGAGGCTTCGCCAGCGGCATCGATGGTCGGCGAGTTTAGATTCTTCTGCGGCCCGGCGTTAGTGTAGCGATCGACAATCAACTGCGGCGGCGCGCTTCGCTAACAAACGAGGCCATTGTCGTAACACGCACCTAGCGCTGGACCGGCTCGCACGATGGGAAGGGTCATTAACCCTCATATGAGAGTGACAATAGAGGTCGATTACACCCTCAAGCCCGTATAAATAGTTGAAAGCCCAACAAAGAAAAGTGCAAGTGAGGAAAGAAAGTTTGAGAACTTTTAGATCAACACTTGTGTGCCCAAGAGATCAAGAACCTCTTCAACGACCTCTAGATCATCGCGGCTTGTCCGATCGTCAGCGGAAAACAACCTCGACTCGAGCATCGAGTGAAGCATCCTCTACGAGAACCCATACAAAGAGGAGTCAAATCAACCTCCTCTTCCTCATGTCGAGAGAATTTGATTGTAATACATTCATTCAATCAATAAACATTTTTCGACCCTACGGTTAACGATCACATCTGATAACCAATTTCCTCCAAATTCCCTCGCCAATCCTCCTCAGCGGGATGGCGGGTCCTCAAACTTTCATGTTAACAATCACCTCGATAGTTCCCCAGTTTCCTCGTCGATCCTCTCTAATGGGATGGCGGGACCCTCTCCTTGTCATGTTAATATTACACCTCTGACAAATCAACTTACCAATCCTATTCAATGGGATGGTAGGTCCTCAAAGTCGCTCCGATCGCGACAATCCTGTCATGTTAATATTACACCTCTGACAAATCAACTTACCAATCCTATTCAATGGGATGGTAGGTCCTCAAAGTCACTCCGATCGCGACAATCTTGTCGGGTTAACAATCACCTGATAAATTTCCCCTACAATCCTCGTCAATAGGATGGTGGGTCCTCAAAGTTGCCCCGATCGCAATAAATTACTGTCATGTTAACAGTCACCTCGGCGATCGACCGTCATTCGTAAATGGCGTTGTTCGATCGGCCGTCACACTCATACGATACGAGCGACCTGATGCATTCGGCGTGCTAATATCCTTAGAACAATCGATGGATAGTAGCCTACCATGCGATGGCTACTATATCGATCAATCATCACACCGATGTCACTGAGCGATTGATTACCTTGACACCGTCATCCCGCCAATGGCGTTGTTGGTTGATAGTGGCCTACCATGCGATGTCTTTGCTATTTGGGATTCGTCTTTGCCCTAAGAAGACAAAGCGGGGTTAAGTATTTGCCCCGAGAAGACAAAGTCTACCGCAGCGGCCAATCCACGTGTAGCGGTTGTTATTAAACAACAAGCGAATCTATGCCTCTCGACATAGGGATTTTATCTCGGTCACCCATCCGAGATTAGTCGATCTAACACCGTGGCGGGTAGTCTATTCCGTGAAAAGGCGAAGCCTCGTATTCAACATCGTGGCTAAGAGAGTTAACTCTCTTAGCACAACGTTACATGTGGGACGGACTTAAACAATCCGAATAGTAGCCTACCATGCGATGTGCCTCTATTTCAACCATAGTCGTTATACTCCCATGTCACTGAACGACTTGACTACTCCCCACATGGTCATTCCTCTAAATGACTTTGTTAAGTAATCCTTGTTGTTATACTCTCCGTCAGCGAACAACTTGATTGCTTTTTGATCACGATCGTTAATACTTTTATGTCACTGAACGATTCGATCATCCCCACATGATTTTATTACCGAATAATAGCCTACTATTTCAACCATAGTCGTTATACTCCCATGTCACTGAACGACTTGATTACTCCCACATGGTCATTCCTCTAAATGACTTTGTTCATAATCATTGTTGTTATACTTTCATGTCAGCGAACAACTTGATTGCTTTTTGATCACGATCGTTATACTTTTATGTCAGCGATTTGATCACTCCCTACGATTTTATTCGATGGTGGTCTACCGGGCGAGTTGCCCTATCTTTTAATCCAGCCTTGAGCGGCTAAGGATAGAGGAGATTTTAGCATTAAGCCTAAAAGAAACTCCTCGAAAACTCACCATCTTGAGGGAAAGTATGGCTAGTCCGACTCAAGCGGCGGTGGTAAAGACATACCAAGTCCGTTGATAGCTAGGGGTTTGCTAAAAATCCTAGAGGGCGATCATTAGGCTGCAGTGAAGAATTCAACTTCTAGGAGTTCGTTAGAAGGTTCCTCGCTCGATGCACTTGCGGCCATGTTGCAAGTCTTCATATCCAAAGTGTTCGGACTCCATTCAACCATATTCGGTCACGAAAACTTTGGAGGGTTTTGTAGGCAATAAAATTACCTTAATCCACACGGCAACTTCGGAATGAGCAAAAGAGCTTAAGGGGCCATCGAGTTGAGTCGAGGCCCACGAGGAAAAAGGGCCGCCTAAAGGTTAAGTTCACACGAATGCTTGACTTTATAAAATAGACAAAGTGTCGATATCTCCCAAACGGAAGAAATTTGGAAAAATGGCGAACAAACCAAACCTTGCGGGTTGGTTTGGTTGGCTCCATCTCGTCGAGATAGTCGATTTTCATATATAATTCGTCAATTCCGACTTACGGTTTGAAAGTTACGACTGTTCTTCGTAGCATGTTGAAGCTGCACGTAGAGCAAGCTTCGCTACGCAAAGGAGCTTAGCTTCGCCTCAAGCACAAGCTTCATGAAGACTTGGAGCTTCGCTGTGTGCTTGAAACTTCGTCGCATAGGCCAAGCTTCGCCTCTGACATCAAAGTTTGGCGAGGCTCGCCCACAACATCAAAGTTTGGCGAGGCTCGCCCTCGACATCAAAGTTTGCGAGGCTGCCCGCAGCATCAAAGTTTGGCGGGGCTCGCCTACAACATCAAAGTTTGTGAGGCTCGCCCTCTGCATCAAAGTTTGTGAGGCTCGCCAGCGGCATCAAAGTTTGGCGAGGCTCGCCCACAACATCAAAGTTTGGCGAGGCTCGCCAGCGACATCGAGCACGATGATCACGAGGGCGAGGTTAGCCTCGGCCGTAAACTTTGACTCTCGCCTTGCGAAGCTTCGTTATCAGAAGCGGCTTCGAAGCTTAACCTCGTAGCGAATCTAAAGGCCACGAAAGCCACAACAATCCGCGTGGGTTAAGTGGTGGGCATCGATTATGCCCGTCCATATCGATTAACCGCGTTTCCACAATTCTTGCATGCGATTCGTGCTAAAGCCCTATAAATGGCGGTGGCGACCATTAGAAGGGGCTTTGGAACTTTGGAGATCAACACTTAGCGCGAGAAAGAGATCAAGCTCTTCATCGGCAATCTCAAGATCATGCAACTCGTTACGATCGTCAGCGGGGCAATCTCAGCGTGAGCATTGAGGTGAAGCATCCTATAAGCTACCAAAACCCACCTTAAAGAGAAGTCGAATCAATCTTCTCTTCCTCATGTCGAAAATTTGATTGTAAACCCATTCGTTCAATCAATAAACTTTTCGACTCTACAAATGGAACGAGTACATCAGCGAGAATATTTAGGGGAGTATCACATCGACTCAAGGGATACAACACCGGACTACATGCACATACACCTAGCTCGAGAATGGGGTAGCTGAGAGGAAGAATAGACATCTCCTAGAAGTTGCTAGGAGTATGATGATGACAATGAATGTCCCAAAAATATTGTGGGGAAAGCGGTTTGGCGACTCACTTAATCAATAGGATACCTTGAGTGTATTGAAATAAAAATCTCCGTGAGGAACAGAAGGAGACAAGGGAGACCCTATTGAAGGTGTTTGGTACGTGTGTATTTTGTGAAGGACAACAGACCATCTGTTGGGAAGCTGGACCCGGGCTGTGAAGTGTATGTTAAGTGGGATACTCACACGAGAAAGGGTATGTCTGTTGGAGCCAGGTGGAAAAAGGCATTTGTCAACATGGATGTGCGGTTTGACTCTCGAGCCATACTATTGGGAGTAACTTCACCCTTTGGAGTCTGCTTGATACACTAGAGGTATGGTGAGAGGAGGAGGAGAATGGTGAGAGCTCAAGGGGTCAATCCCAATTTGGCCCCTTACTCGGAGGGAGCGAGGAGGATGAAGACAAAGGTGAGGAGGAGGAGACAAGGGGTGCTAGGCCTACAACTCGGGGGGCTGCCTACATTCGGGGGAGTTAGTATATCTGAGAAGGAGGGAGGCGGTCGAAGTGCACAGTGCGAGAGGTGCATACAGTGCGGATGTGCCTACGATGCAGTGCCAGTCCCTCGTCCGCTCTGCTCCAACTCTTGAGAAACCTACACCATCCTCCAATTCGGTGATATCATTCCTTCTCTGCTACCCCTGCACTGTACATGGGAGGACTACATGATGTCACGGGTAATCCTCTGACGATATGATTGGGATCTTGCTCAATTTATTTCCTATTCTAACATATCCCCTTCACATGGAGCATTCATTGTATTATTAGATTACGTTACTATACCTAACAAGCTGGCGGTAGCTAGAAGGACCCAAAGTGGAAGGCTGACCATGCGAGGGCTGGGGCTCTCGAGAAGAACCACACATGGGAGTTGGTGACCTTGTCAGCAGGAAAAAGCGATGGGATGCAAATGGGTGTTCTTGTGAAGCGAATTGAGAAGGACAAGTTGAGCGCTACAAGGCCGCGGTGGTGGTAAAGGTCTGACCGGACATCGGCATTGACTCTGATGAGACTTTTGCACCGATGCGAATGAAACCTTGTTAGGACAGATCTCTCTCGGTAAATAGTGGATGGAAACTACACCAACTAGGCGTGAACAATCGCGTTTCTTCATGGGGATCTAGTGGAGGAGGTGTATATAGAATACCAGTTGCCGGGAGACGGGCGGTGGTAAGTCGCGAGTTGAAGAAGTCTGTATGGGCTAAGCAGTCTCCCCAAGCATGGTTCGACAGGTTCAGAAGGGCTATGGTTGGTATGGGATACAAGCAGATCAATGCAGACTATACTGTATTCTTTCGAAGAAGTGAGGGCCACATCACTATGCTTGCAGTGTATGTAGATGACATGATCATCACAGGGGATGATGAGAAAGAGATTGCCCAGCTCAAGGTGAGATTGAGCAAAGAATTTGAAGTGAAGGATCTGAGTCAGCTTCGATACTTTCTTGGAATAGAGATAGCTCATGGAGCGGAGGGAATTATTTTCTCCCAGAGAAAGTATGCATTGGATCTTCTTGCAAAGACGAGGAATGTTGGGGTGCAAACCTGCTACTACACGATCGTCGAGAGGTTCAAGGTGATTCTTTGGCGGAGAACCGATTGATCGTGAGAGATATCGGAGGTTGGTTGGTAGGTTGATCTATCGGAGTCACACCGTCGGATATTTCGGTGGCGTGATGAGCCGCTACATGCATGATCAGGAAGGGTCATATGGATCACGATATCTCGAGATCACGAAGTATCGAAGGGTGCCTGACAAAGGGCGATATTCGGAGGAGTGACCATGTGAACATTGGGAGCTCTTGTGACTCGGTGGGCTAGGCTGCGGAGATGATAGGAGGTCTACCTCGAGTGCTGCATATTCATAAGAGGCAACTTAGTCTCTGAAAAAGTAAGAAGCAATGTGGTGGCAAGATCAACGGTGAAGCGAGAATCTGAGCAATGGCGTGGGGATTGGGTTGATGTGGTGAAAAAATATCTTGTGGAGCTAAAGCTAGATCAAGGGCCAAGATTAGGTTGTGGTGTGACAACAAGTCACTATTAGCATTGCTAACAACCCGTCTGACATGAGAACCAAGCACATCGAGATTGATAGATTCTTCATCAAGCTGAGCAGTGGGAGCTCTGGAGTTAGGCATGTTCCAACTAAGGATCAGTACATTGCTTGACTAAGGACTTAGCTGAAGACTAGCTAGGGTGTGACAAGATGGGCTTAATAGATATCTTTAAGCCCATCTTGAGGAGAGAGTGTTGAGAGTTATTTTGTTTAGTCCCATTGAAAAGAGTAGAAGAATGGGACCACTATCTCTTGTATATATAGACCCCAATACTAATGAATAAGATTGCACTTTTCTCTTGATTTGCCTTGTTTCTAACAGAATTCTATATCTTAGTGGAAGTCCAGCAGGATATTGTTAGGCGGTCCAATTACATGGAATTAAATTCCAACAAGGACTCCTATGTTCACAGGGATATTCGTGTAGGTTCTTTCTTTAAATACATCATTAGATGAAGACCGAGAACAACAGAGAAGGCCAAAGCCTTTTGGAGCACCTGCAACTTTTGTTCATCTTTTGGGAGAGATTGATTGAGATTATTGGTGTGTTAGGGATTGAGTGATTGAGAGATTTCACTTTGTACTCCTCATAATTTAGTAAAGCGATTCTCCTCCTTCATCCAGTATATGTTTGTGTTTGTGCGTTCTTGATATTTTTCGTGCTTTCGTGTGATTGATATTAACTTATCCTGGGGATTTGTCATAACATCTAGCATGATTGTATTTATTTACATCTTATTGGGTAATTAAAAAAAGACAAGAATACATCTCTCTATGTGGATCTAATATACATCACAAGTGAGCCGAGGAAATATTATGTAATGGATTTAATGGTTGTGAGGCGATGGCTCATTAAGCAAAATGAGAGAAGTGTGAGGTCTATACATTTTAATGTAACTTTTAGGATGGACCTCGCCACGTTGCTATCTCTTGGCAGCTCATTTAACAAAATGTGCTGCAACCTCATAACTAAAATTTCCTTATGTAATAATGTATAGAACATTAAGAACACACATATTCCAGGTATTACTCCAAAATACAAAGCAACTTTCACATTTTCTCAAACATCATCGACTCAAGAACTTCATGCAAATAATGATAATGAGCATGTAAGTGTCCAAAGAGAGGATAATAAAAAGATAACAATCTTCACTTTCACAAGATTTACATTCCTGCTTTTCCATGGGAAATACAACATAAGAAAGTAAAGGGAATTTCAGCTGATGGCTGATGAAAATTCTTGAATGAGTAGTGAGTACACACCTCAATTTTCTATATAAAGTCTGTTCTCGGGTTCTTTATCACAGTAAAAACTTGTCAAAAACAATATTATTACATTACTAGATATTACAAAGAGCACAATTCAAGAGTAAAGTGTTAAGATATCAATTACAAACAGAATTGTACAATAAATGCAATTCTTTATATTGCATTAAACTGTTACTCGATCAATAACATGAGATCTGCAGTAGAAACAAATTTTACCGCAGAATTAGCTTACTGTTAGTCTGTCACCAGCTTGTTATAAACCTGAAGTAATCTTCAAATGTCTCGGTCGTCTAAAGCCGATCATCTGTGTCCTCTATGTTTCTCATGAATTCAACCTGTTTCAAAAACCATTAAAGATCATAATAACTTAATGCTTAAGAATACAGTAATTCTAATCAAGTCAAACTACTCATACTGATAGTTTTTGCAATACAGCAGTATATGTAATCTGAGTAACTTTGGAGGGGGAAATCAGAAATAATTAAAAAAGAACAATTAGGAAACACAACCAGTTTAAATTAAATTCTTCTAACATCATTGTAGGCAATAAAATTGCCTTAATCCTCTACGTAAATCCCGAACAAGCAAAAGAGCTTAAGGCCCACTCAGGAAAGTCGTGCCCACTAAAGGTTAAATTCACCAATGCTTGACTTTACAAAATAGACAAAAGTGCTGATATCTCTCAAACCGGAAGGAATTTGGCAAAATGACCGGAGTAAACCGAACCCTTTGGGTCGATTTGGTTGGCTCTGTCTTGTCGAGATAGTCGATTTTCATATATAATTCGGCCCACCGAATGCACGGATTGAAAGTTATTACTCCGTTCGCGGGCATTGCCTGAGCCTTGCAAAGGAGCTTAGCTCACCTGAAGAGCAAGCTCACCTGGAGACCTAGAGCTCGCCTGCACGCTTAGAGCTCGCCTACACAAGACAAGCTCACCCGCAAGCTTGCCTGAAGGCTTGAAGCTCAAACTCACCTGTAGGCTGGGGCTCGCTTGAAGGCATGAGCTCACCTGAAGGCCAAGCTCGCCTGAACCATGCTTGCCTGATAGCCCCAACCTCGCCTACATGATCCAGTCTCACCTGAAGACCAAGAGCTCGCGCTGTAGCTTGAGCTCACCCGAACTTGTGCTCGAGCTTGCCTACACTGTAGCTCGAGCTAGCCACCAATGCTCGAGCTCGCCATCCATACCTAGCTCGCCTGCAGACCTTTGGTTCGCCTCGCATGCTGAGTTCAAAAGACCAAGTCACCAAGTAGCCGCCACTGGGCCTCGGATGCTTGAAGCTCGCCTGCATAAGGCAAGCTCGCCCGCAGGCTTCCCAAGACCGCCCACTTGAAGCATGAGAGATGTCACATCCCATAGTGATCACATTCCACAGAGTGCATGATCCCCTTCACAGTGGTCACAACCCATAGAGAGTATGGCTCTCCTCAACTGGGCATGGCCATATCCCACAAATCAAGGAGGTGGCCATACCTCTCCTTGCCTATTTATAAGCCACCATCTCCATATGAGAAGGGGGTCAGCATTTTTGAGAGGCTTGCTATGTTTCTAAGACTCTCAAGCTGAACGCCTGGTCTTAGCCTTCTTTAGGACTTGACCTTTCAAGAGGCTCGGCAAATTTAAAGTCTCCACCCGAACCCTCAGATTTGGAGGCTCTCGAGCTCTTTGCAAACTCTTGCATTGTAGCCCTATCCAAGCAAGCTCGGGTAGAACCGAATTCATCACCTCCGAGCTTCTACCGCGTACTAAAGCTCGACTGCAACGTCGATCGAATCGTCTAAGGGAAGCAAACTCGACTCGAGCATCGAGGGAGGCATCCTATCGCCACCCATCTAACCCACGTTAAACAAGAAGGGCCTTCCTTCGCCTGCTTATAAAAAGCGATTCTTGATTTGTAAACAAGCAATTCGACCAATACAAATCCGAGAGTAGATTTTTACACCAAACAATCATATAAAATGAATAAGTTACAACACAAATAAATTTTGTAAATATTTTTAAGCATTACATTGTTGTATTGAATCTTGTAAAATAACCATATTCACAGGCTGTTATCAATAACAAATATAAACGAGCATACTAAATTATTAGATAATTTATATGTAATTAATATGGTGAGAGGAAATTAGAAGTAGAGAGAGAAAGAGAGAAGGGAAGATCATTCTTTGAGTTTAGGTCTGCAACACATACAACTGTGGTATCAAATATATCATTTTAACATTCTGAACTAAGATCTGAGATTTTACTCCATACAATCCCTAATGTAGGTCTGCAACTGCATTTTTTTTCCTTTCGATGTCGGATACATATGTGGTTGCATATGAGGCCACACGAACACACATTTGAACATTGTGAAACTATGATCCACGATTTTTCTCCATACCTTGTTCATTTATGCGGTGCGCTTCTCTTCGACATACGTATGCGGTCTCAAATGAGGCCGCATGAACTGACAACCTAAAACTTAGACTTTGCTGGCATGAAAAATGTGCTCTCCTGTAGCTTACTCAGATATATTAGCATCAGAAGCTGATTCTTTTTTTGGTGCGACAGGTTGAAAACACTTCACAAAAAAAGACAAACAAGTGGATACCAGTCACAATCGAGCCCGTGTCAGCATGGTAGGTAGAAATTCCGAAATATCTCATAAGTTGGATCTGTTATCTTGATTCATTTACGGAAATAAGATACACACACTGGGCAAATGCAACGAGTTAGATATGAACATAAATAATTAGTTATCCATATATTGCATACATGTATATGTACAAACTTAGTGCACAATTTTGTCCATATTTTTGTTTCGCCTACACCATGCATCTATTTTTTGACATATAATCAGATTTATGCCATGTTTTTTAAACTGGTACAGTTGCCAACAAAGCAAAGGAAACATTCTGTAATAATCTATAGATGGTTAAGAGTGTACTCAATTCATGATTTTTTTTTTGACAAGTAGTAATTAGTCATAATCAAGCTGTGTCAGATAAAATTATATAATATTCTACAGGTGGAGTTGTTAGCTTAAGATTTTCGCAGAAGTAAGTGTGAACACGTGGGGTGGGGGCCATGTTCGTGAACGCGGTTTCACCCGCGCGAGGGGGCCACCCACGTGTTTTGTGCAGTTTCACCCGCGCGACAGAAACAAAAAAAAGTTTTTTTTTATTATTTTAGTCCCACATCGGAAAACTGAAGGAAAGTTCTTAATTAATTCCCTTTAAATAGGGAATTAAACTTAGGATTTGTGGTGTGGAGAAAAGTGAAGAAAAAGGGAGAAAAAGCTAGGGTTTTTTGGCGGCGGCTAGAGAGAGAAAAAGAGAGCTTGGAGAGATTCTACAAGAGAGAGGTCGATTTCTCTTGGGTAAAAATCAAAGCTTTTTGACGAGCTTGTGGATTGTACGAGTCGTCGGTGTTCTTTATAGTCAAATCTCTCCTCACCCCCTCCCGTGGACGTAGGCAATTTTTGCCGAACCACGTAAATCTCGTGTCTTTACTGTTTTGTTATGTATTGGCTATTGTTTGTAGGTTCCCTTGATTCAGTCCTAGTACTGTTGAGAGGAAGAGTAGATATCTCACTTTGTTGGGATATTTTACTTTCTATTCTTGTTTCCTTCGTGAAACGGGAATATAATCGGGCCTTCTCTCAGGTGATATCCCTTTCACGGCGTGCGGGCGTGACCCCGCATCCCAACAATTGGTATCAGAACTGTTATTCAGATTGGAAGTGGTGTAACTTTTGGTTTGAGGTGGTGCTCGGTAATTTCTGAGAGAAGCGGATTTATTAATACAAACGGAGAATGGCGTCTACCAGTAAATCGGTCAAAGTAGGAAAATTCAAGATTGAAAAGTTCAATAGGAAGAATGATTTTTTCTATTGGAGGATGCAGATGAAAAACTCACTGATTTCGCAAAAATTGCACAAGGCTTTGGCTGGAAAAGAGAAGAAGCCCAAGGATATGTCTGATGAGGATTGGGAGGAGCTGGATCTGGAAGCACGGGCGTCGATTATCCTATTCCTTGAAAGGGATGTAGCTTTCTTGGTAGATGGAGAGGAAACTACGGGCGTGTGGTCGGTTAGAAAGTACCTTCATGATGAAGAGTCTAACGAACTGGATCTATTTAAAATCTAAATTGTATACTTGCAAGATGGAGGAGGGCTCATCAATCCGGGAATACATCAACAAGTTTGATAGGATTATATCAGACTTGAAAGACATAGATGTGAAAGTTGTAGATGAGGATCGACGCTTCTACTACTGTCTCGCCAAGTCTTATGAGAACACAGTGCAAATCTTGATGCTTGTAGGAGACAATTTGAAGATGGATGAGACTAGAACGGCGCTTCTAGCGGATGACCTTCTGAAGATTGCAACCGTGAAATGACTCTGGTGGTAACAAAGAATAAGCGAGGATTGTTTGCTAGAGGAAGGAGTAATGAGCGAGGAAAAGGCAAGGGAGGAAAGTCTAGATCATCGAGACCTCTTGCGGAAATCCGTGTTTCAAATGCGGTGAAGTTGGGCATTTCAAGGTCATTGTTCAAATAAGAGAGTAGGTGGAAAGAAGAACAACAACAAGACCGAGAGAAGAGAGGGCAAGGAAGAGGCGAGCTACGTTTGAGGAAGGGCGATAAGGAGTGCTATGTCATCACGGGTGGCGAGGATATCTCCGGAAGTGGATACTTGATTACGGTTGCTTTTACCACATGTGTCCAAATAGGAAGTGGTTTACTACCTACAGAGGCATTGATGGTGGAACCGTATTGATGGGGAACAACCATGCTTGTAAAGCGGTGGGGCTAGGTAATATCAAAATCAAGATGCATGATAGAGTGGTTCGAACCTTGGCGGATGTGAGGCATGTTCCGACTTGGGAAGAATCTTATCTCGGTTGGTGCATTGGACTCCGTGGTTGTAAAATTATTACGGAGAGCGAAGTGAAGAAGGTTGTTGGGGTTCCCTTATAGTGATGAAGGGTGTTCGCCACGGTAATTTATATACTCTCTCGAATACGGCGGTGATGGGAGATGCAGCGTTTGGGCTGAAGGAAGTGGTGGAGACCCATGTGAGCACACACGGTTATGGCATAGGCGGCTTGGGCATATGTCGGAGAAGGGTCTAGTTCGCTTGGTAAAGAGGGTCTGGCGAAGAATCGAAGGAACCTAGCATGGATTTTTACGAGGATTGTGTGTATGGAAAGTCACACGGGGTTGATTCGAGAAGCAAGTCTAAGAGCGAGGGATACAAGATTATGTGCACCACGGATGTTTGGGGTCGGCTCGAGACCACTTCTAAGGGTGGTTCGGATATTATGTCTCGTTCATAGATGACTATTCGAGGTATGCTTGGATTTATTTTAGAAGCATAAGAATGAGGTGTTGAGACATTCAAGAAGTGAAAAATAATGGTTGAGAACATGGCGGAAAGAAATTAAAGACAATGAGATCGATAGCAGTGCAGTATACGGATGATGCTTTTAAGGAGTTCGTGATCGGGGAGGAATTGTTCGACACCGATAGTCGTCAACACCACAAGAGAATGGGGTCGCAGAGAGATCGAACCAACATTGCGGAGAAAGCAATGAGTATCGCGATCATCTGTTGGATTGGGCAACGAATGGTGGGCGTAAACGGTGGCTACTGACTTGTTACATCGTGAACCGTTCACCACATTCAATATTGGATGGTGATACACCTATAGGGTGTGGTCGAGAACATCTGATTATGATAGGCTCGAATTTTCGAATGTACGCCTACTATCCGTCAACAAGGAAAGCTTGACGCGAGGGCCAAGAAGGCAATATTCTTGGGATATCACGAAGGGCGTAAAGACTATCGCCTTTGGTGTCTGGAAGATTTGAAGTTCGTGATCAGCGGGGATGTTACCTTTGATGAGAAATCCATGATTGCTAGAGGCCCAAGGATGATGGTGTTAGGGCCGATGAGGCTTCTAAGTCTCAAGTTATTGAAATAGAACCTAAAGACCAACCGTGTTCTAGTCGGTTCAAGTGGGAAGTCGTAGATGATGAGCTTGGCGGGGAGGAGGTTCAGCAGAGAATACACGCAGCATACACAACAGCCAGAACCGAGGATAGTTGGCTTCCACTAGGCCAAGGCGAGCATACAAGCATATACAGAAGCTGCGGGCTGATCAACCCCTGAAGCACTATGGGCAGGTTAATTTGATTGAATACGCACTCTCGATGGAGGAGGACGAGCTGGTCTCCTTTAAGAAAGCTATTCGGGACAAAGATAGTAAGAGTTGGTAGGCTGCGATGGAGGAAGAAATGGAATCTCTTCGGAAGAACCAAACATGGGAGGTGGTCCCATTGCCCGTAGGAAGAAAAACTATTGATTGTAAGTGGGTGTATAAAAGAAAGGAAGATCTTTCAGAGCTCTGTGGTACAAGGTACAAGGCGAGGCTAGTGGCTAAGGATTTTGCACAGAAAGAGGGTGTGGATTACAATGAGATATTTTTTCCGGTGGTGAAACACACTTCTATTCGGGTGCTATTGAGTATTGTTGCTCATGGCGATCTTGAGCTGGAACAACTCGATGTTAAAATGGCCTTCTTGCACGGAGACTTGGATGAAGAGAACTACATGCATCAACCTGAGGGCTACAAGGTTGAGGACAAGGAGGATCATGTGTGTCGTTTGAAGAAGTCACTGTATGGATTGAAGCAATCTCCCCGACAGTGATACAAGCGATTTGACTCCTTCATGCTGAAGCATGAGTTTTCCCGAAGCGACTATGATTATTGCGCTTACATTCGAAAGCTTCGTGGAGGTAATTATATCTATCTCCTTTTGTATGTGGATGACATGCTTATTGCTTCTAAGAGCAGGGTGGAGATAGATAGGCTGAAATCTCAACTTGGTGAAGAGTTCGAGATGAAGGACATGGGCCGCTAAGAAAATACCGGTATGGAGATTAGAAGAGAGCGGGCGAACCGACGATTGTTCTTGAGTCAGAAGGGCTACATAGAGCCGGTGATCGCGAGGTTCGGGATGAAAAGTGCTAAGTTGGTGGTGACTCCATTGGCTCCACACTTTAGGCTTTCTGATAAATAATCTCTCACTACAGCGGAAGAGAAGACGCATATGGAGCGTGTTCCCTATGCGGTTAGCGTTAATATGCGTAATGGTGTGTACGCCCGAGATATTTCCTGAGCGGTCAATGTGGTCGTGATTCATGGCGAATCCGAAAAACGACCGGGAAGCGGTGAAGTGGGTCTGAGGTACTTAAAGGGTTATGTTGTCACAGTGCGTGTTTTGGTGGAGAAACATGTCAGATTGATGGGTTTGTGGACTCTGATTATGCTGGCGATCTAGATAGATGGCGATCGACTACTGGTTATGTATTCAGGATACATGGGGCTCCGATTAGTTGGCGATCGATGTTACAGGCTACAGTGGCACTTCCTACTATAGAGGCTGAGTACATGGCCATGACAGAGGGAGTGAAGGAAGCATTGTGGTTGTGGGGTCTTCTAGATGATTTGGGGATTGAGCAGGAGAACGTGAACTTGTGGTGCGACAGTTAGAGTGCAATTCACTTAGCGAAGAATCAAGTTCATCATGCTCGTACCAAGCATATCGATGTCAGGTATCATTTTGTGCGAGATGTCATAGAGGAAGGCGATATTTCTCTCATGAAGGTACATACGAATGAGAATCCCGCAGACATGTTAACAAGGTGGTCATAGGTAGCAAGTTTAAGCATTGCTTGGACTTGCTTCATATCAACCCGTGTTGATCTGCCCAAGAGGGCATGGCCCTTCGGGGCGGTGGTGGGGTGAGGTGGAGACTTAATTATATGGAGAACAATTCTGAGAACTACGGTTAGCTTGATCGGTGAAATGCGTGGCGTAGCAGTATAGTGTGCATTTGGTTGGCTGGTTGGTGATGGAGATCTCTCTAGTAATGTTCGCGGTGTTCTTCTGGTGTTCGTCCAAAATTTGAGGTTTATCAAATGATGTACGAGGTGGAGAATTGTGAACACGTGGGGTGGGGGCCACGTTAAGTGAGCGGTTTCACCAGCGAGGGCCACCCGTGTTTTGTCGCGGTTTCACCGTAGCGGCGAAACAAAAAGTTTTTATTATTTTAGTCTCACATCGGGAAAACTGAAGGAAAGTTCTTAATTAATTCCCTTTAAATAGGAAATTAAACCTAGGATTTGTCGTGTGGAGAAAAGTGAAGAAAAAGGGAGAAAAAGCTAGGGTTTTTTGGCGGCGGCTAGAGAGAGAAAAAGAGAGCTTGGAGAGATTCTACAAGAGAGAGGTCGATTTCTCTTGGGTAAAAATCAAAGCTTTTTTTCTTTGGGACGAGCTTGTGGATTGTACAAGTTGTCGGTGTTTTTTATAGTCAAATCTCCCCACACCCCCTCCCGTGGACGTAGGCAATTTTTGCCGAACCACGTAAATCTTGTGTCTTTACTGTTTTGTTGTGTATTGGCTATTGTTTATAGGTTCCCTTGATTCAGTCCTAGTACTGTTGAGAGGAAGAGTAGATATCTCACTTTGTTGGGATATTTTACTTTCTATTCTTGTTTCCTTCGTGAAACGGGAATATAATCAGGGCCTTCTCTCAGGTGATATCGCTTCCGCGGCGTGCGGGCATGACCCCGCATCCCAACAGTAAGCAATAACCACCGCGTGTTCCAGATATTACTCCAAGTCCAGCATATAAAGCGACGCTGCAAACTGAAATGTTTTCAAACATAATAACTGTGTTTCCAGAACTTGAACAGATCATGATGTATAAAAGCTAAACAGTACAAAAAAAGGAGACCAAGAAGAATTTGTTGACAATCAGTTTTAGAAGAACTACACTCATACATTTCCATACACAATTCACATAAAAAATAAAGGGAATTTACATCTTTAATGAGAGCACACAGGCTCAATTTTCTGCATACAATTTATATATGCTTTAGTAAGATATCATGTACAACAACTATATTATGACATTACTAAATTTTCTGAAGCGCAATTCAGGAGTACTATACATCATCATAAATTAGAAATTATACAATAAATTATATTATTTACATCGCACTAAAAGTTCTGATCCAGCGGTGATCTGCAGTGCAAATAAATTTTGCTACAAATTTAGCTTAAGGCTAGTTTGTCGCCCAACTTCTTACGATAAACCTGAATCAATCCGCTACTGTCAGTCATCTGAAGCTTTTCACCCAACATGGTTCTGTACCGATCATCTGTGTCTTCCATATTTCTCATAAATTCAACCTGTGTCATAGAGCCATCCAAGATCATCACAACTTGATCACTCAATTCAAACTACTCATACTAAATGTTTTGTCAGATATAAGCAGCTCTCTTATTAAACTTAGCCCTTTGTTTAATTCAAAAATAAAACTTTTATCCCTGTCAGTCTGGGACCTGACCATTTCTTCTATCACACACTCCACACATTAGTTGAAGTTCAAATACAGCCTGCTCATAAACTAGTTTTCTTATTTACTAAAACATACTCATTTTTGGCACATTAATTGGAGTACTTCTGTAGCTTATTTACTAAAACATAGGGGATCATGAAAAGTATGGTTCACTGTACTCAGAGGCTAGATTACAGCAAATGTCAAACTAACTTCACAGCACATAGTTACTGGTGCATAATGATAGACCACATATATTGCCACATATTTTATCACAGTCATATTGGAGGGCAGAAGTAAAAGAGGTAAGCAAATCAGAAAAAAGAAAAAGTAGTTTATCTGCAAAAACTAAAATGATCTATGTACTTGCACATGACTGGAAGTTGAAGGAGAAATGATAATAGTGACAACTTAGATTAAATAAAGAAATACTAAAGGTCTAATAATTAAGAACTAGGAAAAGAAAAACTGTTTACTGATTAAGTTCTTTCAACATCATAATTAAATAAGTTAGTTACTAAGCAAATAATTTGCAAATTTTCTTCAGTGTAATGTTCAAAAGTGTATCTTTACTCGGTATTTTTAAATCTTGCAACAAGACCATATATATAAACCACTGTCAATAAAAATTTAAATGATTCGTAATTACTAACTTATCCATAAGGGATAAAGGAAAGAAGAATGAGAAAAGAGAGAGAGACAGAGAGATGGAAGAGCGTTCTTCAAAGTTAACGGTTGTGTATCAAGTTGGAGTTCAGATCCAATAATGCTGCATATTTTTTAGTGCCATTGCTCTAATATTTGCAAGTTAATAATGATTCCTTATTGTATGTCTATGTTGCACGGATATGGGTGTGGTTGCGGATACAGACACAGGTGTGGATACGGGACATGGAAAAATAGTAAAAGTTAGGATACGGGGACACGGCTATATACATACATAAAATTAATAGTCTATATGAGATTGATTTTTTTTTTTCATTCACTTGTTATGAGAACTAAAATCCTTATACCATGTTATGTTTTCTTTGATCGAGTAGATTATAAATTGCAAAACCACTCATATTTGAACTAGATGCCCAAAAGACCCTCTAAAATCATACTTATGAATTAGGTATGTGCTAAAACTAACCTGTCCCGAGTCCAATGAGTTGCATAAATTTGAGATGAAGTGTATGATATACATTCAAGAAGTGTATCAAAAGTTTTCTGAACTAAACCATGTGTTATATACATGAATACACGTCTGAATAAATGTACGTATGTATTCAAGAAGTGTCCAAGGAGTGTCGGACACGGATATGGGAGCCTAGATGAAGTATCCGGGTTACCTGTCATATGTTAATGAAGTTTTGCATTCAGGATCTACAAAATTACCTGTTTTTGAAGCAAACCGAACTCATCAGAGCTCAAAGATCCATCACTATTTGCATCAAGGAGTTGCATAAGCTCCTGTGCATCTTTCCCCCCTGCTCCAAGCTCTTCCATCACTTCTGTAAGTTCTTCAATGCTAATTCTCCCATCACCATTTTTATCAAGAAAGCGAAATACTCGGTTTTTTTGGTCAATCTCAAGTCTTCCCTTATGGTTTGCACAAGGCATATCTTTAAGACGCAGGGCAGTGAGTTCAGCTGCAGCCAGCATTATGGTCTTTAGACGTTTTGCCTGCACATTGACATATAAGAGAAGAATTTCAGAAATCTAAATATAAATACTTTGATCATAAAAAGCTAATAACTAGAACAAAATTGAAGGTAAACAATCAGTTTATAAAACATATGGATAACATTGATAAGGACAATCTTGTCCCTTCATGTAATACTAGCCTTATATAGGTACATGCTACACAGTAAGAGCATGTTTGGCAACTTGGTCAAAGTAGATTATCATCCACCTTTTGGATTATAATCCACTTTTTGGATTATAATCCACTTTTGCATGTTTGGCAACAATTTATGAGTGGATTATTTTGGATTATAATCCACCAAAAAATAATCAGGGGATTCCTAGGTTATTTTTTTGGTGGATTGTAATCCACGTGTTTGAGCAAGTTAATGAAAAAAATGCCCATTACTTTTTCGCATCTTTTTCTTTCCCCTTCTCTCTCTCCTCCCACTTTTTAAGGGTTTTTTGGTCATTTTAACAAAAAGCACATTGATTATAAACAAGGTTATCGATAGCGGATAGCGCCACAGAGTGATGAGCATTGCTGGTTTTGGGCTATGCAAAATACGGCAAAAGCAAAGTCAAATAGAGGTCTAATTTAGATATGTATAAATATTAAAAAAGAAAAATTAAAGAAAAATCTCGAAATCTAAAAGTGCATATTTAATGATTTAAAGAGATCCTAAATATGAAATAGACATGTAATTACGAGGAGGTCAAAGATCTTGAAGATGATGGCAGGAGAGGACTACAGAGGAGGAGCTACACCGAGAGGAAGGAAGTTGAGGGAGGTGCCGAGGTATGGGAGGTGGCGGAGTGCCGGAAGTCGTGGAGGCGGTGAGATGCAAGATTACGGTCGTTTAATTTTAAAAATAAACCTCAAATTACTTTTAAATAGCGGTCAAGAAATTTGGAGATGGGATGCAATGGTTGCAGGTCGAGTTTAATTTTAAAAATAAACCTCAAACCGCTTTTAAATAGCGGTCAAAACGATTTTGCTCACAATTGCCCACTATTCACCGCTATGGCGCTATTGGCCGCTTTGGTAAAGCGTGATATTCCGCAATATCACCGATAGCGGCAATAGCGTCGGAAGGGACCGCTAAGCTATTAGCGCCATATGGCTATTTACCAATTTACAATAAGGATTATAAACCACCCACTTTACCAAAAGGATTATAACCTAATTAGATTATAATCTAGGATTGCCAAACTTGCCCTAAGCTAGCGATAGCTTTTCGTCACTACTAACGATTTATTGACTTCACAAGTCTTCCACATCATTGATTCTTTATTATAGTTAAGAATAAACCAAGCCACAATCTAAAGTACCCTAAATAGTAGATGCAGCTAGCAAGCCTAGCTTACATCAATAGTCTCTCTAATTAATGCACAAGAAATGAGAGAGATGGGTGTCTATCATATTACGTTGATTAAAAGTTACAAGTTTGAGAATGGTAAAACTATTTTGAATGCAACAGGGTAAATGCTTGATTGTCCGTGTTTCCCTAATCATGCAGGTATCAGTAGTTCCCTATTCATGTAAGTATACTTTCACAAACTAAGCTCTCATATAGAACTTAATTTTCAGGATTTTTGTAAAGATATAAATAAAGTAAAGACATGAGCAAAAAGTAAAATTAAGATGCAAAACAGATACTTAGTTTGCCTTGGTTCTATAATCATTTAGCTTTCACAAGTTCATGAGCAGCTGCTAAATGATTACCCAAACCACCACATGAATATTTTACCAGCTAGATTTTTCTTAGTCCTGTAATTTTCATCAAATTTATGGAGCTATGCAGGTATAACAGGTATCAAATAAAGATGTGCACAAGCCAATAATATCTCCTTCAGATGCAATTAACTTGGAAAATACAAGAGTGTCAGCACTAAAATTCTACTATTTGCATTTGGCAGTTGACTAAGTTTATCAAAGAATGAAATCAGAGCCTATAAGAGCCTCAAATTACAAAAAAAGAAACAGAAAAAGAATATGGAGCTTATTACCTCCCCAGGATCACTAAGACCACCCTTGTACAATGAATGTGAAGCAGCTCCAGCATCAGCCAACATGTCCATCTCCGTTGTCCTTATCTGGATTTCCATCAGCGGCCTTGTCTTCCCCGGTTCACTAACATCAACAGCAACATGTAAACTTCTATAACCATTTGCTTTCGGTTTGGCAATATAGTCTTTTGCCCTTCTAGAAACTTCTTTCCACAAACCCTGTATAACTTCACGAGTTCGATAACATGCTCTATCCCCCCTTTCAGTCATATCATGCCCTGGTTTCGGGTCTACTATGACCCGCAAACCTAAAATATCATAGACTTCCTCAGGCTTCCGACCATCCCTTAACAACTTTTTCATGGTACTGAAACGACTTTTATATCGACCTTTAATTGAGATGTCATCTACAATCTCTTGCAACTCCTCATCAGTTTTCAATGCTTGAAGCAATTGATCCTTGTAAGTCTCTATCAAGGGCTTACTTCCAGTTTCATGACTTCTCAACCATGTGTCAACATAAAGGTATGAATAGGGAAACAAGTAGCGAAATGAGAGGTCTTCGAGTTCATGCGATAAAGCACCGGCTCCAACAGCATGAGCAAGAGGTGCATATATCTTCAAAACTTCAAGAGCAATCATCTGTTGATGGTACCTAGGGAGATAATCAAGATTCCTCATCACATCAAGTTTGAGTGCAAGCTCTAGAATTATAGCCCTGATATCATAGTAAGTCAGGCAGTATTTTCTCAATGCACTTGCACTTTCATCATCCAGTGAGTCGACTCTAGATGGAATATTCTTTATCCGCACGCTCTCGTGCAATAGATGAGCTGTGCCCGTGCCAATCCGGCTTTTTACTTCACGCATGGATATAGCACCGGCCAACAATGGTTCTCTCAACATTCCTGCCGAAATAACTTCTGCATCCATCTGTATTTAGCGTTGTTTACAGTCATTTTGCATATAGCTATACGAATATCAAATGAAGAAAAAAATAAATCAAAATTTCAACATTTAAGCACAAATTCTAGTGCAAAAAACACAAATTTCACTATGAAATGAGCATCCTTTTACCAATACAAAAACAAAACATCTCAAAATTCTTCCTCCATCCGTGTTTCCGCTTTAAGTAATTGTTCAAAAAAACACACAAAATGAGAACAAACTTCAGCACATGTTTCCTACCTTAGCTTTGTCTACAGTCACTTTGCATACAACTATAAGATTCAATCCAATTAAAATACACATATCAAAATTTCTATGTTTCCAGTACAGCAGATTGTTATCCAAAAGACCCAAATTTCTTTTCTCTACCAAAAGGGCATCATTTTACTAATCCTAGCTGGGTTTTCATTAATGATAAAAACACAATACCAATATCTAAAAATTTCTACATTTCAGTACACAGCAATTCAAAAGAAGGCATCACATTACAAATCCTACCTGGGTTTTCATTAGTGATAAGAACAAAATACGCAACATCTAAAAGCTTCTTAATTTGACGAGACAAATTTATTTCGCCAAAATCAATCTTCATACCTGCAAATCAGCGAGAAGGAAAGCAATGGACAAAGCCCTCGAGAGCGGGGGCCGGCCATCATCACCAGAAGGCAAGGACTGAAGAACAGGTATCGACAATTTCAAAGCTTTGAACAAAATTTGAGAAGAGGATGTAGTCGAGATCTCTCCCATCCTCTCTGTTAGCTCATTGAAAGCGCCGACCAATTCCACCACCATTTTCCCGCCTCTTTGCTCGACGACTGGAGGGAGAGGAAGAGGAGGAGAAGAAGAGGGTTTTGGGCGGAGAGCGGAGCAGCGGATTCTGGAGGTGAGGTTACCGGTGGTGGGCAAGGGGAGGGTTTTGTGGGGGGAGAAGAGGATGGGTTTGGGGATTTGATGGTGGAGGGAGAGGTGGCGGTGGTCGGAAGTCGCCATTGCAGCTTCCATTTATTCACTGATGTGTGAGAGAGAGAGGGTGGGTGGTGGATGCTGATCGGAATCTACTTCTGGCTGTGGATGTCCCGCGTCTGCGGTTTGAGTGTGGAGGGTGGGGCGTTCGAATATAGAATGGACAAATTTTCGTTTTAGACCCTTTTACGAATTTATTTTCAAAAATCGACCCATTGCACATTTATTTGCCAATTTCGACCCATCACCATTACTGGCGGGTCGAATTATGCTTTCGAAACTTCAAAATCATTTCCCGTGAAGTTTAGTGGGCGTATTAGAGCTGCTAATGGGGTGAAGCTTTGCTCACCAAAAACTTCACGGGAAATGATTTCCCGTGATGTTTTTGGCCGCCATAACTACACGGGAAATCCTTCATCAAGTTGGCGCGCTTCACAATCCTCTTCAAATTGCTCTGCAAGCTCTCCTCCACCAACTCCCCGATCCCAATCTCCTCCCCGCCTCCTCCGATCAGCGGTGCGCTCACCGTCGGTAACCCTAACCACGCTCCTCCATCTCTCACCTCCTTCCCTTTCTCCATCCCCAAAATCTCAAGAATCCTCGACGCCCTCTTCTGAGCCAAAGTGGACCCCATGAGCACTAGCTCCAAAAGCGCCGACTTTATCCCGAGGCTCATCATAGCGTTTCGGTCCGTCTTGGATCTGTAAGCGATCATCATCAGAATGCACGCCGCCTTCTCCTGGTAGCTCGGCGAATCGATCCAGTTCAATACATCGATCAGGATCAAGACGCCGTCGTTGGATCCTGTCACCGCCCTTCAACCTTCTGAAGTCGACACGAGATTCGAGAGGACGGCGAGGATCCGATCCGTCAAGCTCATGTCGCCGATTGCGGTTAGAAGGTGAGAGATGAGGTCCGAATAGACGAGAAGGGGGATGTTGGCAACGGAGATCGAGAGGTTGAAGAGAGCGCGGAGAGAGTCGAGTCGAGATTGGGATGAGGTTGGGAACTGGAATGTTTTGATCAGAAATTTGACGGCGCCGACTGAAGCTCCGATGATGGGTTTGTTCGAATCGAGGGCGCTGAGGCTGAGGAAGTTGGTGACGATCGCTTCGGAGATCAAGGGGTTGGTTCTTAATTTGAGGAGGTTTAGCATTTTGTGGAGAGATCCTGCTTTAACTATCGCAGCTTTGTTGGACGAAACATCACGGGAAATCATTTCCCGTGAAGTTTTTGGTGAGCAAAACTCCACGGGAAATGATTTCCCGTGAAGCTGTTTGGATCCCATTAGCAGCGCTAATACGCCCACTAAACTTCACGGGAAAAAATTTCCCGTGAAGTTTAGTGGGCGTATTAGAGCTGCTAATGGGGTGAAGCTTTGCTCACCAAAACTTCACGGAAATGATTTCCGTGAAGTTTAGTGGGCGTATTAGAGCTGCTAATGGGGTGAAGCTTTGCTCACCAAAACTTCACGGAAATCATTTCCGTGAAGTTTAGTGGGCGTATTAGAGCTGCTAATGGGGTGAAGCTTTGCTCACCAAAACTTCACGGAAATGATTTCCGTGAAGTTTTGGTGAGCAAAACTCCACGGAAATGATTTCCGTGAAGTTTTGGTGAGCAAAACTCCACGGAAATGATTTCCGTGAAGTTTTGGTGAGCAAAACTCCACGGAAATGATTTCCGTGAAGTTTAGTGGGCGTATTAGAGCTGCTAATGGGGTGAAGCTTTGCTCACCAAAACTTCACGGAAATCATTTCCGTGAAGTTTAGTGGGCGTATTAGAGCTGCTAATGGGGTGAAGCTTTGCTCACCAAAACTTCACGGAAATGATTTCCGTGAAGTTTAGTGGGCGTATTAGAGCTGCTAATGGGGTGAAGCTTTGCTCACCAAAACTTCACGGAAATCATTTCCGTGAAGTTTTGGTGAGCAAAACTCCACGGAAATGATTTCCGTGAAGTTTTGGTGAGCAAAACTCCACGGAAATGATTTCCGTGAAGTTTTGGTGAGCAAAACTCCACGGAAATGATTTCCGTGAAGTTTTGGTGAAACAAAACTCCACGGAAATGATTTCCGTGAAGTTTTGGTGAGCAAAACTCCACGGAAATGATTTCCGTGAAGTTTAGTGGGCGTATTAGAGCTGCTAATGGGGTGAAGCTTTGCTCACCAAAACTTCACGGAAATGATTTCCGTGAAGTTTAGTGGGCGTATTAGAGCTGCTAATGGGGTGAAGCTTTGCTCACCAAAACTTCACGGAAATGATTTCCGTGAAGTTTTGGTGAGCAAAACTCCACGGAAATGATTTCCGTGAAGTTTTGGTGAGCAAAACTCCACGGAAATGATTTCCGTGAAGTTTTGGTGAGCAAAACTCCACGGAAATGATTTCCGTGAAGTTTAGTGGGCGTATTAGAGCTGCTAATGGGGTGAAGCTTTGCTCACCAAAACTTCACGGAAATGATTTCCGTGAAGTTTAGTGGGCGTATTAGAGCTGCTAATGGGGTGAAGCTTTGCTCACCAAAACTTCACGGAAATGATTTCCGTGAAGTTTTGGTGAAACAAAACTCCACGGAAATGATTTCCGTGAAGTTTTGGTGAGCAAAACTCCACGGAAATGATTTCCGTGAAGTCGCTTTGGATCCCATTAGCGGCTATCGCCCACTAAACTTCACGGAAATGATTTCCGTGAAGTTTTGGTGAGCAAAACTCCACGGAAATGATTTCCGTGAAGTTTTGGTGAGCAAAACTCCACGGAAATGATTTCCGTGAAGTTTAGTGGGCGTATTAGAGCTGCTAATGGGGTGAAGCTTTGCTCACCAAAACTTCACGGAAATGATTTCCGTGAAGTTTTGGTGAAACAAAACTCCACGGAAATGATTTCCGTGAAGTTTTGGTGAGCAAAACTCCACGGAAATGATTTCCGTGAAGTTTAGTGGGCGTATTAGAGCTGCTAATGGGGTGAAGCTTTGCTCACCAAAACTTCACGGAAATGATTTCCGTGAAGTTTAGTGGGCGTATTAGAGCTGCTAATGGGGTGAAGCTTTGCTCACCAAAACTTCACGGAAATGATTTCCGTGAAGTTTAGTGGGCGTATTAGAGCTGCTAATGGGGTGAAGCTTTGCTCACCAAAACTTCACGGAAATGATTTCCGTGAAGTTTTGGTGAGCAAAACTCCACGAAATGATTTCCGTGAAGTTTTGGTGAGCAAAACTCCACGAAATGATTTCCGTGAAGTTTTGGTGAGCAAAACTCCACGAAATGATTTCCGTGAAGTTTTGGTGAGCAAAACTCCACGGAAATGATTTCCGTGAAGTTTAGTGGGCGTATTAGAGCTGCTAATGGGGTGAAGCTTTGCTCACCAAAACTTCACGGAAATGATTTCCGTGAAGTTTTGGTGAGCAAAACTCCACGGAAATGATTTCCGTGAAGTTTAGTGGGCGTATTAGAGCTGCTAATGGGGTGAAGCTTTGCTCACCAAAACTTCACGGAAATGATTTCCGTGAAGTTTAGTGGGCGTATTAGAGCTGCTAATGGGGTGAAGCTTTGCTCACCAAAACTTCACGGAAATGATTTCCGTGAAGTTTAGTGGGCGTATTAGAGCTGCTAATGGGGTGAAGCTTTGCTCACCAAAACTTCACGGAAATGATTTCCGTGAAGTTTAGTGGGCGTATTAGAGCTGCTAATGGGGTGAAGCTTTGCTCACCAAAACTTCACGGAAATGATTTCCGTGAAGTTTAGTGGGCGTATTAGAGCTGCTAATGGGGTGAAGCTTTGCTCACCAAAACTTCACGGAAATGATTTCCGTGAAGTTTTGGTGAAACAAAACTCCACGGAAATGATTTCCGTGAAGTTTAGTGGGCGTATTAGAGCTGCTAATGGGGTGAAGCTTTGCTCACCAAAACTTCACGGAAATGATTTCCGTGAAGTTTTGGTGAAACAAAACTCCACGGAAATGATTTCCGTGAAGTTTTGGTGAAACAAAACTCCACGGAAATGATTTCCGTGAAGTTTAGTGGGCGTATTAGAGCTGCTAATGGGGTGAAGCTTTGCTCACCAAAACTTCACGGAAATGATTTCCGTGAAGTTTTGGTGAAACAAAACTCCACGGAAATGATTTCCGTGAAGTTTTGGTGAAACAAAACTCCACGGAAATGATTTCCGTGAAGTTTTGGTGAAACAAAACTCCACGGAAATGATTTCCGTGAAGTTTTGGTGAAACAAAACTCCACGGAAATGATTTCCGTGAAGTTTAGTGGGCGTATTAGAGCTGCTAATGGGGTGAAGCTTTGCTCACCAAAACTTCACGGAAATGATTTCCGTGAAGTTTTGGTGAAACAAAACTCCACGGAAATGATTTCCGTGAAGTTTTGGTGAAACAAAACTCCACGGAAATGATTTCCGTGAAGTTTTGGTGAAACAAAACTCCACGGAAATGATTTCCGTGAAGTTTAGTGGGCGTATTAGAGCTGCTAATGGGGTGAAGCTTTGCTCACCAAAACTTCACGGAAATGATTTCCGTGAAGTTTTGGTGAAACAAAACTCCACGGAAATGATTTCCGTGAAGTTTTGGTGAAACAAAACTCCACGGAAATGATTTCCGTGAAGTTTTGGTGAAACAAAACTCCACGGAAATGATTTCCGTGAAGTTTTGGTGAAACAAAACTCCACGGAAATGATTTCCGTGAAGTTTTGGTGAAACAAAACTCCACGGAAATGATTTCCGTGAAGTTTTGGTGAAACAAAACTCCACGGAAATGATTTCCGTGAAGTTTTGGTGAAACAAAACTCCACGGAAATGATTTCCGTGAAGTTTTGGTGAAACAAAACTCCACGGAAATGATTTCCGTGAAGTTTTGGTGAAACAAAACTCCACGGAAATGATTTCCGTGAAGTTTTGGTGAAACAAAACTCCACGGAAATGATTTCCGTGAAGTTTTGGTGAAACAAAACTCCACGGAAATGATTTCCGTGAAGTTTTGGTGAAACAAAACTCCACGGAAATGATTTCCGTGAAGTTTTGGTGAAACAAAACTCCACGGAAATGATTTCCGTGAAGTTTTGGTGAAACAAAACTCCACGGAAATGATTTCCGTGAAGTTTTGGTGAAACAAAACTCCACGGAAATGATTTCCGTGAAGTTTTGGTGAAACAAAACTCCACGGAAATGATTTCCGTGAAGTTTTGGTGAAACAAAACTCCACGGAAATGATTTCCGTGAAGTTTTGGTGAAACAAAACTCCACGGAAATGATTTCCGTGAAGTTTTGGTGAAACAAAACTCCACGGAAATGATTTCCGTGAAGTTTTGGTGAAACAAAACTCCACGGAAATGATTTCCGTGAAGTTTTGGTGAAACAAAACTCCACGGAAATGATTTCCGTGAAGTTTTGGTGAAACAAAACTCCACGGAAATGATTTCCGTGAAGTTTTGGTGAAACAAAACTCCACGGAAATGATTTCCGTGAAGTTTTGGTGAAACAAAACTCCACGGAAATGATTTCCGTGAAGTTTTGGTGAAACAAAACTCCACGGAAATGGTTTCCGTGAAGTTTTGGTGAAACAAAACTCCACGGAAATGATTTCCGTGAAGTTTTGGTGAAACAAAACTCCACGGAAATGATTTCCGTGAAGTTTTGGTGAAACAAAACTCCACGGAAATGATTTCCGTGAAGTTTTGGTGAAACAAAACTCCACGGAAATGATTTCCGTGAAGTTTTGGTGAAACAAAACTCCACGGAAATGATTTCCGTGAAGTTTTGGTGAAACAAAACTCCACGGAAATGATTTCCGTGAAGTTTTGGTGAAACAAAACTCCACGGAAATGATTTCCGTGAAGTTTTGGTGAAACAAAACTCCACGGAAATGATTTCCGTGAAGTTTTGGTGAAACAAAACTCCACGGAAATGATTTCCGTGAAGTTTTGGTGAAACAAAACTCCACGGAAATGATTTCCGTGAAGTTTTGGTGAAACAAAACTCCACGGAAATGATTTCCGTGAAGTTTTGGTGAAACAAAACTCCACGGAAATGATTTCCGTGAAGTTTTGGTGAAACAAAACTCCACGGAAATGATTTCCGTGAAGTTTTGGTGAAACAAAACTCCACGGAAATGATTTCCGTGAAGTTTTGGTGAAACAAAACTCCACGGAAATGATTTCCGTGAAGTTTTGGTGAAACAAAACTCCACGGAAATGATTTCCGTGAAGTTTTGGTGAAACAAAACTCCACGGAAATGATTTCCGTGAAGTTTTGGTGAAACAAAACTCCACGGAAATGATTTCCGTGAAGTTTTGGTGAAACAAAACTCCACGGAAATGATTTCCGTGAAGTTTTGGTGAAACAAAACTCCACGGAAATGATTTCCGTGAAGTTTTGGTGAAACAAAACTCCACGGAAATGATTTCCGTGAAGTTTTGGTGAAACAAAACTCCACGGAAATGATTTCCGTGAAGTTTTGGTGAAACAAAACTCCACGGAAATGATTTCCGTGAAGTTTTGGTGAAACAAAACTCCACGGAAATGATTTCCGTGAAGTTTTGGTGAAACAAAACTCCACGGAAATGATTTCCGTGAAGTTTTGGTGAAACAAAACTCCACGGAAATGATTTCCGTGAAGTTTTGGTGAAACAAAACTCCACGGAAATGATTTCCGTGAAGTTTTGGTGAAACAAAACTCCACGGAAATGATTTCCGTGAAGTTTTGGTGAAACAAAACTCCACGGAAATGATTTCCGTGAAGTTTTGGTGAAACAAAACTCCACGGAAATGATTTCCGTGAAGTTTTGGTGAAACAAAACTCCACGGAAATGATTTCCGTGAAGTTTTGGTGAAACAAAACTCCACGGAAATGATTTCCGTGAAGTTTTGGTGAAACAAAACTCCACGGAAATGATTTCCGTGAAGTTTTGGTGAAACAAAACTCCACGGAAATGATTTCCGTGAAGTTTTGGTGAAACAAAACTCCACGGAAATGATTTCCGTGAAGTTTTGGTGAAACAAAACTCCACGGAAATGATTTCCGTGAAGTTTTGGTGAAACAAAACTCCACGGAAATGATTTCCGTGAAGTTTTGGTGAAACAAAACTCCACGGAAATGATTTCCGTGAAGTTTTGGTGAAACAAAACTGGGTTTATTATTTTATTCGGTAAAAGTTAAATTTCCGCCAAAATCGGTGCTTTTATGGCGGAAAACAAAATTTTCCTTACGCTGATGTGGCACACGGTTTCCGTTCCTCTTTCTTTTTTTATGTTTACGATCCAAACATCAACATATCAAGAAAAATAGCATTTTTTTTTGTGTTTTCCCTGGATGTCAGGTTTCTTTTGGCACTTTTCCTCATTTTCTCTACGAACCAAATAGCCCTTGAAATATTACTCTATGCCGGAAAACCTAAGCCATAGATGAGCCATAACGAGCACCAAAATACCTTATATTATGTAAACGTAAGAATTTTTTGTGAATTTTTCCATGTGACACTCACAAAGCTAATATGAGAACTTTTTAGTCTTTTAACTACATAAAAAACGCACCATAATTTTTTTAGGCTTGATTGCATTTAAATACGCTATAGTTTCGATTTCCTCGATGTTGTACTTATATGACCTCATGATATTTTGGCAGCACTTATATGTTCTAAAGTTTTTAAAAGCATTTATATATCCTAAAGCTTTTAAAACTTGCACTTATATACCCTCGCTTGTTTTAGCAACACTTATTTACCATTAAAGTTTTTAAAACTTGCACTTATATACCCTCACTTGTTTTAGCAACACTTATTTACCATTAAAGTTTTTAAAACTTGCACTTATATACCTTTAAATTTGCATAACTGAGGATATTCAAGTGCAAGTTTTACAAACTTTAGGATATTTAAGTGCAAGTTTTAAAACTTTAGGGTGGATATATGCTTCCAAAATAAATGCAGCTGAGGGGATACAAGGAAAAGTAGGGGAAAGTATAGAGTATTTAAGTGCAATTAAGCTATTCTTTTAAATTATTTTTTAGGGGCTTAAAATAGAATTATGATGTGTTTAACATAAATTCAACAAAAATTAATGCTTTAAAAGTTATAAAATTATCTTATGAGTGTCATATGCAAAGATTAGGAGAAAATTCTCACGGTTGCAAAAAAGAAGGTATTAATTGCAACGTTTAGAAATTTCAAGATATACAAGTGTTGACAAAACAAGTGAGGGCATATAAGTGGATACTACGGAGAACTATAAGGTATTTAAGTGCTAATTAGCATAAAATTCAACAAGAGTTACTAGGAACATTTTAGTTTTAACTGTGAAGTATTATTTAGTGTCAATTTTCTATAATTCTTCTTCATTTAATCTCAGTCATTTCCATTATTATATCAAAATTTATATTCCAACATTTAATAATTCCACTCTGAAGAAGACTTAACATTATTAGGAGCATTTTAGTGTGTGACTCTATCACTTGTTGTCTTTACAATCTCAAATATCCAAAATCTTATTTGTAGTTTTGGTTGAAATTCTCAATCTCATTGTAGACTTGTTGTGAAAGGGTTAGAGGTTCTTTTGTTGATTTGAGAGAGGGCATTTAATGCAAATTTCCGATGATTCAAATTTTACAAGTCTATCAATTTACCCTAGGGGTGTTAGTTAATTGGAACAATTTTGCTCAAGTGAAATAATTTTTAGTATGGGATAATTTTATAAAACAGTACTTTTAGTGGGATGATCGGAGTAATTTTTTGAAGGGGATATTTTAGTGGGATAATTGTTAGTATGATTTGGGATAAATTGTGAATCAAGAAGTATATATATTATACACTTTAATGATAAGACTAATATCTATATACTTTAAATTCGCTAATAATAATAATAATAATATAATTTATTGTTAATTACTCTTGAATAGCGATTAGTTAGACTATAAGATATCATTATAAAAATAATTTGTACTTTTTATCTTTTGGAATTATTATTATAATACAAATCTAACTAACAAAGTTTTTCCTATTTTCTTTCGATATGCCAAATATATTTCCATCATCTCTCAATTTAAATTAATTTTTAATGAAGCATGAATGTGATTTTTAATTTAAATAATTATATAATTCTAATATTTAATTTAAAAAGGAAAATAACATTAAATAGAAGAGTAATAAGAGATGTGACTTGATCTTATGGTGTGGTTTGAAGAGGATGGAGAAATGAAATATGAAAAGTTAAAAGTAAATAAGAAAGTTCTATTTTTTCTACCACCTAGTTCCATACTAAAAGTTGAGCTAATTTGAGAGACTAGAATTCTCCATTTTCTATACAAATATGACAAAAGTGGGATAAATTTTTATCATTATTCCAGTTCTAGTTGATTAACACTTTATAATTTTATCCTAGTTCTAGTTCTACTTGACTAACGCCATAAAAATTTATCCCATAAATTATCACAGTTCTAGGTTTGAGTATGACTTGACTAACCCCCATCTAACAAATTTCCCAAACAATACAATTATGATGATAATTGTAAGAATTTCCAAACATATTTTCAGCTTTGCTGAGGAGTAATTAGGCCCAACAGAGAATTAATGGGCTTTAAATAGAGGTTAGGAATAACCCAAAAACTTAAACTATTATAGGTATTAATCCAACTTCTATTTTAAACAAATGACTCTTTCTGGTACTATATGAGATGAGATTATACTCACATATGAATATCCAACAAGCTTAAGATAGATTGAACAAGCAACAACTTTGGTTCATGAAGCGTGAAAATAGTTGAGGGGTTTGTCTGCATGAGGCGTGAAAGTTTAGGGGGTTACCTACAAACAATCATAAAGTTCAAAGAAATTTTCTCGTATTAAAATAGTTGTGGGGATCGTCAGCAACATCACCCAAATTTAAGGGGGCCCTCTGAAATTAACCCAAAAAAGGACTCGAAATAAACTGTTAAGTACATATAATTCCCGAACTTCGGGGGACTTTTACATAACTTCTCTCAACTTTAACTTCGGGAAACTTTTACATAATCCCTCTCAACTTTGTTTATCGCACACAATTTTTCCTTGAACTTTGGGGTGTCTTACGAAAAATCCCATTGAATTTCAACTAATTCTCACCAGAACCCTACTTGTAATTTGCAAATAACTAAGATGTTCTTTAGCGAAAAAAATCCAATTGGGAGAAAGAATTCTAAATTTAGGAGAGATACACGTCGCCTGTGAGTGACAAATGAAATTCATTTGACACTTACGGACAATTCAACTCCTCTAAATTTTGAATTTTTTCCATTAACAAAATTTTATTTATTTGTAAATTCCAGGAATTACAGGTAGTGAGTCCAGGGAGCAGTTCAAAAGTTTTTGTTTTGGTGGGTGCGTGGGGTTTTTTTATTGGGGTTGGTGGTGGGGGGTTGTGTGGCACCCCATAGTTCGGAAAGGGGTTATGTAAGATAAACAGGGTTTATGTGAAAAATGGTCCAAAGTTCGGGGTGGTTTTGCGAAATTAACCCCAAGAATAAATGCTATTTGGGGTTATACCTGCAGCTTCGCATTACGACCCCAGTTCCCACTAAACCCTGCTCTCCTCCCTTAAACCCCCCTCCCTCCCTCTCTGCGCTTCAAATCCACCGTCAGACCCAGCGCCATGTCCTCCCTCTAAATCCTGACCGCCCATCATGATGTTCGCCGCATCGGAAAACCTACTCTCCCGCCTCCGCCTCGCGTCGAGATTCGTGCCGCCGCCCTACTCCCACCCTTCTAGAACCTTCAGCGCCGCCGCGGCCGCTATCGATGAACTGGAAGCTAACACCGTTAGGGCTGTCGAGGCGAGGGCTCGTCCGATCGGGGATGGATCGAAGAGGACGGGAGCCATCGCCGTTAAGTGCGGGATGACGGCGTTATGGGACAAATGGGGAGCTAGGATCCCGATCACGATCCTTTGGCTTGATGATAACATTGTTACTCAAGTTAAGACCCCGGAAAAAGAAGGGATCACCGCTCTTCAGGTAAATAAAATTGAAAAGGATTATTTGCAATTTGATACCCTAAAGTTTCACCCTTTTTTAAGTTTTGATACTCTTGAAGTTCTAATTTGACAATTTCCCACCTTAAAGTGCGGATAGAAAATTAAATGAGAAACAAGTTTTCTTACCAAATTTCAGTTTTTTGAGTTTGGGAAAAGTCTGTGAAATAGTCAAATTAAAGTATATTTGAAAATTTTGGAGTATTAAGTTTTCAAAATGGAATTCCAGGGTGTCAAAGTTTAAAAAAAATTGAAGCTTTGAGGTATTAAAGTGCAAATAAGCCAAAATTTTGAGAAAGGTTTCATTCTGTGGATTTTAGTTAGGGCTTTTGAGGATTTATGATCAAATTTAAGTAGTAGTATAAAATTTTGTATTTTTTGTAGGCATTTGGTAATATAGTGTAACGGTTTCGGGGGTTTGGAGTTTTATTAGGATTCTGACTTATTGTTTGGTTATGGTGTCAGTTAGATTGGGATAGGGCAAAAGAAGGAGAAACATCTGACGAAGCCAGAGGTGGGACATTTCAGAGCTCAAGGAATTCCTCTGAAGAGGAAGCTCAAGGAGTTCCCGGTGACCGAAGATGCTCTTCTTCCTGTTGGTACTCCGATCACTGTCCGCCATTTTGTTCCGGGCCAGCATGTTGATGTCATTGGCATTACGCGGGGTAAAGGTTTTCAGGTAGGTAAAATTTAAGTGTTGCATTGTTGAGATTTTTAAGTTGCTATAGTTTAATTTCAGTTCATGTCGAATCTCTATATTTGAGTTTTATGAGGAGAAACTGGTTGTGATAGGATACTACTTATAATAGATAACAAAATTACTTGTATTGTAAGCTGGGTGACATCTGAACGGTACCTTCATATGTAAAATGGAGGAATAGCTTGGTTTTCGATTTTCTCTTTGTTTTCAAGCATAAAGGCATGCTAGTTTATTGGCACGAAAGGGTATACCCTCTGAGTATATAGTAGACAAATCTATCATAATTTATATTGGCCTTGAACATTGAGAGAAACACAGTATCACTTGGTCCCTCATGGAATACAATCATGTCAATGTCGTTTGGGTGGGGGGGTTTTTTTTGTGGTTTTTCCCCCTTCTTTTGGGTGGGGGAGAACAATAAGCATAACGTACACAGTGGGCCATGGATATTAAGCGCCTTTAAGTAGCCAACATGGAAAATTTTAAAAATATGAGGGAGGGTATATTTATTGCATTTTGGTCTCATATCTGAGGAAAAATAAGTTATTTTATACTATCTGGTAAAATGTATGGTAGGATAGTGAAATATAAGAGATCTAGTTTGGATGAAATTGGGTAAAAAATGATGCACTTGTTAATACTTCTTGTTTCTATTCTTCTCTTCCATTCTAGATCGTTTCCATAAACATGATGCTTATTTTCCTTTACTTAAAAGAGCCATATCTAAGTCATGGGACATATGCATCCAAGTGTCATGTCATGTTCAAATGTTTGACATGTTAAAAAATCTTAAACATAGCGTCAGGTTAACATTTGTGAAAGAGTTCGAATCCTTTCAGAACTGGTCGTGTAGAGTTTCTATGCAGGACCCGTAAATGGTTGATGCGTGTCCTCATGCAAACAAAGCAACTCACAAATGCGGAAAGAATTTCCCCAGCCCTTAATGTGTAATTAGTTAAACCTTAATGATAATTATTTATTAACTATAATCCAGTCAATTAAAGATTTCACATAATATATAAATCTTTCAAATGAGGGAAGGTAAAACGCAATCCCATTAAAAAGAATTCAAATGAAAAATTAATGTTATATGAATTAATTTGTGGACATAATATGAAATTATATGTACTAAATGATAAGTTGTGATAAGATGAGGACATTAGCTTTCATATAGGGTTCACATATTTACTCTTCCACACTCGTTTCATATAAGGATCATATGCTCGTCAGCAACTAATTGTGAAGATTGAGCTTTAGTGGGGCATTATTTTAATGTGTACAAAGATACACTTCTACTAATTTATGAAAAAGTGGGCCACAAAATGAGAGTTAAGAATTAAAATAGACAAAATAAGATCAAATGCCAATTTGTGATGTACTACTTGTTGCTTACTTGACAAAAATGGAATGCTAAAATAAGAAAACAGTCATAGTTAGTGGCAATAAATTATTTGTTGAACTTTTTAGCAATAGATGTAAATTCGAAGCTTTTAATGGGATGACGTTTCACCTACTTTCGGTTGAAAGATTTAGATATTCAAGCAAAATCTTTATTGAGTGGTTTGCAATCAATAATTAATTCAATGAGTAGAAATTCTTTTTGAATTCACAAGTTCCATTTTTTGCATATGGGCACACGACAATCGATTAGGGGTCCTTCATATAAACTCCACATGACTTGTTCTGAGAGGATTCGAACTTTTACTGAAAGGGAGGTGAATTAGAGGAGAGGGGAGGGAAGATGAGATGGAAAGTATGTTGAAAAGGCAAAAATAGGATATGTGTAGCTTGTAGATATGTACCCCGTTTTGGTGGTATTCATGGATTAAAAATAGGTCTGAAGTCGGAGTAGTGATGGAAAATATAGAGGAATTTAGTTCGAGAACATAGTAAATCAAGCTTTTCGATTGTTGTATATAGACTTTAGGGTAGAGGCTCTCACCCTCCCTCCATCATGTGTATGTATCAAAAAAATAGTTGTTTTTCACTTCAGCTCTCTTTCTTTCTGTGTGTACTAATGTTTCAAATGACGGAAATGGACAAGCTTCACGATTGTGAGGATATTTCAGTTCTAAAATTATTAACATTATAAGGTATATAATATATAGTGTTAAGAATTTTAAAAATAGATGCATTCAGGTCTTTGATAGTAACTAAGAATGAAATAGGCTAACTATAAATATGAATTATAATGAACTATGATGCATATATATGACATCTATCTTATTTATAGTCATATAGCGATATTGAAGACAATGTTCTAAAAAGCGTCCTAGGCGGACCTAGGCCTAGACGGACCTGCGACCGCCTATTTTTGGCCTGAACGGCCAGTCTAGGCGGCCGCTCCGCCTAGGGCTAGGCGGTCTGCTTAAGCCGGCAGCCTAGTTTTTTGAACACAAAAAAAATTTAATTAAAACAAAAAAACCGAACCCGTTACCCGAACTCACAACCCGTACCCAAAACAAACCCTAACTAGTCTCTTACTCTCTCTCTCCCTCTCTATCTCAGTCACACAGCCGCCTCTCTCTCAGTCTCTCTCTCATCTCAGTCTCACCCTCTCTCTCTCTCTCTCTCTCCTCTCCTTGACCCTCTCTCTGCCCATGGGATTAATTTTCTTGGGTAAAATTTCAAACTTTTTTCTATTTTAAACTGTTTTTAGCTTATTTACTATTTTAGACCAAAATTTTACTTATTAACTGTTTTTTAAATTTAAATTAAATAGTTGATTTTGTTCAATTTTAGTTTAATTAGTTGAATTGAGTTAGTTTTAGTTAATTATAGTTTAATCTTGTTCAATTTTAGTTAATTTTAGTTTAATTAATTAGTTTAATTAGTTAATTTTAGTTAATTGTAGTTAATTTTAGTTTAATTAATTAGTTTAATTAGTTAATTTTAGTTAATTGTAGTTTAATCTTGTTCAATTTTAGTTAATTTTAGTTTAATCTTAGTTAATTTTAGTTTAATTGATTATCCGTGCTAGACATGTAGACTATTCGTGTTTTTTTCCCTTCTTGAGCATTAGACTTTTGAGTTTGCGATAATATTTACTATTGCGATGACTTGTTATGTTGGACATGATGATGTTTATTAGTATTTGGTTACTAATTTGGCTATTTAGTATTTATGGATGGTTGATTATGGATCTAAGATTGTTATTTATGTTTTTTTGATTTTATATGAACTTAATACATATTTTTGTGAATTATTATAATTAAATAAATTAAAAAATAGGCAAACGCCTAGGCGCTAGGCCCCGGCTCGAATGCCTAGCACCTTCTGTAACATTGATTGAAGAGTGAAGACAACATGATGTAAAATTATATCTATGCTAGTATATTCTTAGTGGGGTTAAAAAGTTTGAAGGACATTTATATTCCAATAGAAACGTGAGGGGTATATGAGAAATTTTCCTTTCTTTTCTTTTCTCTTTTCTTTTCTAGAACATTCTAAACTATGACATGAATATACAATATGAGCTTACTAATTAAATATCCATCACAATATGTGTTGTAAGAGATATAAATATAAAATGATAATGTTCTTTTCTAAAACAGATTATTAGATATGAATGAATATAAATACAATAATTAGAATTTCCATATGTTTTAATCTTACTATTATCGAAAGTCATCTACATACTTGAGTTAAAAATAATTAAATATAATAATTTGATGATAAAATATGAAACATACTCTTCTTATTAACATTATTTAAAGTGCTCTTAGGATGATATTTTGAAAATAATCCACCAAATTACGATGTAACCTATTTTCTTTCATTAAAATCACATCATCAGTCAAAGTGAAATATATGTTATACCCAATTTCAAATGAGGTAACATAAAATAACTCATCTCCAATAAAAATATCATAAAAATATCTTAAAAAACTCGATGAAACTTTATTGTAAGTGCCCCTTTTATATAAAATTTGGGATGATCAAGCTTTCGCATCTGTTGCACGTGCATTTGCTCGTGCAATAGTGCTAGTGTTATTTAATAGCTTAACTTAGTTGCTTTTTAAACCTCCTTCTTGTGCCTTGACTCTTGAAGCATCCGCTTCTCTTTTGAAGTGTTTCATGGGGTGCAAAGCGCACATGTCGTTATGATTCAAGTGATGAGGTGTATGCCTTTGCAGAACAATCACTTTTCGTTTACGTTTGAGGTAATTACCATTCAAAATGCCTCAAGGCACCTCGAATCATAGTTCAAAAAGATTTTTTCAAACACTATGTGTACATGCATGCGTTTCTACTATTAGGATCAAAAATATGTTAAATCTGACAAAACAAGCATAGTATATATCGCAAGTTCAGGTATGGTTAGTCTGCATAGCAGGTATATCATGTAAAACCAGTTGAGGACCTTTAGACTTGATAAAACGTGTAGAATTTATGGCCAGCTCTAGTTGTAACTGTTGAAAGGAGTAACTCCGTCCTATTTAATTAGACACATGGAGAGCTAGCGAAATTTTCATTTTATCTCAATGAGTTCTTGCATGAACATATTCATATTGAAGAAAACCATGTGACATTTGTGGAGCTCAACAGAAAATGCTAAGATACAATCATTTCAATTAGTACAGAGTGAATGTTTGCATAAAGGAAACATAGTTAAGAAACAATCATCCAGATGTAAACCAATCAAAAAATAACATGAAGCATTAGAAAATAAAATAGTGCGGAAACCTCTGGTAACCATGTCTCAATAAAAAAAATATAGAAAATGCAAATAAGAAGCACCACCGACTATTTGTGAGACTACCTCGTGCAAATTACATTAATGCCTAAATATTATTTATTCCCTATGAACCATAATAACGCAAATAAGAAATTAGCAATGCAAAATGGAAAGTTATACTGTTTCTATATTTTTACTCTGTCAAAACATTGCTTGGACACTGACATTAGTAACTAGAGATAGAAGACAAATCCTATCAAAGAACACGCATAACTGAGCTCAGAAAGATATTTATTAAATTAGAAAAAAGGTTCTAATTAACAAAGTCAAATCAACAAAGCCATTTCTAAATACAAACTCACATAATTGAGCTAGCAAATAAACCACCCTATCTTGACCAATAAACTGAGAAAATGAGATTTGAGAAAGAAAATTAACAAAAGTTGAACTTAGAACTGAGCTAAGAGGCTCAAATTTAAAAGACTTTGTAGCAGCTATATGAAGTATTTCTAATTAATACATGAATTGAATTGAACAACTAAAATTGAGTTCATTAGCCTTATAAACTAAATGCCAAAGTATTGTCATCTATGTTATATGGTGTGGGTATGGAACATGACAACTTTGTAAGAGGTAGGATAAGGGACACGACTATCTAAGTATCTATACATATTGAAAGTAATAATTTGCATGAGGTTGATGTTGTTTTTTCATTCACATATTATGAAAACTAAAGTTCCTGTAACATTTTTATATTTCATTTATTAAATAGATTATAAATTGAAAAAATTGCTCGGTTTTGAACTAATACCTAAAAGACCCTTTAAAATCATACTTATGGACTGGTTATGGGTTGAAATGAGATCGACCCATGTCCAGCAAGTTGCAGGGAGTGAAAGAGAAGTGTAAGATATACATCCAAGAAGTCTGTTTTAAACTAAAACATGACATAATTACGCGTCTGAATACATGTATGCATAGAGTGTCAAAGGAGTGTCGGAGTCAGACAGGTGTCGGACCCGGGTATGGGAGCCCGGATGAAGTGTCGGGATAACTTAGATCGTCAGACTTACTGTAATTAATTCATTTAGAATCTAAAAGTTAACCAGTTCAGGACATAGTTCAACCTTGTCCCTGTTTAAAGAGACATTTGGAAATGACATGTGACTTGAGTTCCTTAGGTAGTCAAAGATAGGCACTTTACAGATTTTACTTATAACAAAGTAAACATCCTTCATGTACGTTGGCTTTTTTAGAAGCTGAAAAAATTGTGTTGAGTGGAATATAAATGCTATGCAAGACACCTATCATGTTGCGTACTTATTTTCTATCCTATTTAAAGTTCTTATTTTTCGCATACATAGGAGGAAATAAAAATAGGATTTCACGCATTTTCCTTAGCTTTATGTATATTGTATAACAGAAGTTAGATGTTCTGTAAGATATGTTTGATTGAATGGATATTGCCAATAATAGAACCTTGCTGCTTATGTTGTTATGATGCCTTAAGTGTTTATTATTTATTTATTTATTCTTCTTTTATTATCAATAGGGAGGAATGAAGAGGTGGGGCTTTAAAGGAATGCCTGCAAGTCATGGTACCTCGTTGACACATCGAAATATTGGTTCTACTGGACAAAGGGATGCTCCTGGAAAGGTATGTGTCTAAATGAAAGCAGAAGTATTATACAGTACTCTCGTAGTGGTTCTTGAAGAATTGTAGATGTCTAGTGTTTTTTTAAATCATTATGCAGCCATATAGTTGGAATTGTATTTTAGTTTCCTTTGCATGTAACAATTTGATTCATAGCATCTGAATTATACAGTAAATCAAGGTGTTCACCTGAGGTTTTCCTACTTTCTTTTTGGTATGCAAGCTGAATCTTGGTTTCCCACTCGATGTTACATAAGTTTTCCAAAGTAATAAGTCTACAAAATTTTATCGATATTATGCATTTGTTTTATTAATGTAGTGAAAAATGTGAGTTTGAACAATTGTTGATACTGTCTTTCTAAGAATATGAATGTCATTTACTAATATGAGGTGCTGTAACTGCTGTTATCCATTTAGTTTTGCTCTCCATAGTCATGCTTCTGAAACTTCCATTGTGAGTTTTAATAAGAAATGGTTAGAGGCCTTAGGGCCATTTTAGACTTACCGAGAATGTCACTGTCCTAGTAAATCTTTGGTTAGGAGTTGGGAGGTTTTATTCCTCATAGCCATGTCTCTTTGGATATTCAAGGTGATAATCATCTCTTTCCTTATACTAATTTTGTTTCAAAAACTAGCATTGTATCAATAGAGGCTTCTGCTGGTAATTTGTTTCATAGAAGTGATCTGTATTGATCTTTAGTGAATATGACTCAGGTGCATATGTTTGGTATTTGCACATATGTCACCTTTGTTCTTATTTAAGATGTAAAAACTCATCATGATCTTGAATCAGGTTTTTAAAGGGAAGAAAATGCCTGGGCACATGGGGGCTGCACAAAGGACAGTGAAGAACGTGTGGGTCTACAAAATAGAGCCCGCAAGAAATTTGATGTGGGTGAAAGGCCAGGTGTGCATGTCTGTATTTTGGTTGTACTAATTATCATCAACCTTTTGGCGTGCATGCTTCTGATTATGTATTGCATAAAAGAAAAAAAAATGCTAATAATGGCTTTATTTGCTATGTTTGCAGGTTCCTGGTGCTGAGGGTAACTTTGTTTTTATCAAGGATGCCGTATACAAAGATCCTAAGAAAGATAAATCTTTGCTACTGCCATTCCCTACCTATTTTGTTCCAGAGGGCGAGGAAACAGATGAGCTGGAACCTCTGGTTGCTGATATGGGAGATGTGGATCCTTTCATGGTTGCAGATTAGCCAACTACTGGAATAAATAACAAGAACCCACATTTTCCATGTTTCTTCAAAGGTGTTGTAAGAGTCGTGATGTAATTTTGGTTAACAGGGTAGCATTGTTTTCCCAAGTAAAATTTCTTAAAGGAATTATCCCAAGATGCTTTTCTAGCAGAAGTTATACTTGCACGCACCGATGAAGCTGAGCTAGAAATTTTATTTATTTTTTACGTATCTGAAGAAGTATTTCACAATAAATTTGTTGCATGGGGATAGAACATTCATATAAGTTCAGTTACTTGACTACGGAATTGAAAGATACTAGTACTGTGGATCACTTTGCTCCACTCTTTATCTTTGTAGTGATCTTTGCCTGTATTTGGAACTCAAGATACATAAATGACAGATCTCTTTGCTCTGAGTTATCTCTGTTGTGGTCGTATTCAAATACAGAAATTAAAGGTCCTCATTTTTTTCTTATACTGTTTCTCGTGAGAGGACATGCTAGCAGCCATGAGGTGATTTTCCTTTTCGGTATATGATTTTTTCACCATGTCTTATACCTTGTGTTATGTGTAACACAAAACTCTTCTATGATCCTCGGCAGATTTCAGGTCACCTTCGTCTTCAAAAATTCTGTGCCTGCAGAGGTCACCTCATTCTCTAATGCTGGCTGCAAAGACTTAACTATTCATGTCAGTTTAAATCTCAAGATCTTAATGTCAGACTGCATTTTCAATGTAATCTTGAGAATTCCAGTGGAAACAAACTTATGTTTTTTATTGGAAAACCCCAACAGGTAAGTACCTGCATCTAAGTTATATAACTCTCTCCCACAACTACAATTTTTTTAATTCAGAGGGAGAGACAATGCTTGTTCCCGCCAAAACGCTAGAGCTCAAAACCGCCATGTCCTTAATCCAACAATCTACCTCTCTCCTCCACCTCTTTCAACTCCAATCCCTTTTCCTCAAAACTTCCCTCAACCTCAACAACTTCATCACTGCCAAATTCCTCCGAAAATGTCTCACCCTCTCACCACCAAAATCCCTTCCATATGCCCGAACCCTCTTCGACCAGGTCCACGCCCCCGACACATTTCTTTACAACACTCTCATCCGCGCTTACCTCCAATCTCAAAACCCAATTGAATCTCTTCACCTTTTTCGTCAAATGAGGCTTGTTGGTGGAGCTTCACCTGATAGTTTTAGCCTCTCTTTGGGGATTCAAGCTTGTGGCAGATCATCTGAGAAAAGAATGGGAGAAATTATCCATGCCCATGTTGTGAAACTTGGATTTGTATCCGATTTGTTTATTGAAACAGCACTTATTGAGATGTATGCTAAGATTGGGCCTATTGTGATTGCAAGAAAGGTGTTCGATTCAATGCCTGAGAGAGACTTGGTAGCATCTAATGTGATGCTGGCGGAGTATGTTGGATGTGGGGAGATTGGTCAGGCTCAGATTTTGTTTGATGAGATGCCGATAAAGGATTTGGTTTCTTGGAATACGATGATCCATGGTTATGCTAAGATTGGCGAAGTTATTTCTGCTAGGGAGATATTTGATAGGAGTCAAGAAAAAGATTTGGTTTCTTGGAGCTCTATGATTTCAGCGTATGCACAAAACAGACAATGTAACGAAGCATTGAGATTGTTTAAGGGTATGCAATTGGCTGGTATTGTGCCAGATAAGGTGACTATGGTGAGCGTTCTATCGGCTTGTGCAGACATTGGAGCCTTGGGGATGGGCAAGGCAATTCACAAATTTATCGAGAAGAACAAGATAGAGATTGATGTAAAGCTTGGAACTTCTCTTGTGGACATGTATGCCAAATGTGGGGATATTGAAAACTCCCTCCAAGTTTTCCGTGGCATGGATGAGAGGGATGTTCTAACTTGGAGCTCAATGATCATAGGTCTTGCGAGTCATGGGCTCGGTAATGATGCCCTTGGGTTCTTCTCCAAGATGATTCAAGAGGGTATCAAGCCCAATGACATAACTTTTGTCGGGGTTTTAAGTGCTTGTAATCATAACGGTCTTGTTGATGAAGGAAGGGCTCATTTCAACTCAATGAATGATGTATATAAAATTTCCCCAAAGGTTGAGCACTATGGATGCATGGTTGATTTATTAGGCAGAGCTGGGCATATCAAGCAGGCAAGACAACTAATTGAAGATATGCCATTTGAGCCAGATGCAGTTGTTTGGAGAGCACTTCTAGGTTCATGTCGAACATACAAAAATATAGAGATAGCCGAAGAAGCCATCAATAATCTCATAAATCTAGAGCCATATGTTGACGGGCATTATGTGCTTCTTTCTAACATTTATGCACAAGCCAATAGATGGGCTGACGTTGCCAAAGTGAGGAAGCTGATGAGAGGAGAGAACATTCAAAGGATTCCTGGGAGCAGTTCGATTGATATTGGAAACATTGTTCATGAGTTCGTTGCTGGTGATAAGTCACACCCGAGAAGCGATGAGATCTACAAAATGCTGGCAGAAATGATTGATCGGCTGAAATTGGCTGGATACGAACCAGTGACTTCATTGGTTTTGCAAGATGTTGATGAACAAACCAAGGAGTCTGCACTAACTCAACACAGTGAAAAATTGGCTATTGCATTTGGGCTTTTGATTTCTGTTCCCAAGTCCACAATTCGTATTGTGAAAAATCTTCGAGTTTGTGAAGATTGTCACTCTGCCATTAAGCTCATATCTTTGATATTTGAGAGGAAGTTGATTGTTAGGGATCGGAACAGATTTCACCATTTTGCTGATGGGAAGTGCTCCTGTGGGGATTACTGGTGAATTGAGGGAGGATTTCTAACTGGACTAAAGCAATTTGAATATAACTGGAAAAAACAGAAAATGCCCGAAGATGGAGGTATGAATGGATCTTATGAGTAAATTATCTTGAGTGAAATTATGGAGATTATTTTACTCAGGCTACACTTTTATCTTGTAGGCTGATTTCATATCTCAACAACTCAATGTACAGAGAGGTCGACAAAAGATTTGAACAAGATTTACAGCCAGCTAGAGATTTGGCTTCAAGACCGTCTGTATACGGTATTTGTTTCCTCACTCCCTCTATTCTTTATAATTTCATTGGCATATTTATTGTCGATGATGAGACTGGACTATACAGGAGTTCAGGTATATACTCGTAGGAAGCAGAAAGCCACAGACCTTTTGGTGTCTTTAGAACTTTTTTTTTTCCCATTTGCAGCATAAGTTGTATAATGCACAGTTTTGTTAAATTTATAAAAAGTCCCGGGAACCATATAATAGATTTATACATGAAAAGCCTTTTACATTTGGATATCACAGTTCAAAATCTCAAAGTAACACACAACCAGTTGGCAGTCCAGTGCAAAATTCCAAAGCAAGTCCACTATATTCATAAAATGAAAAGACATCTTCATTTGTTGTTCTACTCTCTCCTTATACTCGGCATCTACACTTTTATACTTTCTAAAGATAAGGAAGCTCAGGCTTTTGCTTGTACTTCCTAAATGAATAAGACTACATGTACACTATTACAAAGCAGCAACAGGCATTTCCCCTTCAAACCCGTTAAGCTCTGGCATTAAAGCCTGCGGTTTCATTAGATGATGACTTCCACAGGCACCCAAGTCTCCTGATAGCTTTGAGCATAACTGCAATCACCAAAACAAACAATTATTCTCGGTTTTGAGGTTGAAACCTACATTGTTGACGAGTGCAGAGGAATAGGATGTTACCTGTCTATACAATAAGGAATCTCCTTGCGACTTCCTTAACTCTACGACATACAGAGATGGACCAAGCTCGAACACCTGATTGAGAGAATATATATCATATACATAAAAGATGAGCTTTGTACAAATAACTTGTATCAGTGGTTTATATGTGATATACAACAAATATTTACCTCTGCAGCAACTGAAAGGGACCCTGGGGTTTTCGGGCTTGATGTACCCCTTTGTTGTTGCATAACTTTTAACTGCAAATAGAAAGAAGTTAAACTAACAACTTCTAAATCATCCACATTTATCAGATTCAAGCATATAGACTTTTAAGATGCTTTAAGTGATATACTATATACCAACCTTGCGATGACACCTCTGAACTTGGAATCCCATTTCTGTCACAATGTCCTCTATCTTCTTAAATAAATCATTTGGTGAATAATTTGAGGTGAATCTAATCTTCCTTTCAGAAACATCCTGCAGTTAAGGTCATAAAATAGTTATTGAATTGCTTTTGTAGTTGACAAGTTTATTTTGAATCGCAATAATAACACATGTAGATAGTAGTCTACTGGAAAGCATGCAGCTGTGTTAGTAAGTTTATACGGGAAAAGTTGTATCAACTTGTTACAAGTTCAGTAAATAGTTGAAGCTTACCTCTTTCTCAAAGAAGCCCGAAAGGTCAAGGTATGAGGACATTCCAATTAGTTGAAAAGCATTGATGTGGGTGGGGATTTTTTTTCCATTATCATCTCCCTCATCAGTCTGCCATCAATGAACAAAATGGCATTGTCAGTTTGAAACACAATAAATGCAATCTTCAATTATAAACACACATTTTACAGTTATCCAAGTTAAAGAAGAGCAAGACCTAAAAAAACAATACCTCTTTGTCCTCAACAGCGACGTCATCAAATCTTGTATCATCTTCATCGTCATCATACGGAATTACAGGCGTGTAATCCTTTTTAAACCAATCATCTGCTATGATTCCATCAACATTGATCCGAGTCTTAGGGTTTGGGTCAAGAATCCTGTGAATCAAGTTAGCAGCTCCGGTGGGGAGCCATTTGGGAGTGTGGAAATTGCCCTTGAATATCTGTAACCAATTGAAAATAACAATAATATGAGGAAATCAATTCATTTTTATGTATAGAGGGGAAACACTTAGAAAGGGAATATTTTTATAAAAGGTTAAGGTATTCAAAGATGCATTTACCTTCTGATAAAGAACGGCCATGTTTCTATCATCGAATGGAAGAGATCCAGTAAGAATGACATATAGGATCACACCACAAGACCAAATATCTGACATTGCACCATCATATCCTCTGTTTAAAAGGACCTAAAAATAAATGGAGACAAGAATTCAGCAGTTAATATCAAATTAATAAAGAAACCAAAATATTTTAATGTCTAATGACACAAAACCTGATTATATACAAGTTCTCACCTCAGGGGCAATGTAATTAGGACTCCCACAGGTTGTATGCAATAATCCATCATTCTGAAATATAACAGGGCCTCAGTAAGATGCTATTAAGAGGAACTGGAGCATGATAATAAATAATTACTAGATTATCTTGATGTAATATACCCCAAGATGTTGTGGTAAAGCGCTCAGACCGAAATCTGATAACTTAATGTTTCCGTGTGCATCAACAAGAACATTTTCTGGCTGCAATGAAATAAGGAAACTGTGAGCCATGATGAAGATAAAATATCCTTAACAATATCCTTAACGCAACTTAAATACCGAGAATTGAAAATTAATTAACTATATTAAGCCTTCTGAATTATTTTTTGCTTGTAAGACTTGTGAAGTACCTTCAAGTCCCTGTGATAAACCCCTCTGCTGTGGCAATAACTAATAGCATCAATTAGTTGTTGAAAAAGTCTCCGGCCTTCACATTCTGAAAGTCTTCCCTTTGATGCCTGGCCAACATTTAAGAGAGAAATTTTACTCTACTGATGCTTGTACTATGCTTACACAATTTGTCAAGTTTAATACAATTCTAATTAGTTTTAATTAAATAATCAGCAAAATGGGAGAATACTTACAATTTTGTCAAACAATTCACCCCCTTTTACATATTCAAGGACCATATAGATCTTGGTTTTGCTTGCTGATACCTGCCAGATAAAACCAGAGAGAACAAATCATCAGTCTACCAATGTAGATTAGCATACCATCATATAGATGAAATTGAGGGACCATAAATTATATACACATTATAATTGACTTAAATTCTGTGCAATCTTTTTCTGAAAAAGATGGATTTAGAGAAAATTCAAATTGTTCTGCATAGAAGAAGAAAATGACTGGCAAGAAGAACATCAACATCAATAGAGTTGGCCCTTGGTGACAATATACACCACAGCACATGAAAATACCATCCTTATAGCGCTATAGGATTGTCCGGCCATTTAAGGTTATGAAGGAAAAAAATAAAGTACTAGCAACCAAAGATTCTAAAAAAATGGAAAATAGAGGAAATTATTTGGACAGTGGTATCTTCTCAAGTTACAAAAGATTCTATGGAATAATTTTTTAGGATCTAATGTCAGGCTTTATCTATCAAACAAGGATAGGGTAACACTAAAAGCATTTAAATCTGGAACTACTTATAATCCATGAGTCCATGACAACCCATTTATACTACATTATAATATACATTTATTTGTTTTTATTTTGCTTTTCTATTTTATTGTCCACAGCAATGAAAGAGCAGATCATTATCTTCAACCACAGTAACCATGTTGGGGTCCAGTTGCTGGTGCGTTGTTGGGCCATCCAAGGAACATGTCTCTGATAGGTTGAGGTGTGGTAACCAGAGGTGAAGGAAATGCTAGCTCAGATCACATGACTAGGGCCCACTTCATATCCATTGGCCACAGAGCAAAAAAAATAAAAAGAATAAAAGTTGATGGTGCTTGTTGTAAAGTATGTAGGCCCCTGCTCCTTCGATCATTTTTGTACCCAGACGGGGACTGGGATAGGGTTGTTTTCCTCTGGTTAGTGAACACAAGGGCCCCTACGCATTAGCAGGGGCGGATCCAAGTGGTGCCCGGGGTGGGCAGCTACTCCCTTAGAGATCTTACTTTTGTAGATCATGTTGAGAAACTACGAAAATATATTATAATATTTACAATCCTGCTCAAAAGCAATACAGGTGTTTCAAATTTCTCCATGACATGCTTTCAAATTACCGCTAATTATTTTGACATTGCCTTGTTAAAACATTCATATCACAAGTTATATATCTCCGAATTGAATTCTGTTTATTTCTGTAAATAGATACTTGTAATCCGCCTCCCCCCCTAAGAAAATTTTTCTGGATCCGCCACCACGCATTAGGGACCCCAAGCGCTGAAGTTGCTAGTTAATAATCATTCAACTTTATTTCTTTAGTGCTACATGCATGGCTCTTGGATTTTTAGACTAAGGCATGTTAAGATCCGGATCATCTCAATATGATTTTCTATAGAGGACCCTCTATAGAAATTTTCGGCATCAGTTCAGATTTTAACTTCTTCTGGAGGCTTCTACAGGAAAAGGCTTCTATAATTGTTCTGTGGGTATGTGTGGGGGGAATGGGGGTGGAGGGTGGTTAATTTGGAGCTTTGCGAAAGCAGGGATGTATGCATCATGATGCAACCCCACAAGCAAAGCCTTGGTTCCCAATTGAGCTGCATGAGGAAATTGATCACAAAGAGGTGGTTGATTGGAAACTATGATGGGAAAAGGATGGTGTTATCGTATTCTTTCCTTGTTTGACAAAAAAAAAAGTCCGTTTTGGATGAAGAAATAAAAATATCAAATGGTTAATGAAATTTTTTTATTGTGAACTGTATGCATGGAATATAAATAGACTCAAAAGATAGAAATATCATAGATTTATGTATATAATATATAACTCCTACATAATAATAAAAATTATAAAGTTATAATATACTTCAAGTTTGGTTATTATCCCAACAAAACTATTTATTTTTCTAAGGAAAATCGATGCATCATGGTGTACTGTCTTATTCTTTCCTTCTTGCAAAAAAGAGAATATAAAATGACAACTAGGATAGAATCTCTTTAATTATATTATATATATTTTTATTATATATAAATTGCCAAAATATAAAACTTTATTAGATGAAGCCTTGTAAGAAATTAGAAAAGAACTGGAAAACTATAGTATATCTTCATATGATTATGGTAGCAACAGAAGTAATCCATTTATTTACTATGGGTTAATAGCACATAGACCCCCAGTCATATGTTTCATTTTGGCGGATAAACCCAGAGTGAAAAACTTTTGACGCTTTGCCCATCAAATGTTATTACCCTGAGCTATTACCCCCCGGGTGTAAAAGAGTCAAAAACATTTCATTCAAAATAAAACTATAGAGGTAATAAGTTAATAAACGTCATACTGCAGCGTGTATGTGCAATATGATTTATTTATTTTAAATGAAAAACTAGAGATGAAGTACAATTAAAGAAAGGGTTATACTAGCTTTTGTTGCGGATATATCATTTGTCAAAGCAGGTATGAACAATATAAGAACGCTTAGCTCTTTTTATTTTTGTATTATGTGTTGTGTTATTAATTAGAAATTAAAAGAAAAGGATTTATCCCCTGTTTTGGTAGCTGTTATTAGTTAATTAGTAAATAATGGAACAAACTTGTCCTGTCCACTAAGAAACATAAAATCGAATATAAAAAATGAACTAAATGCAATCGAGTGAAAATGTGATTACAAACAAAACAAAATAAATTAAAAAGTTCAGAAAAAACAAACAAGCACGATTCACAAGCGAGAAAGAATGCCTCTTTTTTTTTTTAAAGAGCTTTAGCATCTCTCAATATATTCAAGTGGAAAATAATTCAAACAAAACCACCTCCAAATTAAATTAAAAAAATTACAAAAGCAGGACTCACCTCATGTAACCGCACGACGTTGGGATGCTTCAGCAACTTCAACGTTCCAATCTCCCTCTTTATCTGCAGCAACGAAAACCCCATCAAAATCATTCCCAATATGCCCCTGCCCTAGCGTCCACCAATTTTTCTTCCCGTAATGCCCCTGACGGCGTCATAACATACCTGATCGTCGATCTTGAGGTCGAGAATCCGTTTGCGGTCGAGGATTTTGACGGCGTAGGGATGACCGGAGTCCACGTGGCGTGCAAATTTGACCTTTCCGAAATTGCCCTCGCCCAGCGTCCTTCCGATCTCGTATTTCCCCAGTCGCATTCCTCTCTCCGACGCCGTCACCATTCACGTTACCGGGCGGTGACCGGATCCGACGGCAATAGATGAAACTCTTCTTTCTTTCTTTCTTTTGTTTTCTGGTTGTTTTTGGTTTGTTTGGGACAAGAGAGATTTTTGGGTGTCAAGAGTTTGGAAGAAGAAGGGAAGGGGCGGTTTTTATAGGAGGAGAGAAAACCTCGCGCGGAGCACAGGAACGCCTTGGTCTTTTTTTTTTTGCAGAATAGTCCCTGTCAAATGGGTTGTTTGCCTGTAAGTAATTGTCTAGATTTCCATATTTGTTTAAAAAAAATTGTTCGTCTTAAACTTTTGAGTTAGGTTGCTCCAGGTTATTTACAGCGAATTGGTGTCTATTGACTCCATCGTTATCCTCAAGCGAATAGTTGTAATTGGTAACTGTTTTTGGGCATCCTAACAATCTAAATTTAACTGTAGGATATTCTTGTGAAAGCTTCTTATTAAAACTCAATGCATTTATATCTTGAGATGATTTTTTATTATTTTCAAAGAGATGATGAACGCTGAAAACCCTTCTGACTTATTATCTCAAAAAATAGTTAAAATATCTTAAAATAAGAAATTGCTCATTCAAGTAACACATAAATATAATTAGACATATTTTATATTGTATAAGTAATGTTTATGGAACATGTTGATAGCTGAGTAGGAGAGATTCTTTTTATCTAACTTATAAATTCAAATAATCATTTTAGAGGAGAGAATTTAATTCAAATAAATACTCCAAATAATTTTTAATCAGATTTTGTTAATTTTAAAATAGACTAATATATAAATATAATTTAATCCTCCTGCTAATTAAAGGGAACTTGAGAAAACATTCTAAATTTGGAGAGAACTTAATATTTGAAATTGGAAAATGGAAGTAGGTACGTTCTGCATTTAATATCTCTTTAAGGGTGAAGATGCAAAAGTATCCAACGTAATAATGTATCGTATCCCGTCACCGCAGGAAGGGTGACCGGCCCCTATATTCTCGAAACTTGAGACGCGGAAACGCCGTGGACATGTGCTTGCGTGGACAAGTGTAGCCAGATGGGCCCACAAAAGACGGTAACTGGATCCCCACCTGGCTTGTTTTCGGATTAAAATATGTCGTTTAAAAATTCGGGTATTTTATGCGTGCACATAACCACCTAATCTCTACTTGCCGGCAACCTCATGCTTCTTTTTTCGTGATTACCCCACCAATACAATTGAGTTGCTTAATTAAAAGTTAATGATGATGTGTAATTACAAATACCAAATAGGGACATTTTGTATTTTTCATATTAAATTTTAGTGTTCAAATTTTTTTCTTCTTATTTTCCTTTCAACAAGTACTTTCTAGATCTCTATAAAGAGCACAGTTACGGGTTGTTATTCATTCGGGATTGTTTGGTGTAACTAGAAAATTGTCCATGAATTTGATATTTAAGAATTTGCATTAGGACTAGGATTTTATGATTAGAATCCTAGACTTTTGATATGGTATTTGAACTTTTGGGTTAAATTTTCAAATAAAAGTTCATACTCTTTGCACTAAAATTTAGATTTACCGACTACGTGCTCTTAGGCTAGTTGGTCTACGTTTCATGTTGATTTTTCCACATAGTTTCAAATATTTGACAGTGTACGTAGAATTAAGTTCACAATAACAATACTATAAATCCTATTAAGAGTTTAAGTGATTTCTTATACACGTTTATCCATTTGAAATTTGAGAGGCTACAATCCAAGAAAGTAAATTATAAAGTCTTTTAAAACAATATTTAACTGATTGCCTGTGACGTGCGCATATAAATCAAAAATTTGAAAATATGATTTGTTAAAGCTTTTCCAAACCTTTTTTCACCTTCCTCTCTCCAGAGAAGCAAACAACCAAAGAATAATTAGTTTGGAACAAACAAGAAAATATTTAGTTAATGATAATACCCAACTACTAATAATCTACATAGAGGTTCAATATTCCTCAAAATCATACAAAATTCAAATAGCTCAAATTTTGGAACGAGAAAGAATCGCATATAAATGATAAGCTCAGAGCCATAACAAAAGGTACTAACATTAAATAGGTGTTGGTGGGAGGTGGAGCCCATGTCTCATACTGACGTGGCTTAAGATTGACCATCTATTTTTAAGTGATGTGCATTCTGCACGGTCCATAGAGTACTAACCCACACAATTCAAAACTAATTTCTCGTCTAATTTGGAGATTAATGATTTAACTAATGACCTAATCCACATAGGCTTGAGCCAACATGGAGAGTGAACCCTCGCCCTTTGCTTGTATCCAAGAGTTTTGGGGCCCAAAAAGTGATAACATGTTGTTGTTAAACTAATGATTAATGCTTAAGCATCCGGATAAGAGCGCGTTATGCTTACTCTGAAAAGGTTACAAAAGTGCTTATTAATTGTTGATTAATTTAATAATGTCTCTTTTATATCACCACTCTAATTACTCTCATTGTTGTATATCCTCTCTCTTCTCCTTTCTTGGTAGTTTATTCCTACATGACATATTGAAAAATATTTGGCGTGAAACTATATATATAAAGTGTCAAGAGAATATAGGTTACTTGAGGCATATCTGCCACGTGAGTTTAGATTTGCTTAGCTAAGGCAAATAGTTCACTTAACTTATCTAGCGATATCATTATTTCATGCAATGATATTCACTTGTCGTTAGTAATTTATAAGTGCAAAAATATATAGCCTGACGCATTAGTGGCGTGGAGGCTGGTAACATAGTATCAAAGGCTCAAGTGATAAGTATAAATAAATTAAATGTTAAAGGTCACTTCTTTTTGTTTCTTTTGAGAAACAATTGAAATCAATGAACTAATTGTAAAACCTATATATATAGAATCAAAATACAAATTTTGGTGCCTTCTAACGGAAAGGTGTCAGAAAAAAGAGAGAAGGAAATACAATACTAATAAATTTCAAAATAAAACTTTTCCCGTCTTAAAAAACTATGAGGTAATGATATTTATAGAGTAACGGAAACAATAAATTAGAAAAACAAATGGCACAAATAATTTTTATTTTTTAAAAAGGAGGAAGAGGATATATGGACAACTTAAATTCCAATTTCTTTTTTTAAATTAAGTCAATTGCGTGCGGGATTTGTGACCATAACAAGACAATCAATGTACTAAGTTTCAAATGTGACATTAGTATAACTCCTCCTTCCTTTTCACACAGCGTCACTATGATTTAAAAATTATAGAAAGTTGTATTGGATGATTAGATAAACAACTTGATGATTTATAGGTAATTAACAAAGGGCCCTTAGAAAAAGATAGACTTCTTTGCACACAGGACTTATTTTAGAATTGTTTTATATGGCATTACTATCACTAGCGTTGTTTAGAATGATTACTATCATCAGTTGCCATCAAGTTATCTATACTACTTTATAAAAATCAAGTGGAAACAATCCAAAATTTGAATAAATAGAGAACAAGTTGTCTTTCCCATTTTAATTCAAAGGGTGTAATTGTAGTTTTAAAATAAAGTTTTTCCTTTTTCATATGGAAAATTCAATACCATTTCATTGTTATGAAAATAAGATCGAAACCCGCAAATTTAATATTCTTATAAAAGCATAATTAAAGTGAAAATGATAGATTTTTAAAGAGAAATGGCCTAGGTGAACTACGAATTGGTTGATTATAATTGAAAGTGGACACAAGTATTTTAGGTACGTATCAAATTAAATCGAATGTTCATAATGTAATAATTAAGATGCACATGCAAAGCGCTACTTAATTTACATGTACTCAACTTAAGATCAAAAAACTAGATTGGACATCCAAATATAGGTCAAGTAACGGTTAAAATGTCTTGAATGATTTCATCAAATTTCAGAATGAACCCTTTGTTCAACTTGAGGTATTGGTAGATGAATAATTTCTGAACTAGGTTTGATATACAGTAGGCTAGTACACTAATACCTCATTCGGGCCCACTACCGGGACCCCGACGGTGACGTGGAATAATTTAGGCGACCAATTTGCAGTTGGAGAGTCACATGCTGTCACGTCTCATACTGAGCTGGCAGTTAGTTAAACCGGCACCGAGTAAACCCTCCGCTAGATTTGCATAATTTACAAATAAAACAAAAAATATCCTATATATAATTACAAAGACTTTCTTCAAGGCTCTGCATAAACTCTGGTAATTTCAAATGGTATAATGATCCAATTAAGGTTATCAAAAATAATTTTCTTACAAGATAAAATAAAATAATAAATAAAATAAATGAAAATAAAATAATATCTTATTTCATATGTGTACATAAACAATTAATCCTACAGATCATAAATAAGCAATCTACATATCAAATAATATTCCTACCTTGTCATGAAATATATCTTCTAACTTAGAATATTTTGGGTTGTGGGTGCACGTATATATATGTATATACATAAACATACACATATAACCGTGGCTGCTGAGAGGTCTTGGCCCCCCCCTCCCAACACCCAATTTTTTAAAAAATTTACATATAGTACCCATAGTGTAGTATTAGTTGGACAAGCTAAATATTTATGTAACTAGTTTATCATAAATTAGGTCGAATATGCAAATTACCATATTAAAGAATAGTGATTCAAACTTCTCTGAGTGTCCCTCATGCTAATTTTAAGCAATTCTCATGTGATATTGTAACAATGCACTGGATTTGATTTAAATCTTCATCTGTCCATGTATACTTGGCGTTAATCAATGGACTGTATTGGATTGCATCGTACTTGTATGTGATGATTTATATTGTGGTAAAATATAAATCATTCTTAAGCAGTTCTTTATCTATCTTTAACGAATGTATTATGTTATGTATCTTGGAATCTTGATAAAATTTCTGGCCCTGCCACCATATAACCTTTAAAAATTAGTACTTAAAATTTTACATCCCCAAAATTACTAATTTAACGTGTATTATTCCAAAAATTTAAATTTGTATATATAAATTTCCCATTGATTACAATCCGCTTTCAAGAGTTAACGGAATCATGAAAAAATTTAGCTGAAGTATTGTCAATTTTATAATGGAGATTTAACCTATGAATAGGATTAGGGTCTTCTCCACTACAAAAGGTATAGAGAGTGTACTATTTTTATTGTAACCATTGATTAATTTAATGAATGATTATAATTTATCTTTAGGTGTACATTAAGAGTGCAATTCATAGGGGTTTGATAAAAGTGCTAGATTTTGAATGAGTAACAACCATAGATCATCCTGCAAATAAATGATCTGTTATTATATGTATACTTTAAGCGAAAACCTTCTCCCTCAAACCCTCCCACAGCTTGACACGTCAGTATTCCTCTTCTCAAATAAAACCGCCATGTGTCATTAAGATCTTAGCCGTCCAATTTTACAAAATTTCAAAATTAGATCTTAGCCGTTAAAAATTTTAAAAATCAAATCTTCTCAAAAACAAAATAATTTCGGATATGTTGTATATTTCAAAAATCTAATTTATATCTAATTTATATGGTAAATCCGAATTTCAAAAATCTCGGATCTTTAGAGTCAAACCGAATATTTAGAGGAAATTTCGAAGATATAACTATTTAATTTATGACTACCTAACATATTTTTTAAATGCAAAACCGAATTTTAGTGAAAATTTTGGATATTTTGTATTTCTACCTAATTTATTATTACCAAATATCTTTTCATTTAAAGTAAAACCGAAATATATGGTAAATCTCGGATATTTAGTATAACCGTAATATAATACTACCTATTTGATCATTTCAAAATATTTTTTCAATTTATGCAAAACCGAAATATATCACCTCCATGGGCTTTGAATTGAAAAATTTTTTTTGAACTTTATATTAGAATTCATTTCTGAAAAATTTAGCTTGTAATATTTTATGATTTGAAATTTTTTTATTATTTGTTTTATATTTTTGGATTTTGATTATTTTTCTTATGTTATAGGTAAGCAATCGAGATTTTCGAAGAGGGAGCTCGCAACGGATAGGTCAAACGAGGTAATTAATTAATTATAATTTTACAATTTTTGCATTTTTATCTTAACAATTCATTTCCATTTTTACAATTTTGCTTTTTTGTATTTAGTTTATATTTTCAGATTTTTACTTTTTTTATATTATTTGTAAAAACTTTTATTTATATTAATTGTTGTTATATTTTTTTGATTTTGATTATTTTTCTTATGCTATAGGTAAGCAATTGAGGTTTTCAAAGAGGGAGCTCATAGCGGATAGATCAAACGAGGTAATTAATTAATTATAATTTTATAATTTTTATCTTAACAATTCAGTTCCATTTTTGACAATTTTGCTTTTTTTATATTTAGTTTATATTTTCGGATTTACTTTTTTAAATTATTTGTTATTATATTTTCGTATTTTTATATTTTCGGATCAAACGAGTTAAATAATTAATTTTTGGTGAAATATTTTTATTGATATTACATATTAGTTGTTATATTTTCAGATTTTTACTTTTCTTATATTAATTGTTAAGATATTTATGCTAAAAATATTTAGTTTATTTTTTCAGATTTTTACTTTTTTTTATAGTAATTGTTTTTATATTTTCGGATTTTTACATATTTATTGTTGAAATAAATTAATTACAAAAATCAACCAGAAAAACTAATTATGGGATTAAGTAATATAGAAATTAATTTTAAATTTACGTTTTTATTTTTAAATATTTTCGGTTTTCATATAAGTTTTAGATAGATTAGTTATTGATTTTCAGTTTTTGAAAATATTTTTGAAAATTGTTTTACAAAAATTCAGTTATAATTTCAGATTTTAAAATAAAAATTTTCGGTTTTCATAAAAATTTTTAGATTAGATATTGATTTTCGGTTTTTGAAAATTATTTTTACAAAAATTCAGTTATAATTTCGGTTTTTAAAATAAAAATATGTTTAGATAAATTTTTAGATATTGATTTTCAGTTTGTTTGATAATAAGTACATAAAATATTTTTACAATAATAGTAATATAATCTTTATATTAGTTAATTAATTAATTTCGGTTTTCATATAATTTTTAGATTAGATATTGATTTTTGGATTTTTACTTTTCTTATATTAATTGTTAAGATATTTATGCTAAAAATATTTAGTTTATATTTTCGGATTTTACTTTTTTATATTAATTGTTTTATATTTTCAGATTTTTACATATTTATTTTTTATATTTTTGGTTATTTCTAATTATTTATAATAATTATTTTTCCTAATGATATTGTATATATTTTCTAATGATTTGTATTCTAATTATAGTTAAATAGATTTTAAATAGAATTAATTTTCTGTAAAAGATATTTATGCTCAAATATTTAGTTTATAATTTCAGATTTTTAATTTTTTATATAAATTGTTATTATATTTTAGAATTTTTACATTTTTCTATTCAAACAAGTTAAATAATTAATTTTTGGTAAAATATTTTGATTTTGTTTACATATTAGTTGTTATATTTTCGATTTTTACTTTTCTTATATTAATTGTTAAGTTATTTATGCAATAAATAATTTGGATTATATTTTGGATATTTACTTTTTATATTAATTGTTTTATATTTTCATATTTTTACATTTTTCTGGTCAAACAAGTTAAATAATATATTTTGGTGAAATAATTTTGATTTTAATAACAATTTAGTTGTTATATTTCCAATTTTACAATTTTACATATTTATTGTTGTTATATTTTTGGTTATTTCCCATTATTTATAACAATTATTTTTCCTAATGATATTGTATATATTTTCTAATGATTTGTATTCTAATTATAGTTAAATAGATTTTTAACTATAATTAATTTTCTATAAAAGATATTTATGGTAAAATATTTAGCTTATATTTTCAGATTTTTATTTTTAATATAAATTGTTATTATATTTTCAAATTTTTACATTTTTCTATTCAAACGATTTAAATAATTAGTTTTGGTGAAATATTTTCATGAATTTCTCATAAGTCGGGCTGAGCAAACTATTCCCTCTCTTTTTAAATTTAGAAAATATTGAAAATAGATTTATTTTAACTTATAAAGCAAACTATTCCCTCTCTTTTTTAAATTTAGAAAACAATTTAGTTTGTTAACTAATTTGTTATATTTTTAATTTTAAAACTAAATATTTATGGAAAATGAAATATTTTATAAGTTGTTAATTATTTAAAATTTGACAATTATTTTATAAATATTAGTAAAATAAATATTCTTTAACATAATCCTAAAGGTACAAAATATCCCCCTCCGATTTTTCTTTACCTCTACACTTTTGAGGAGTCATCAACTATTCTTCCAAAGTGTATTTTTTTCTTCAGAAAATAATTTTTACTCTTTTCATGAATGACTGATTAGAACATGATGAAATTTTGGTGAATTGTGATAAGATCGTGCTTAGCACGAGCTAAAAGAGTAGTTATGATAAAAGTAGTGAACTATATATCAACTAATTTGGTGTATAGCAAATCACAATCGATGCAGCGTTACAAATCAACAGCTGTGATAAAAGTAATATTCTCTCAGCTACTGTTTGATAGTGGAAAGATCCAAATCCCCTGCTAGGCCTACTCTAGTTTTTCATCACTAGCTAGTTCTTGCGCAAGTTCTTTTCTTGAGCTCATTAAAGAACTTGTAATCCTTCTGTAGTAACAAATTTGGGTCCTTTCACGCGGTTTTACCGTATAATCTCTAACAAGAAAATTAGAAAGGACTTTAATTATCCATATTCTCAAATAATAGGAAAAAGCAGAAAATATTTTAAATGTCCACCAAAAACACAAAGTAAAATAAAACCATACGTTATAAAAAAATTCATACAACCATTTATTTCCCTACATTGCGAAATCCAATAAGATTAACCATGCATCATATTCTTTTCATTAGGACAAAAGAAAAATTGAGAAAAATAATAAGAATAAGAATAAGAAGAAGTAGCCATACCCCGGACCAGAGGAACTCTACAAAAGCTTTCCGCAGTCCTCTTCAAGCTTGAAGCATTGCGTTTCTAGCGTGAGAGTTCATTGTGAAAGTTGGTGGCCTTTTATTGAAACCGGAGACCAAGACTTTTGCGTTTTCACGTGAAAAGCAAGGTACACGTGTCAATCGTATTTTGGTTGTTCGGCATTAAATTTGAGGGTTATCGCTGTCCACGTCGCAGATTTGTGCGTTACTTGTAGCTATCGTGGGCAATTTAGTCATTGCATAGGATAGCTTTATGGGTTGTGGACGGTGATTAATTAAGTAAGATAATCAAGGGTGTTAATTATTAACTTATGTTGTTGTAATTGTGCTCGCGATTGGAACAAATGGAGTCTGATTAAGGGCTCGATTTGTTGGACGGTGAAACTATTTGTCTTGAGAAATTGACAACTATATTTGAATAGTTAAGGTTTATGACCCCCCAAAAAAATAATAATAAATAAAATTACACACACACACACGAATGGTTAGTATGATGCAATTTAATTTAACTTTTTCATGAATTGAAATGTTAGTGTTGAGGATTTGTTGTGACACTTAATTAATACCAGGAATATGTTATACATGAATGCAGTGTGCATGTATATTTTTATATTGGAGATAAGTCTTGATTTTGTGAAGATTCCTATGGTAGATATCTTTTTGTAACTCTCGACCTAGTTCATTTCTTCGGAATATGGTGAAAATTTTAGCAAGTTTACAGTCCAAGGATCCAAGGAGATCAGAAATTATTACCTTGATCAAACTCACTTTCTGTTATTATTAATAGGGGTTTTCCGTCATTATTAGCAGTTTACTTATAGTTGCACCATTTGAGATACTGGTACTCGAGATCTCATCTATTTGAATACCAAATCCCCGAGTTATCAGATTTCAAGTGCTCCAAATCTACTAAGTTCTTTGCAAGACTAATATTTTAAAAAAACTTTAGTAGTATACGTACACTGTCAAAAAAGGACTCCGATCTCTCAAGATTAAATTAATATTTGTCAAATATCAACTCAATAAAAATAGATGATATCTGTGAACTAACAAGTAACAAGATTTTAGCCACTCTTCAAATTATTTCATATTTAATTGCAGTACTCTTTGGTGCATGCGTTGTGAATCAATCCACGAAACTATTAAAAATTGATTTCAACTTTCTTCTAATTAAACATATTATTGTTTCTCTCTTTTTTTCTCGACACAAGATGGTTATGAGTTCATCTCATTAATTTTACTTTTTAAGAATAAATTGTAGCCCAATGTGGTCATTATTTGAACGCAAATTATATATAGATAATGGATATGAGTTGACGGTTCTTTTTGCTAAACAAGCTACCAAATGATAATCATGTGGTAAGGCCCACTCTTCTCGTCATATCAAAAGAAGTAGACCTCATATCTCTTATAAGTTCACTTTGCTAAATTAGCCGGCAACTTATAATCATCAATAATATTAATATGAATATTTTTCCACTGACAATTTACCATCGGGCTTAGAAAGAAAGTCCCTCTTCTCATAAGGAATGGGGATTATTAGCTTAACATGCATATAAAAGGTTCCGTGTTGTGCTGTGTTGTCCTTGGTTGCCCACTTTGTATGATATTTGCTTGAAGTTCACTTAAAACCAAGTACTTCATCATTGACTAAAATCGTTATATGTCATAACCTACTCTTAGGTTTGTTCCCTCCTTTTCCCTAGGATCACGGACCCTTGCTTTGGTAGAAATGGAGAGAATAACATGGACCTAGCTAATTAAATTATAAGGCAAGAGAGCTTTTAGGACTTCCTAATGAAAATGAAATGTCAACTTTTTGCTAGCTAGTTTAATTTCACATTTTTAAGAAGCGAAGTCTGAACTCTGAGGCAATAAAAGAGTCGACAATGGATGGCATGCAAGTTCATATGAAAAGCATGCTAAATTAATGGCATGTCACCAAACCTTGCCTTTTAATTGTTCCCATATGACTTTATCATTGGAATAAATCATCCGTTTCAGTAAACTATGAACACAATTTATTTTAAATTAAAAGGAAAATATATTGGATGATATGTGAGATGGAGATTGAATTATTAAAAAGATCAAATTCATGTTCTACATTTTGGATGAAAAACAAGAGTATCCATAACTAAGGTCTAGATGGAGTAGGTAATGAAAAGGAAAATGAATGCAAAGAAATTATATAATTCACCTGTGCTTGTCATGTGCGCACCTACTAATGATGGATAAGTGCAAGCATTGTGAACATAGGTTCTGATCTTTTGCGCAAAGCTAAAGTTTAAACAATCATTAATTTAATTAGCTGTCAATTTTGTTTGGGCAACTAATCACTCTTTCTCACTGGTATTAGAGAAGCCGCGTTGTCCTTATCATTCTCACTTATAATCCAGGCTAAGAAGGCCTAGTATCGCCATTATTAATTACGCACGCAAACATTTGGATTACTCTTCAATGACTTTTAGTAGGATATACATTAATTTTGAAAATTTATATTACACCCCCTCATTAGTTTTGATTTCGAAAGACCTTGCACAGAGTTTTAATTTCTAAATTCCTCGAGTCGAAAGTATTTTCTTATGTGTGACGGTACTTATTCAATAAAATGTGGGTGTGTCTATATGTAGCAAAGTTTAGCTTGTAGAAAAAAAATTTATATCTTTGTTTGCTATAGATATATCTCTGACTGCTTTATAGCTTTTGTGCCATACAAAAGTTATTATTTCTGTCATAGTTTTGTAGTTACATTTTGATATGAATATAGTTTTTTTTATATACTTTTGCATGTATGCACCGCGAAAGCATTTTCTGTACAGCTCAAATTTTCGTAACATATAGTTGAATCATAAGAGCTGAATCAAAACAAAAATCAATTTAGGAGACAATCGAAATTGGCTACATTTTTTATGCTAGCACTCATTAACTTATTATGAGAATCACACCACAACTTATCGCAAGTTGTGATTTGCTGTCTTTAAAATATGATACAAAGGTATATCTCTGACTGCTTTATAGCTTTTGTGCCATACAAAAGTTATTATTTCTGTCATAGTTTTGTAGTTACATTTTGATATGAATATAGTTTTTTTTTATATACTTTTGCATGTATGCACCGCGAAAGCATTTTCTGTACAGCTCAAATTTTCGTAACATATAGTTGAATCATAAGAGCTGAATCAAAAACAAAAATCAATTTAGGGAGACAATCGAAATTGGCTACATTTTTTATGCTAGCACTCATTAACTTATTATGAGAATCACACCACAACTTATCGCAAGTTGTGATTTGCTGTCTTTAAAATATGATACAAAGGTCATTAGTAAGGACAAGTTTAGTCACCTAACCCAGTTCATAAGTTGCTTTTAAGTAGTAATTCAAGGTCTCAAGTTCAACTCTCCTAGAGAGCACACATAGAAATTCAATTTCCTGAAACACCCCAGGCAATGCGTTAGGGGTGCCCCTTAGCCACGCCCGGAGGTTTGATACCCATATTTCGAAGGATCATGAGGAAGTTCCCCATCAAAAAATAAAAAATAAAAAAAATTATAGAGACAAGTTTAATTGAAGCAATTGATAAGATCAATTTGAAGGTTACATCCATATGGCATTAAAAGTTCAATTTCAGAATTTCAATGGCGTGTTCGAAAGCATGTCCTGGCTGTATGCCTAATTTCCTTGATCTTGATGTAAGATTATCTATTAATTTATGGGCATAAGGTTCATGCAGTGCATTTATTAGAGCTGATTGATACTTTGACAAATGAACATCAACACTTAATGTGTATATATTGGTTTAAAATAAAGATACAAGTGAAAATGATAAAAAGACATGCATTAAATACGTATTTACTCATATACAAGTATATATCAAACAGTGTAATTTCTTTTTGAATAAGTAAAAGGTTTATCTTAATTTCTTTTCTTAACTTTTAGGTCCTTAATTTTGTGTACTTTGCATCAAATATTAATATTTTCAAAAATGAAAATATGGGATGAAAATTGATTTAGTTAATTGCCTTAATTAAATAAAAAAATCCATTAACTACTATGTATAATTAATTTAATGCAAGAAATCATCAACAGATTGAGGACAGCATTGAAGAATATTTGTGAACAGTCTCCAAACTGCAAACATATGTAAGTCTTTGGTGGGTCATTAAAAAAAAAAAGTCTTCTGTGGGTCACAGGAGGCAATGACCTAAGCTCAATTATATCCACCGATATCTCTTTCTCAATGGATAAATTTATGCCAATGGAATCTTCTACCTTAACTCAAAAGTAACATGTGATGGGAGAAGGGAGAAAGAAAATCTTCAAATTTAAGGAACGAAAATGATAGGCGAAGTTTTAGATAAGGGTAAATTACACTAATGGTGGGTTCGGATAGCTTTTTTTAAGAGGGGAGGAGAGGAGTTAGAGAGGTTACAATGCTAACCATCCTAAAATTATGCTTGTTTACATTTTTGAGTGAGGGGATGGATTGGGAGGGTTAAAAAGATGCAAATTTCATCACTTCATTAACCCTCCAAAAGTGGACGGAATGGGAAGGGAGAGGTTGGATTTTAAGTAAATTGCTCACTTCCCTTCCTATTTTCTACTCTAAACAAACATAATTAGTTCCATCACTCTCCCTCCCTCTCCATTCCCTAATTGTCTATCCAAACATAATTAGTTACATCACACTCCTTTCCTCTCCTTTTCCTCCCCTAGGATCTAGTTCAATCATTCCCCTCCCCTACCCTCTTCTCTATCCAAACGATCATTCAGCAATTTGCAGTAAACCACCAATTACTTTCAAAGTCACACTAAATTCCCAATTGTTGGATCTGGGATGTAAGCCTAGGGGAGAGTGAATAGGATTGCTATAATTTTTTCACTAAACTCAGAATATGCAGCGAAAATAAAATATGTGAAAAACTGAAAGCAACAAACACAGGAACACACGAGATTTTTATAGTAATTCAGATCAAAATCCTACGTCCACTCTTCCTTCTCGCGAAGGGCCTTCTTCACTATGACCGGAGTTCTCCTGAATCACAACTCGATTCAGTAGACTTTACAAACAGGACCCTAAAATCTACCCGAAACCAGTCGAGATACCCAACTCCTCACAATGACCAGAATAAACCTAGCCCTAGCTAGCCACATTCAATTACCCTGGCTTGAGCACGCCAACCCTCAATTACCCGGCTTGAGTACGCCGTCAAACTCACAAGTTTGAAATACAAAATCAACCCTAAAAATAATTAAAGCGTAATTAAAAACATCTTACAGCCATTTTAAAATAAATCGTTCTTCAAACCGGATGTCGATGATGATCCGTGAAGAAGCGATATTGAAGTTGAACGCAAAGGGCACTCCTCCTCGCTGAAACAATCTTCCGATATTGAGCGCGACGAGAAGAAGTTGAACAAGGCTCAGAGAATCAAATTCTCAAACTCAAACTCTCTCAAACCCTAGAATTTGATCTCTCAATCTTATGCAAATACCCTCTCTCTATCTTGTTCCTATTGTTATTCTTAATCTCCTCATCAATACCTCTTTAGATAGACCTTGATTGAATTGGAAAGGGTTTCTCTAATCAGAGTTCCAATAGGAGATCCAATCTGTCAACGAACAGTTGAGATAGAATCCTGAAATTTACCAAAACACGTCCAAATCATCAATAGTTAAACCCAACCATCGATGGGCCGTTGATGATCATTGATGGTTCCCTGTAGTCCATCAATTGTTCAAATTCTGGTTTTTAAAATTTACAGATTGTTAACCGGAGTCCATCGATGATTGAAGCGACCATCAATGGTTGACTGTAGTCTGTCAATAGTTCGATTTCTCATTTCTGAAAAATACAGATTGTTGACTGTAGTCCATCGATGACTTGTGCGACCATCGATGGTGCCTCGAGACCATCGATGGTTAATAGGCTGAAATTAACTCTCGTGTTGATTTTTGCATCGTTTCGAGTCGCAACTTAGTCCTACCTGTTTATTCCTGAAATATATCATCTCACAAACTAATTAGTACCAAATGAGAGTTTGTTATTGATCAAACAAGAGATATTGCACGAACAACATTCTACCCAAACAAAGCTCTAACACCAATAACTTTCAACGTCTTGTAGTAAAATCCAAAAACTTTCAAAATCACACTAAACGTCCAATAACTTTTGCAAGAAAAACCAAACAATATTACATATAATGTGGCGCATGCAACTCACATGACTTAAAAAGACCAAAATACCCATTAAATTATTAAAAAACTCATTTATGACCTTTATTTATTTTTAACCCTAGAAACAGAAATCTCTCGCCTTTTGTTAATCGTTCTCCTCTTACTCGCATCCAGGTGGGGGTCCCAAATCCAAATTAGTTTTTTGTTTCTTTTGCTGAAATTGTCATTCAAATGCCTTTTAATGTTATTTTTTGTTTTATTTTATAGGGGTTATCTGCAAAATGCAAAAATGTATTGAAAGTTTTCTGCGGTTTCAAAAGTTATCGTGGGTTTAGTGTGATTTTGAAAATTATTGAGGGTTTACTACTATTATACCCTAAAAATCGCGAGTTTAATAAACCCTTGAGAACTAGCCACGTGTTAGTCAGTCAGGTCGGGTCATATGCTCGAAAACCCGGCCCGAGCGTAGTTATTGCCCTACTAGACTAGCTGACTTGTGCAGATATCTGCATTTTCCCAATCTGATTGGTCAACAGAGGAGATTAAGGACCCTTAATCCCCCATTCAATTCTTAGATTAACTTTTCGACATAAACAACTACAGAAGACTATAAGTTTTTGGTGGTTTAGTGTGATATTGAAAGTTATTGGGAGTTTACTGCAAAACACGGAAAGTTCTCGCGGATTTAGTGTAATTTACCCTTTAGATGATAGAGATTAATATACCTACGTGGGCAAATTATTCATAATCGCATTTACCTTTGTGACCAGGAACCCATAGTGCTATCAATTTCCTCGAGGGAAGGTTCCCGCTCATGGTGAGAGGCTGAGAGCTAGTATTAACCAGTACTTTCTTCTCTCTCTCTCTCTCTTCCCTATCCTCTCCAGCTCGATCTCTCTCTCTCTCTCTAAAAATATTTTAACAAATATTTGCATAGAAATGGGCTTATTTTATTCCTATTGGCAGTTGAACATCAAAATCAGCATCACTTGGATAGGGCCTCTCATGTCACTGCTTTTCATGCACAAATTAAGGAGAGAGACAGATATTACAACTCAACCGCACCTCAATTTGTAGTATTTATCGGGTCCGACAAGATGATTGGGTGCGTTTATCCCTTACTTAACGGTTTTAGGATCGAATGCAGTTTTTTTTTGAATTAGAATAGATATGAGGTGTGTCTTACTTTTCTGAGGATTTAATTTCTTAAAAAGGTTGAGTTCTCCTTGTAGTACGAGTGCTTGAACTGGCCTGGAACTACTCCCTTAGGCATAGGAATCCTTTCTCTTGCCAAAAAAAAAAAGGCAAACATTTAATAAATTATAATTAACTGAAATTATTAATGAAATGCCCGCAATTGACCATCCAACAATTAGATACTTATTGGCCCCAATGTCTGTGGCCATGTCTTTAGGTGGTAGTTGTATACTGTACAAAAATCTTTAAGCGTGTGGGAGGAAATCATATATATATATATATATATATATATATATATATATATATATATATATATATATATATATATATATATATATATATATATATATAACTTGACAACTAATTCCATTTTTAGTTTATTGTACTAGATTTTAGACAGTTGCGAGTCATTTCATAGATTGTCAATGCTGTCGGTCTATTTTGGTAATACTAATGTGACTTCAGAAAATAAGGATAATAATTACCGATGAAGCTTGACTTGCGCTTAAATTGGGCGGTTATTCAAAATTAGATTTTAAATGAAGGAAAAAATATATAAATGCTTTAAGTTGTCAGACAACTTAAAAAATATTTTTTTTAAATTGTTTTTTCGCCATCAAAGGAGATGTTTATATTTGTACCAAATACAAGTTTAATGTTTTTTGGGAGAAATATGCATGCTTTATGGTAATAATCTTTTTGGAGGTTAGTGAATAACCAACGACAGAGCTACATAGTGTCATGTAGTGTCACATGAAATCACTGGATTTTACCTATTTTATAGACAATTTTACTTACTTTTATCTTTATTTACTACTTCGGACACCGATGGAATTAAGACATGACACCATTAGATAAGACAAACACTACGGATAGTACATTTCAATGAACTCATAAGTTTTGTGGGGACACACTGGGACAAATTCCTTGACTCCACCACTGTGAATAAACTTGTTCTTTCAACTTTTGAGGTTAAGTAATTTTATCTATAAACTACTTCAAAGAAATAAAATTAAATTTAGATAAGTTTATCCCCGTAATCCCATGGCTTTATATTGAGATTTACTGTTGATTTATTTAAAGGGAACAATTATATTCTATATATGTGGGTATTGTAGATCATGTCGTTAGCTAGCTCTAAGTAGCTTCCAAGTGGTTCCCTTCATACCCTCAAACAAGCTAGCTACAATCTCTAACCTTAAACCCAAAGCTAATTATATGTGACATTTCAAGAAGAAAACTACACGTGAAAACTCAAACTGATATATAGCTAAGTCATTAGGAATTACTTCTAAATGATCATATTTTTTTAAAAATTATTTGATGTATCTAAATACTGGATATGAATATATATCTTAAGAAAGATATCGTCTCCGCATGAAACTTTCATCTCCCACACATTCGTTCAGTCACTAGTAGAAAATTGATCAATCTAGACGGAAAAAACCGTCTAGTTTGGTCACATTTCCGTCTAGTTTGACCAAACTAGACGGAATTCGTCTAGAAAATTCGTTTAGAATATTTCCGTCTAGATTGCGTCAATCTAGGCGGAAAAACCGTCTAGGTTGATCAAGCGAGGCGGAATCAACCTAGACGGTTTATTTTTCCGTCTAGGTTACAACCTAGACTAAAACCGTCTAGAATGACTAACCTAGACGGTTTTTCCGTCTAGGTACAACCTAGACGGAAATTCGTCTAGTTTACAATCTAGACGAAATACCGTCTAGGTTGATCAACCTAGACGGTTTTTCCGTCTAGGTACAACCTAGACTAAAACCGTCTAGGTTGATCAACCTAGACGGTATTTCCGTCTAAGTTGCTATAATAGCAACCTAGACGGAAAAACCGTCTAGGTTGATTAACCTAGACGGTTTTTCCGTCTAGGTTGCTATTATTTCCAAAAAAAAAAATATGCTGAAATGTGGTTTATTCCGCATTTTACATTTACCTGATATACAAATCAATATATATATACAATCGAAACAAAATGTAATACACATCCAACCATATTCCAATCCAATCCAATAATACGCATCCAACAATCCAATCCAATCCAATAATATGCATCCAACAATCCAATAAACTGTTTCAACAATCCAATCCACGCCCACAACCAACAATCCAATGCACACATTCAGGAATCATTTATTTACAACAAATATACAAAGAATACTGAGTACAAATAACATAAAGTATTCTTGCAAATAAATACTGTTTAGTGTATAAAATTCCCAAAAAAATTCAAACCTCACATCTTGTCACGGCAACGTCAATTATCGTCATCTCCACCGAAAGTCAAATTAATTTTGTTATAGAATCATGTGAATTTGACATTATATCAAATCTAAATATTTTCTTTATGTATTAGTCCCTAAATATTCAATTTAGCATTAGTTCCTTATGTTTTCACTTTAAAGAAAATAATAAGCAATTATTGAATTTTTCGTGGAACTGATATGCAATAGAAATATTTTCTACATAGTATGTAACTATTAAATATTATGGAGACCAATATATAATTATATGGATATTTTCTGCATTTAAAGGAGTCATGTAATTATAATAGAATTTATGAACTCATTTTGAAATTGGATCAACACGAAATAAAATACTCACACGCTTCTCGGACCGGTACTACCCGCACCTGATGTTATAAGTCCTATAACATCTCCAACAGATCGCCAGGTATCACACCGCCAAGCAACCTACAATGTAAGACATGACCTCGCCCATCGTCGGGCCCTCAACACAACAAGACTCATCTCCTTAGTCACCGAACGAGCAATTCAGTGGTCCACCCTTCCACGTGAAAGCGGAGACTCGTAGAACAAGTGGCATAGCGAAATCTTGGATGGTCTTTGTTGGCTGCTTGTAGATGACATGGAGGATGCAAGAATGATCTAATGCGGGAGTAGCTCCAACACCGCAATGGATATCTTCCTCTCCTATTATTATGGGTGAAAAGGAACCACATAAGTTTTATGTTCTGAATTTAATAAATTAAATACTCTTATTATGTTTATTATTCAAAATATGTTAATATTCACTAAGTACTCATGAATTTTTATCAAATAGCAAGGTTATATCAATATTTAGTATTCGTTTTGATTGTTTACCTATTATATCCCAACACGCTCGAGTAAGATTGATATTATCCTCATCGATAGCATGTGAGGATCGCTCTCCTTCGCTCCCTCTTGAGACATATGCATTGCCGCCTCCTTTGTTGCAAGTTCAAACCCTCCTACATAAATTATCAAGATTAAACGTCAATTGCAACTTTGAGAAAAGATCTAAAAAATTTAAAGAAAATTCAGAATAAATTGATTAACAATTCTAAATAAGTTATAATTAAGTCTTACCACCAACTCGAGGTTTGCCTTCATCTTATCCTTATTTTTCTCATTAGCTTTATACCGATCACTGAAGTTAGCATATGCCAACTTTGCCTTTATGTTCATCGGCATTATTGATTTTCCCTGTAATTTTATAAATTTATGAGACTTTGTCGTCATATTAAGCACGAAGATCTTTAAATATTTAAAATAATATATACCCGCTCTCGACAATAATCATCCTCCAAGATAGCATAGGAGTGTGAACCCAAATGGTGGTCATGTAACTTTTTTCCTCTATTTACTGACCCCTTCGTTGATTTGTTCTTTAAAAAATTAAATATCAGTAAAGTTACAATGAATGAAAATATCATGACATGTATATAGTATATCATAAAACTAACCTGTGCGGCCTCAGTGTCCCAATACATGAGGAGAGCTGTGAAATGAAGCTTGTCAACCCTTTCATCAATGTTCAAAAATCGCTGCCAGTCCTCAGTATACTTGTCATATGTTTCTGTCTTAATTTGATGTCTCCACTGTTTGAGGATGGTTTCAACCTTAACATTAAAAACATAGTTCCAAGCCCCTGGAAAGTCCTCAAGACAAAAATATTCCTGTAAAATAGGAAGGCATATTTTAATTATATATACAATATCTATTGCTATTCAATAATAAATGAATAACATGAATAATTACCATAAGGTCCTTCCATATCTGCTCATATCATCTCACGGTAGTTCCTTAAAATTGAAATACGGATTGACAATGCTTGCTCTACGCACGAGAACCCGATGTAACTATTAAATTTCGCTACTAAGCACCAATAGGCAATGCTTCATTATTCCAGCGAATAATGGCTCTCATGCCCCTTGGTGGTTGTTTGGACTCGGGCTTGCCCCCCCGACGTCGACCCGCTATCCGATCTGGCATAGCACCTATAATAATAACAATATGATAATATATCATGTAACTAGATAACACGTAACCACATTACAATAAAATTAAAAGTCCTTACTATAGGACACCTATAAAATTTACCTTTATCTTCCTCCCTTTTTTTAGCTTCGAGCTAATCATTCTAACCTCCATTATAGGCATGATCTCATTATACCTTTTATCCGCTAAAGGGTGGTGCTTCATTGCTACTTTTCGAGGTAATCGCCCCGAGGTAGGGTAGACGGCGATACTCATCCGTCTTGGACCGCAAATCAAGATAAAATGTTGGAGAAGAGAAGGAGGGTGTCCATGAGTGCAATCAATTAATAAAGAGGATAATTAATACTTTCGATAATTAATAAATCACACCTATAAATGATAACCGAGTATTAATACTGCCTCATGTGATTGTTCGGTGGTGCACCGGATGGCTGGTGTCGAAAACCCAAGTCCGCATTCAAAAACAATATGAGCTTCATTACTAATTTTTTCAAAATTTATGCAACCATTAAATCAATTGTACCCGCATAAGGCGATATTGGTGTTGCACCGGGTTGATGCGGTGTTGAAAATCCCAATCTGCAACCAAGAAACGATATAAGTTAGAGGACTAATTTTTATTTAAAATTTATTAATATATTAAATAATTTATACCGGTATGAGGATGTGGTGGTGGTGGTGGTGCACCAGTTGGTGCAGTGTTGAAAATCCCAATCTGCAACCAAGAAACGATATAAGTTAGATGACTAATTTTTATTTAAAATTTATTAATATATTAAATAATTTATACCGGTATGAGGATGTGGTGGTGGTGGTGCACCTGGTTGGTATGGTGTGGAAAACCCCACCGCAACCAAAAATAATATAAGTTAGATGACTAATTTGAGAATAAAAATTAGTTAATATGTTAAATAATTGATACCCTCATGGGAGGTGGTGGTGGTGGGGCACTAGAGGTCCTGATGTATGCTCATTGTGACCGAGCCGGGTGGTAATTCGGTCTTATCACGCTTCTACCGAATAGCCTCATATTCCTCATATTCCTCATCTCAAAAATAAATTATCAAGAAACTCAACAATTAATATCATAAATGCATTGAAAATTTTGGAAGTCTATTATCATACCCTAATTACATAATATTATTAATCCTTATTTTTAAAATAATAATGCATTGGAACGTAGCTCATACCTATCATCATTAATTTGCAATAAGATTCAATGTCGGTTTGATTACCATGATCTTCCATATCAAGCCACATTTTATGCGGTACGAAAATTCTTGCCAAACATCATCGATGACTCAAGTGGTTCATCACAATTATCTTCACTTTCCTCATCATTTATTTCATTGTTATTAGGAAGAACAATGGATCTTGGCTCCTTGTACAAAACCACCCATTCAAAGAAAACATTTGGATCTTTCACATAGAAGCACGATCCGCTTGTTCTCATGAAAATAAATTTCTCATCTCGATATATTTCTCGGTCAAGATTGACAAGTGTAAACCGTAATGATCCTTTTGCATTTTGCAGACACCACCGAACCTTGAACATCATGTAACTACATTGTTCGAGTTTACCAAAACCATAGATTACCTCCACAATATCTTCTAATTGGCCATAATATATGATGTCACTAGAACTGGTTCTCGATCTCTTGTACTTGAAAACATTCTTGAGCAAAACAACCCATGACTCACTGTTTGGGTTACCCTCCTATCATCGGTCTTTAGCGTTGAATTTATACCCATTGACAATATGTTCATTATAACGTCTTACTGTAGTAAGGACGTTGTGCATGAATAATAATTTCTTCGAGATAATGTAGTGCCCTCAAAAGTGATGTTTCAACCTAAGCAAAACAATATTAGTGAATATTAAAGACAATATTACCTTAAAGTTCGTTGCTAGAATCATACAACACTTACATCAATTCCGAACCAACTGCAAATTCGTTCTTATGCTTTTTGAATAGTATGTCTTTGCATTCCTACGGTTATTTCATTCCTAAGCTTCTCCGTGTGTCGCCTATTAATACAATATATAAGATTATATTGATGAGTTAAAAGTAAATTATTATATAACATCCATATTACTTTTTTATTTGTTACCTTCGATAGGATCACGAAAATATCAAGATTTTCTAATACATATGCATGAATTTGATCTAAGTCGAACTTGAATACTTTTCACGCTTCTTATCCTTAGGTGGATTCGATATGCGGTTTTCTTCTTACGCATGTAACGGATGCAAACACAAAGCATTCGTTGGCCACATATCCTTCAGCCTATCGAACCCTCCGATGAGCTCGATTGCGAACATAGTGTTTCATGCAACCCAAATATCTACGATAATTTGAAAATAAGCAATTATTATATGGAGTCAATATAAGAAATGCATACAAAAGTAAAGAAAGGTCATGAAATGCCTAACCTTTCAATCGGATACATCCAACGATAAGTAATGGGACCGCAATCATAGCCTCTCTTGCAAGATGTTGGGTAAGATGGACCATGATCGTAAAAAGAAGGCGGAAATATCACTTCCATATTGCATAAAGTAACTCGGATATCCGCTTCAAGCTTATTAAATTCACCCACATCTATAACTTTAGAGCATAATTTTCAAGAATCCACAATACTCAATAATAATCTTCGACGCTTCTTTATCCATATTGTTACGAGTGCAACCGAGCAATTGATGAAGAAGGACGGGTAATCATGGGTCTTCAAACCTAAGAGTTTCCTCTCTTGCACCTGGACATTATTTGATATGTTAGATGAGTAACCATCCGTGACTTTACCGATTTGAGAATTTCACAAAATCTCTGACCGCCGGTGACATTGTAACACGAGACGGAGGTAACTTCATTCTTTTTTGACCAACGTCTTGTGCATGCAAATCATTCCGAATATTCAACGCCGTCAAGTCTTGGCGAGCCCGTAGGCCATCCTTCGACTTATTGGCATCACGTAAGAGAGTTGACACTATATTATCGCAAACATTTTTCTCAATATGCATCACATCTAAGTTGTGCCGGATTTTAAGCTTTTGCCAGTAAGGTAGCTGAAAGAAGATACTAAATTTAGTCCATCCTCTAGGCAATTTTTTGGCTTCATCCTCACTTGCAATCTCCGGACAGCTTCTCTTACGCTTCATTGATTTTTCTCCTAAAGGAGTCTCTTACTCAGAGCTGGCGTGCCAGAATAACGGTTTTACCAAACCTTACTTTCGGATACCCTCAAGCAGCTGTACAATCTCATCTCCAAATATCCGACGCGCCATCCTCTTCTCAACTTTGCCATCAAACATAGCGGACATTTTTCAAACTTATGACTCAAGGGTAACCACCTTCTATTAAACCAATAGCGGCTCTTTCGGCTATGTGCTAATTGAGCGACTTCAAATTCGGACCACATACCGACAAGCAAACTTGCCCTTCGTAGACCAACCGGACAGATTAGCATAAGGGAAAATCATTAATCGTCCACATTAAAATAGCACGTAATCTAAACGACTCTTTAAGATGAACATCATACGTCATTACACCCTCATGCCACAACCGCTTTCTCATCAATTAGCGGCTCCAAATAAACGCCAATATCATTCCCGGCGTTTGCCGTGTATCGCGAACGAGAGTATCATATACTACCGTTTCATACAAAGCAATGGAGGTAAATTATATGGCATTAATACTCGGCCAAGTAGACCAGCCGAACTCATTACCCCAAACGGATTGAATCCGCCGCTAGATAAGCCCAACTCGATATTTCTACAATCATCAAGAAAACGGGATAGATTTTATCAATATGCTTCCAAGCTAAAGCATCGCCAGGATGTCTCAATTTACCATCATCTATTCGATCATCTTTATGCCACCTCATGTTCTTTGCGGTCTCTTTGTTCATATACAATCGTTGCAATCTAGGGACCAATGGAAAATGACGGCACCTTTCTTTGGAATCTTCTTACGCATCCCTCTACTTACGGTGTCCTCCTGTTGAAGAGTTTTTGCGTTGTTTCCACCGAGAAACTCCACACGTCGGACACTCCTGAAGGTCTTTATTGGCTTTATAGTATAGCATACAATCGTTCGGACATGCATCGATTTTATTATAATCAAGACCCAGGGCGGAAACAATCTTTTCAGCCTGATAAGTTGTTCGGGGTATGCTAGCCTCTCCTCCGTGAATAACCGTCCGAAGCAAATCTAGAAGCATTTCAAAATAATTATCACCATTCCACTCGGTGTCTTAATATGCGTGAGTTTCAAAGATAAAAGAAAATCGAGTAATCGGTACAACCCTCATATAGCTCCTTTTCATGATCTTCTACTAGCTTCATTATCTCCTCTACATCTCTGGGCGCATATCTTCAAGATTTTCCTCACCTTCGACATCTACGACCTTTTAGCATCATTTCCGATATCATCTTCAATGTCATCTCCGTATCATCTTCCCCATTGTCATCGATATATTTTCGATCGGACGTGAAACCATGTCATTGAACATTCTCTCTGTGTCATCTAACCGTAGCCACCGGACGCATTCAACATGCACATTCGGCTCCTCATCTTCAATACAATCTTCTCCGTGATATGACCAATATTTATAGTTCTCATCAAAGCCCGATTTAATTAGATGGAGCCAGATATCATTTCTATCCAAGAGCTTCATATTCCTACACCTACAACATGGACAATACATAGCACGCTCTTTAGATTTCTGATTCATTTCGGCATATCGCATGAATCGTCACATCCCTCCTTATATCGCGTGTCACGAAATCTTTCAAGTCGAGGGATATCTATCCACGATTTGTCGAATTACCCTCATCTCAGAATTTTATACAATTATTAACTTCAATTATTCTCACTACTTTCATGTAAATTTATGAATCGTCTATAATAATATACGCACAACTCACATCCTACCTCTCATACATACATCATTTAATAATTTAAAAATTTCTCTTAGATTAAATTTAAAATGTATATAGGAAATAATTACCACAATCTACCTACCGTCATAGGAAGGCTTCTATCCCATTAAGAATATAGTAGTGTTTACATTCAACCGTATTAGAGTATATTTTCATTTCTAAAAGATTTACTCATTGCTCTCCCTCGTGACACCGCGGCGGATGTTATAATGCTGCATTGGCGAGACCAAACGCGAACAACATACGCTTATTGTACACGGAGAACAACGAATACGTATACCGAAACTTTCAAGAAATGAAAACATACAAAGTATACAAAGTTGAATGTATGCACTACTATATTCCTAACCCGTCAAGAAGGACGATCCAATAATTACAATTTTAGTACCAATTCTTTCTCATTATAATATAGCATAGCGATCATTTTGGGTAGAAAATTTTATCTCCTACCCAAATATGAGTCGATATCTTATATATTATAAGTCAAAAGAATTGGATGTAATTATTGGACGGAAATCTAGGGTAACGTTATCTTTTTCATTCACCTAATTGATATATAACACATTATAATTTATTATAATGTGTTATATATCACTCTATTTTATGGAATTTTTATATTTCACGTAATTTCGCATCACAAACTCATATCATCACACATAATTTTAGTACGCATCGAACTTAGTGTAAATCGGCTATCATAATTGGTGTTCAATTAGAGTTAATCTTTAACTAAATATTCAATTAAATTTATGATTAATCAAAGTTGTTCGAGTAGGGTAATTAGTGAATTTTTGAATTAGTTTTATACTATCAAGTACTTGTTAATTTTAGGTCATAATTTAGGGTATTTAAACTAAATTCAGCAATAAACAAAATAAATTTTGAAAACTTGAATTTTAAGAAAGAAAAATACCTTGAGGTACGGAATGGAATGGATCGGAATAATGAACAGTGGACGAGGGGCTGGAATGGAAGGAATGGATGGAATGGAATGGGGGGGGAGGGGGATGGGGGGGGGGAATGGAGGGAATGGAATGGAGGGAAACATGGGGGGGACCCGGAAGGACGGTTCGGCTCCTGGAATTTTTTTTTTTTCATCAGGCAATGAAATGAGGGAAGGAGAGGTTAGGGTTTGGTTTTAATTTTTGGTGGGTCCACCAAACTAGACGGAAAATTTCCGTCTAGGTTGATAAACTAGACGGAATTCGTTTAGGTTGCAACCTAGACGGAAATTCCGTCTAGGTTGATTTTTTAAAAAATTAAAAAAATTAAAAAATGATCAAACTAGACGGAAAATTTCCGTCTAGTTTGATCCGTCTAGTTAGGTCAATTTTCTACTTGTGAGTTAATTGCGGGTAGACACCCATACTATCATCCAATTACAAATAATCCCTTAGTCCTATTGTTGCAGCTGGACCTCTAAGTGAACTTTTTAACTCTTTTATACTCAGAGAGAAAGAGAAATTTGTTTTTGTACAAATAGACCGCCTGAGGATAGTGAAGAAATTCCACTCAAGTGGCCGCTATCTACAATTAGAGGTAAGCAAACGATCAGTTTGGTTGGCTTTGACTATTTTTGTCAAATTGAACCGAATTGAATTAGATTCAAAATTAAACCGCACTTGATCAATTAGTTCTGTTTGGTTTGGACATAGACATGTCAAGTTATCAGATTTTTAGCTAAAATACAACACTCTTACTCCTTCAGACTTTTCGTTCAACTTATATACCAAATTGAAGAGCAAATTCATCAATCAACTACTTTACAAACTAAAACTAAACATTTGGCAATTAAAAAATATAAAAATATTAGAATAAATTATCTTCTCACCTAGAAAAAGCAAAAGTTTTTAAATAATTAAAATATATTTCAAAACCAAACTGAACTGAAGTTTTTCTAAAATTGAACCGAATCGCAGAAATTCGTTTGGTTCGATAGATTTATTTGATTTACACGGATTAGTGCCTACCCCTATCTGCAATTGGCCGATAGTACACCACAACAATTGAATTATAGTGGGTCTATTTGTAAGTTGGCAGATAGTATAGGGGTCTATCCACAATTTAACCTTTTTAAAAATTTGTTGGATCTAGATTGCAAGCCTTTGGGGGGGGGAGAGAGAGTGAATAGGTTTGCCACATATTTTTGCTAGAATACAGAATATGCAGCGAAAATAACAACAAAATAAAAATAAAAATCCAAACTAGAGAACATGTAAGATTTTTATAGTGGTTCGGATAGAAATCTTACGTCAACCCTTCCTTGTCATGAAGGGCCTTATTCACTATGACCAGAGTTCACCTGAATCACAATCCGATTCAGTAGGCTTACAAAGATCACACCCTAAAATCTACCTGAAATCAGTCGTCTAACCTAACTCCTCACAGATAAGTAAAACACCTAGCCCTAGCTAGTCCCAATCCTCAATTATCACCGGCTTTAGTACGCCGTAAAACCAAGATAAAGAACAAACCAACCAAATTATTTAAGCACAAACTATAAAAATCTTACAGCCCTTTTAAGCAAACCGCTCATCAGAATATATAAAAGAAGATCGATGAAGAAGCGGTGATGATATTGAATGCAAAGGGCAGCGATCTCCTCACTAAGACGATCCGTAAATGCTGAGCGATGAGAAAGAGTTTGACGAGGCTCCGGATATTAAAATCACAAATCAACTTCTCTCTCAAAACTCTAGAATAAATATCTCTATTTCTCAAAGCATGAACCTATCCAAAATATGATCTCATTCTATCTTATATAGCCTTTGATAATAAAGAAAAGAGATATAAGAATCATAGTAAAAGTTGGAGAGAAAAGGGGCCGCCGAACGATTGAGATTAAATCACTAAATGTGCCAATCAGTGCCATCACCATTGATGGTACAGCATGACCATCGATGGTCCCTTGCTCACCATCGATGGTTACCCAGTAGTCCATCGATTGTTCGAACTCTAGCTTTTAGAATTAATCGAATGTTCGTTGTAGTCCATCGATGGTATAACTGACCGTTGATGGGTCCCTGTAGTCCGTCGATGGTGCTGAATCATGTTTCTATTTTTCTTCAATTGTGCATTGTAATCCATCGATTGACTAATGATCATCGATAGGTGCCTCGTGACCATCGATGGTGTGAAGGCTGAAATCAATATTCATGTTGATTTTTCCATCATTTCGCCTCGTATCTCTAGTATACCTATTTATACCTGAAATATATCATCTCAAACAATCATCCATAAAAAAATGAGAGTTTGTTATTACTCAAACAAATCTATGAGGAGTTAGGTTAGACGATTTTAGATAGATTCCGGGGTGCGGTCTTTGTAAGCCTACTGACAGGTTGTGATTCAGGTGAACTCTGGTCATAATGAAGAAGGCCTTTCGTGAGAAGGAAGAGTAGACGTAAGATTTCTATCCAAACCACTATAAAAATCTTACGTGTTCTCTGGTTTGGATTTTCATTTTTATTTTGTTATTATTTTCACTGCATATTCCGTGTTTTAGCAAAAATATGTGGCAAACCTATTCAATCCCCCTAGTGTAGTTATTACAAATTGTAGCATACATTTATTTATTTATTTATGAAGTTATTACGAATTTCAATGAATTTCACCCTCTGGATATTTATATTAAACTAGTATAGTGCACGTGCATTGCACGTGGATGTAGTTATTTCATGTTATAATTTTTTTTTCTCATGGACAAAGATATGAAGAAATGTTTTGAAGGAGAAAAATACAGATTAAAGCAAAGTATTAGAGAAAAGTTTTGAATGTTGGCATATAATAGGAAATATGTACATTTCTCAAATTAAATGGTAACTGTTATGGAGTGAATGTAATCATGATAATTTATTGTAATGGTCTAAACTTCAAGTATAACTTCTCAATTTTCTTATGTGCCTATAACTGCATTGACTTGTATTTGTTCTGATAAAATCGTAAAGTCAAAGGGGTAGTGTTTTCTAATAATCCCTATACTTGGCGGGTTGGGGGGGATGGGGGGATGGTTTTCTGATATTTTGAAAGCTATGGGAGGTTATCTGATAATCGTCCAAAGTTAACGGGGGTTTTCTTATAGTTAGCCTTTCTTTTATGTATTGCATGGAAGATAAGGGCATATGTTTTCACATATTATCTTCTCATAACTCACATAAACTGATACAGAGTATATCGCCTCAGTATGACAAAGTGTATTTTTCTTGGCTCATATACTTATTTTGTCAGAGAAAACATCCTAACTATTGGTTGGGTTTTCAGGCCCGAACCTGATACCCCATAAATAAAATCAAAACCACCAATCCCACTCATTGTTTCCCATCGCTTTTAGAGCAGCCATCCCTAATTTCTCTCTGCCTCCTTTGCCCTCTCCCCAAGTTCAATCGCTCGATAACCCTAAGTCCTCTCTCAAGGTGTCGTTGAACCGAAGTTGACCATGCCAAATGGAATTAGATAGTGGTCGTTCCCACCAAAGCCCTACATGCATCTTCACTCTGTGGTGTATCATTAACCACATCGGAATCGCACCTACATAGCGTAATTTAGCAAATAGACATTTATAGTGCTAAAATGAGCAGCACATACTAACTTACTTGTTTAAGGAGCCTTACTTCTCCAATCTCGCTGCCTCCGCGAAGAAATCCTCTATCTCCTATGCCCTAGGCATATCCATTGTGAATTCTCTAATTTAAAATATATATATATATATATTTGAAAATTTTAGAAAGTAAAGTCAAGGAAAAAGCTATTAATAACAGCTTACCTTATTATATTGTTATTATCGTAGCTCTGACAGCACCCTGATCGAAGTTCTTGTGGATCAACTTCATTGCCTGACGAAGGTACAATCAAGAGTAGATGAATACAATTATTTTCTTGTTGGATTTCTAATTTATTTTATTTGACAGATCATGAGATGGGATGAAGGGGCTAATATGTATAGAGTAATTTTTTTATAGTTGCAAATGAAGTCTATTAGTATTCGTAACTGTCATCTCCCATGACAAATTCACAACCATATCAAGTGATGCACTAATATCATTCAACTCTACATGACAATGCTTGCATGCTGATTAATGTCCATAACTTACTACAAAAATTTCTCTTAGGGAATTGAAACGTCCAATCTTACTTCTCACTCTTCATAAATTTCCAAAAGTTAGTAATTAATTGATACATGAATAATAAAAATAATAAATATTAGTTAATTTTTATCTTATATTCTGATGTTATATCTTTATTATTATATTATATTATAATATGCGAAGTAAATTATTTATGATACAATGCTAGCAACCTATTTGTTATACAATATTGTAATACCTGAAATAAATTATTTATTTTATTTAATAATATTAGATATAAGTTTATTGATTACTAATAATATCTAAATTTTAGTTTAAAATAGAAATATCTAATTATATAAAATTTCATTCACCTTTATTAATAGATTATTGATTTGATTTAATAAGATTGTGGGTTATGAGAAGAATTTGAAGGGTTATAATTTATGCATGTATGTATGTGATTGTGTATGCATGTATGTGCTTATATACTAAATGTTATACACCTTTATTAATAGATTATTGATTTGATTTAATAAGATTGGGGGTATGAGAAGAATTTGAAGGGTTACAATTTATGCATCTATGTATGTGATTTTGTATGCATGCATGTGCTTTTATGTGCATGTATGTGCTTTGGAGGGTATTTTCGGAAGAAATGACATACCAACACACTTTTATAATAGTATTAGATTAAAGAATACTCATTTCAGATCAAGCATGTCATTTCTATACTCTAGGAACAAACCCTAGAAGTCGTAGGATGCTTCTTCCTTAACACCATGCATAGGCGAAAATGAGGACGCAAAATCACATGGGTTGTATAGCTTAGAAGGACTACGTGTAGAGCTGTCCATCTTTGTCCACGGTCCGTCTCGTCCGGCAGCAGTCCATCTTTGTCCACTGGCCTGAGCTCTACTGGTCTCGGACGGGCCGGCCACCGCTCCGGCTTTCATTTTATACATATTATATATATATTTTATATTTTAATATATAATTATAGTATAAAATGGTCATTAATGTATATATATATATATATATATATATATATATATATATATATATATATATATATATATATATATATATATGGGTTTTTTCATGGAAACCACCTTATAAGTTCAAAACTTTTATAAAACCACCTTTAAAGTTTTTTGATAGAAACCACCTTATAAGTCCAAATGCCCTCAATGTCACACTCTTATTCATTTCAAATTTCTATTCTTTCTCCATCTTTTTTCCACTTGCCTGCCTCCCTCTTCCATGCCATTCCACTCCTCCTCCTCCACCTCCTTCTCTCCTCCTCTCCTCCTCCTCCTCCTCCACCTCCTTCCTCCTCCTCCTCCACCTCCTTCCTCCTACTTTTCTTCCTCCTCCTCCACCTCCACCTCCTTCCTCCTCCTCCTCCACCTCCTTCCTCCTCCTCCTCCTCTCTTTTTCATTTAGGATGAATGAGGGGTATTGTAGTAACTTCGCAATTTTTTAAAGCAGAAATTATTCAAAAGTGTGACTTTGAGGGCATTTTGGACTTATAAGGTGGTTTCTATCAAAAAAAAACTTTAAAGGTGATTTTTATAAAAGTTTTGAACTTATAAGGTGGTTTCTATGAAAAAATCCTATATATATATATATATATATATATATATATATATATATATATATATATATATATATATATATATATATATAAAGTTGATAAACTTAAGTTGATAGGAATAGTCATCCACCAAATTTTCTAACCATTGATGTTGTCTTGGGATCCGTGAAAGATATAAAGCTCATCTTTGAGATTTGTGTGCATCTTGATTTCACTTATCCCAAGGCAACATCAATGGATATAAAAGTTGGTGGACACTATCTCTTATCAACTTAAGTTTATAGAGCTTATATATATATATATATATATATATATATATATATATATATATATATATATATATATATATATATATATATATATATAAGTGTATATTATTATTAATATATACTTATATGTACGCATATATATATTTCTAATGTATATTATATATAATTATAGTATGATATGGTCATTAATGTATACTTATATACTTACATATAATATATAACCATATACTAATTGTTGATGTATATAATCACAGTCACTAATCTCGTTGTGAGCTTAGCTTTAGGTTGAAGATGACAGGATCCGCCACTCCTAATACCTAGCTCGAAGTCAATGTTCTTCCCCCACGTAGAAGCTCGTGAGAGGACGGGCTTGGCTCCGCTTGCACTGACGCATCAAGTCAAGATTTTGAGCTTGAGTGGAGAAGAAAATGAACAAGAAGCTTTTCTAATTGAAGAGCTAGGGGAGAGAAAAAAAATATGCACTCGATTGAGAATAGCCTTTTCTTTGTAGGAATGAGAGAGGGCGCTTGGTCATTTCAGATTAGTTTTACACATGTCAGATTATATGTGGAAAGAGTCACCATTGATTTGATGTGAGGTATGGGGAATGGCTACAAAAGCCATGTGGTCAGCACAGCGCCATTAATTGTGATGTTGACTTGTTGTTGGCGCGGGGCTCAAGGCCAACAATTACAGCAGGAAGTACTGTAGACTGTTACTGTAGCAAGTCGTCCAAATATCAGAAAGGTGCGCCTACTCATCAGAGTGATCGATCGAGGACGCCTTTGCCAACTAATGTAGCATCCGCGACCGTAGCAGCCGTCCGAGTATCAGAAGCGTGCGTCGGCCATCAGTAGCAGACGACCGAGGACGCCTTTCGCGGTCGCCAAGTACTGTAGCATCCCGCACTGTAGCAGCCGTCCGAGTATCAGAAAGCGCATGCCTACGGCATCAGAAGCAGATCGCACCGAGGACGCCAAGGCCGGCCGAATCCGTAGTATCCCGCATCAGAGCAGCCGTCCGAAGTGTCAGAAAGGCACGGTTATCGTAGCAAACGACCAGAAGAGGGCCGAACACCGTAGCTGGCCGGGACCGCTTTGGTCGGAGTTACCAGAAAGGGCCGGTCCATCAGAAAGCAACCGAGAGGTCAGACAGTAGCGCATCCACCGCGGTAGCCAAGCACTTGTGAGGGCAGAGAGATCCCCTTCGACCTTGAGTTCGCTTACTTTGGCGTGAGATTTGGTACGTGTCGATTTTCATACAGGGATTAATAAAAAATCTTTTTTGGGTACCAACAGCAGGCCCCTTTCACTTGGATGCGGCTTAAGCCGGATTCGAGTGAAATCCAACTGCGGCTTGTTGATTTGTGAGGATCGGTTCCATGGGCTTAGAAGGAGGCCAAGATTTTTGGTTAGCGTTCGGAAGGGCGAGCCGGCCTTGGTCTAGCTGAAAGGGTCGGCTCAGCCTGAGAGGAAAGACCGACTTGACCAGAGAGGAAAGCTCGACCTGGGAGGAAAGACCGACTTGACCAGGGAGGAAAGCTCGACCTGGGAGGAAGGTCGACCAGGGAGGAAGACTCGACCTGGGGGGAAGGTCGACCAGGGAGGAAGGAAGGTCGACCTGGGAGGAAGGTCGACCAGGAGGAAGGCTCGACCAGGGAGGAAGGTCGACCAGGAGGAAGGTCGACCAGGAGGAAGGTCGACTGGGAGGAAGGCCCACCAGGAGGAAGGTCAGCCTGTGGAGGAAGGCTCGATCTGGGAGGAAGGCTCCACTGTGGAGGAAGGTCGACCAGTGGAGGAAGGTCAACCCGGGGAAGGCCCACTGGAGGAAGGTCGCCAGTGGAGGAAGGCTCGACTCGGGAGGAAGGTCGACTCGGGAGGAAGGTCGACTGAAGGAAGGTCGCCAGGAGGAAGGTCAACTGGGAGGAAGGTCACCAGGAGGAAGGTCGACTGTGGAGGAAGGCTCACCGGGAGGACTCCTGGCCAGGAGGAAGGTCGACCTGGGAGGAAGGTCGACCAGGGAGGAAGGTCGACCAGGAGGAAGGTCGACCTGGGAGGAAGGTCGACTCGAGGAAGGTCGCCAGGAGGAAGGCTCAACTCGAGGAAGGTCGACTCGAAGGAAGGTCGCCAGGAGGAAGGCTCACCAGGAGGAAGGTCGCCAGGAGGAAGGCTCGACCGGGAGGACTCGGCCAGGAGGAAGGTCGGCCAGGAGGAAGGTCGAAAGCAGGAGGAAAGAAGGTCAACTCGGCGGAAGGTCGACTGTGGAGGAAGGTCGCCTGTGGAGGAAGGCTCAACCCGGGAGGAAGGTCGACCAGTGGAGGAAGGCCCACCAGGAGGAAGGTCGACTGGGGAAGGTCGACCAAAGGAAGGTCACCAGGAGGAAGGCTCGACCGGGAGGACCGGCCAGGAGGAAGGTCGGCCAGGAGGAAGGTCGAAAGGTGGAGGAAAGAAGGTCAACTCGGCGGAAGGTCGACTGTGGAGGAAGGTCGCCTGTGGAGGAAGGCTCAACCCGGGAGGAAGGTCGACCAGTGGAGGAAGGCCCACCAGGAGGAAGGTCGACTGGGGAAGGTCGACCAAAGGAAGGTCACCAGGAGGAAGGCTCGACCGGGAGGACTCGGCCAGGGAGGAAGGCTCAACCTGGGAGGAAGGTCGACCAGTGGAGGAAGGTCAACTCGGCGGAAGGTCGACTGGAGGAAGGTCGCCAGGAGGAAGGCTCAACTGGGAGGAAGGTCGACTGGAGGAAGGTCGCCAGGAGGAAGGCTCACTGTGGAGGAAGGTCGACCAGGGAGGAAGGCTCGACCTGGGAGGACTCGGCCAGGGAGGAAGGTCGGCCAGGGAGGAAGGTCGAGAAGGGAGGAAAGAAGGTCAACTCGGCGGAAGGTCGACTGGAGGAAGGTCGCCTGTGGAGGAAGGCTCAACCTGGGAGGAAGGTCGACCAGTGGAGGAAGGCCCACCAGGAGGAAGGTCGACTGGGGAAGGTCGACCGAAGGAAGGTCGACCAGGGAGGAAGGCTTGACCTGGGAGGACTCGGCCTGACAATTGACAACCCTAGGTTGGGCTTAGAACTTACGTGGCTTCTAGGTCTCTTCGACATGACCGATCTCTATTTTGAGGCAAAGAGCAAGCCCGAGTCGGCTCACGGGAGCCGCGACCAGAGGACGACCGCTGGTCGGGTGCCTAGGACTTACGCGGGCGCCTAGGTCTTTCTACGAGGCCGATCTCTATTTTGAGGAAAGAGCAAGCCCGAGTCGGCTCACGGGAGCCGCGACCAGAGGACGCATCGCTGGATCGGGTGCCTAGGACTTACGTGGCCTAGGTCTTTCTACGAGGCCGATCTCTGCTTTGAGGCAAAGAGCAAGCCCGAGTCGGCCCCGTGGGAGCCGACGACCAGAGGACGACCGCGGGTCGGGTGCCTAGGACTTACGTGGCTTCTAGGTCTTTCTACGAGGCCGATCTCTGCTTTGAGGCAAAGAGCAAGCCCGAATCGCCCCCGGGAGCCGACGACCAGAGGACGACCGCTGGTCGGGTGCCTAGGACTTACGGGCTTAGGTTCTACGAGGCCGATCTCTATTTTGAGGCAAAGAGCAAGCCCGAATCGCCCCCGGGAGCCGACGACCAGAGGACGCACCGCTGGTCGGGTGCCTAGGACTTACGTGGCTTCTAGGTCTTATGGGGTCGGGTCACATGGGCGACGACTTGGCAGCGGATACGCCCTTGACTCGACTTAACGCTGGGCAACCCGCTTTGACTTGGCGAGTAGGGTGTGGTTACTTAATTGAGCGAGTGGGATCACCTGTCGCGACTAGGTGAGAAGGGTTCCTTGACTCGTCCTAACCGAGAGGGAATACCTCAACTCGACTTAGTGAGAGTGGTAGGTTCGCTTGACTAAGTAAGTTGGGTCGCCTGTCTCAACTAGGTGAGAAGGGTTCCTTGACTCGACGTGGCGAGAAGGGTTCCTTGACTCGACCTAGCAGGAAGGGTCGCCTGAACTACACCCAGTAAGGAAGTTACCTTGACTCAAGCTAAGAGAGTGGGATGTCCCACTGCAGTTAGGAGAGTAGGACGTACCTTGACTCAGCCCAGTGGGAAGGGTCCCCTAAACTCGGCTCCAACAAAGAAGCTACCCCGACTCAACAAGTGAAATTGGGTTGTTACAACTCATTTTTAGCGAGAAGGTCGATTTGATCTGTTGTGACGAGTTGATCGCTAAGACGCTCCTTGTACAATTTAAGATAGAGAATAATTGTCAGAAGCAAAATTCTATTTATATAGAAAGTTCTTGAGCAAGATTTACAATGCAAATTCATTGAAAACACTTCGTTGAGGCTCGACCATCGTAGCGCCGAGGCGCATCAGAGCGCATTTGTGCCTGCATCAGAGCTTCTAACTGGTTATCAGAGCGGCGACTCGGCCATCAGAAGCGGCCGATTTCGATCACCGTAGCGTCGACTCGATCACCGTGAAGGCCGAGTGAGAATGTTCAAAAGAGGTTGAGAAGGTCACCATCAGAAGGCCGAAGCCTACGTAGCGTAAATGATCCTGCCATGACATCCACCATTTTTGGGCCATCTGAGATCGTTTGTGGCTCCTAAATCGCTATTTACTGTACTTGAACTGATTGGGTGATCTTTTCAGTGGAGTCCTCGAGCTGGGCTTGAGTTGTGTAGTCTAAGGGGTAGATTTTCAAGCCTGAAAAGATCACCGGCCGCATGCTCGGATCCAGATATGATTGCTCGAAGGAGAGAGAGGCCCCACGGTGGGCGCCAAACTGTTGATGTATATAATCACAGTCACTAACCTCGAGTGAGTTTAGCTTTTAAGAGAGCGGAGTCCGCCTTCTCTCCTAAAGCCAAATGACCGACTCGATCAAGGGACTCGCCACAAAGAAAAGAGGGACTTGTGGAAGAGGCGGAGTTGGGATCTCCTGGTTCCTCCGACGGCCAAGTCAAGAAAAGGGAGATAATCTAATGGAGCAGAATTCACCGTAAAAGATGGCTTACTTGGTTTGTCGCTCACGCTACTTATACCTAGGGTTGCGGGGTATTTTCGCCTTCCGCTGGCTAAGAAACCATTGCCGAAGTCACTCTCTTCCGCGGTGAGCGGTGATGGTCGAGCATCTCTGCCTACTACGGTGGCTGGCCTTTACAGTGTCCAATTGCGGGTAATTTGGCGGTTAGTGTGGTCTATTCGCCATTAATGGGATGGGATTGACTACCAGAATGCATGGGTCCGAGGTGCCTTAAATACCGTGAGAGATGGGGAGTTAAGGGCGCCGCGATTTAATGCGATGTCGATGGGCTCGAAAATCGCGATAACCGCCGCTGGAGTGGAGGAAGCCACGCAAGATGAGGTAGGTGGAGCCGAGGCCGCCGGCCGGGCTCCTGACGCTCTTCGAGGTAATCAATCGAAGGACGCACTGTGGCTCGCCGTGTCGCCCCCGACGGGTGGTCGATAGGAGGGTCTAAATTCGCCGCATCGCTGGGAAAGGCCGACAACCGGTAGGACGGGCTATAATGGGTGACGGGTTAGGAGGACGCCTAGCATCGCTTTCGCCGTCCGAAAGCGCACTAGCGGCCTAAGGTGATAGCCGGTTGTTTCCACGCCGTCCGATGGGACGAGTGACGGAAATGGCCTCGGCGCTTAATCACGGGCGCATTAACCGCCACCGCCAGTCTCGCTGGAGAGAGCCCGACGTCGACTCCGCACCGCCTCGGCTATGGTGATAGTCATCTATTGGACCATGGCGGGTCGATAAGTGTCGGGCCACTGTGGCCTGGGCGCCGGGCTCGAAACCTATTGGGCTGACGTACGCTTATCCGCTGTCTAGCTCCTTAATCATCGTTAGTGGTTATGACCATAACACTAATAGAATATAATTTTTACTACTTAGTAAACACTTAGTATGATTGATTTTTATCAAAATTTCGTGATATTTTATTTTTAATTACTCTTGAAATTTCATTCTTTTTTACAAAAAATTTTAATTTTTAAGCAAAAAATTAATTTTTAAACAAAAAATTAAAAATAAAACTGGCCAGTCTTGCCCGGCCTGTTCAGCCTCGGTCCGTGCACCCCTTTGCCCGCCCGACTCGAAAATCGTGGCCTGTGCCGGGCCCGTTTGGACAGGCCTAACTACGTGCATGTTATAGTCCAACATTAGTCTAAATCAACTAATCATCATGATCTACATGTCTTCAAATTTCTTGCTATGCAAACTTTGGTCAAATACGTGTATGAATATCTACATTTCTGTCTATACGATACTATGTATATGTGCGGAAGCCATTGAAGTATTCATAGAGTACTTGACGACATTAAAAAAAAAACCAAGCTGTAAAATTTCACAGAAAGAGACCTCTATATTCTTGATTGTAGAGAATCTCTACAACTCACTAATCATATTTCTTCACTTAATGGACCCCATGAATGATATTCATTATATAAATTATATTAAAAAAATAATTATGGGGCTAATTGCTTGAGCAAATGCCAAGAGACCTTCTCTACAATAAAGAACGTAGAGAATCTTGTGATATTTGTATAAATTGCTTTAGTGTTTTAGAAAGGTAGCCTATTAGAACCACGCAAGGATCTACCGTTAAAGAGAAAATGCAGGATTGACATCAATGAATTATTCAATGTATGAATAGATTACTAGCTAGGTAGTAAATTATGACAGATAACTAAGTTACATAATCATTTTATCAAAAATTTTACCTCAACTCCGTAGTATTTCAAAAGCTAGTACAACGCTAGACATCATTCGCATGAAACAAGAGAACGTGTCTTGTTGAAATATGACTTCACAAATATCAATCAGAGTCCCACCATCAAACATCAATCACTCTTTGAGTAGCCCATGTTTCGTATGACATGCCTTAGCACCACTCAACATAGTTAGGTTGCTAAAAAATTTTGGCCGTGGCTTTAATTAGGTGATCCTAAGTTTGACACGTTATAAATGTCTATGATCTTGGAGAAGTATCACATGCATCTTTTTCGTTATTATTTGTGGTCACCTTTGAGGTTGAAGACATATGGAAGAAAATGATACCATTTATGCAGTGGGCATAAGAGCTTCTGTTGTCCCTGTATTAAGATCTACATCTATTATTTAGTTTTTTTCTTAATTATTTCCAGGCTAACCTACAGTTGTGTATATCTATATACAAGTATTATGCCTGTGTCCGCACGGATGGACCTAGTTTTCTTTGTTTTGTATATTTCACCTGTAGTTTTCTTTGTTTTGTATATTTCACCTGGTTTTTTTTTTCTCAATTCTCCTATGACTCGTGTTCAAATTCTTTTTGCGATATATTTAAAAATAAATTTGAAGAAGATATTGCTGCTTTAGTCTAGATTTCAACACATGTAGATAATGTTCTAACTTGCATGATATGTGGACTTATATGTAGTAGACTATAAGACTGTACCTCTTAATCCTTCTCACCCCAAATTAATTTGGAGTTTCATCCGAAACTTTAAACCGAAGAAGGGAAACGCTTAGGAGGTGATATCTTAATTTGGATAAAATAGCTTAATAATGAATCATAATTTACTTGACTAACAAAGGTTGAAGAATTCATAAATATGTCAATCATGCATCTACTCTAACCGTAGATAACCTTCTATCTATATATATATATATATATATATATATATATATATATATATATATATATATATACATCATGTTGATTATTTGATTGCGACTAGTGTTCAACTATTACATGCATGTGCCCATCCTTCAACAAATATACAAGCCGTGTGATGTTGCTCAGAACAGAAAAGATTGCACCCGGAAAAAAAAAAAAACAGAAGAAGAAGACTAAAAAAAAGGTTAAATTATACTAACCCCCCCATAAACTTTCAGCATTTTGCAGTAAAACCTTATGAACTCTCCAAATCTCACTAAACCTGAATAACTTTTCTGTTTTGTAGAAAACCCCCAATAGTTTCCGCATTTTGCAGATAAACCCCATAAAATAGAACCAAAAAATAACGGAAAAAGGCATTTTGAAAGTTATTGGGGCTTCAGTGTAATTTACCATAAGATATTAGGGGTTTTTTACAAAAGTTATTGGGTGTTTAGCACGAATTTGTAAGTTCATAGGGGTTTACTGCAAAACAAGAAAAGTTCATGGGGTGCAGTGTAATTTACCCTTAAAAAATCAACAAGTATTGCTTCGTCTTATCTCCGTGCGCTATACCCAATTGCTGAATTTTGTTCTTACAGTCAACACGCGACTTATGTTTGATTTGAAATGTGTTAAGATAGTATATATGTGTATAGGTCCTCTATTGACCCGCTTGCGTAATCCTTTTCAGTATAAAAAAAGCTCAAATAATCGCGTAGGCATTCACGATGAATCTTCGATAAAAGCGGTAAATTCTCCGATCACTCTTTACGTAAATTCGAAAAATACTGTAGATGCTACAGTAAAATTCAGATTTAAGTTCTCCCGTGCTTTGCACGGGCTGCATACTAGTTGTATTGTATTAGAAGATCAATAGAACAACGATTTTACTATCCTAGTTAATATGGTATCAGAGACACAAACCACAAATTAACCCTAATCCTAGCCCTAGCCGCTTCCGCCACGTCGGAGTTGCCGTTCGTCGTCGTCAATCGCAGATCGGATCTCGGCTGCCGTCGACTTCATCGTTAACCCTGCTGCCGTGGTCGAGTTTCCGAGGTGGTCAAATTGCCGCCTGTGCTCACAGTCACCGCCGTGGTCGAATCGGCCGCCGCCGTCGTCGTCCAGCCATCATCGTCGCCGTCATCGTAGCCCTCCGATCTCGAATCATGTCGTCATCTGCCCTCATCATTGATTCAGACCGTCGTCGAATCAGGTCGTCAGTTGCCCTCGTGGTCGATTCAGGCCGTCGTTGAACTCGTCGTGGTATCAGGTCATCGTCTGATACCAGGCCCTCAGCCGCTGAGACCTAGGGTTCTTTGATTTTGATCCTTGAGATTGACCTAGGGTTCAAGCCGCTGCCTTTTTTTTCCTTTTGTTGAGAAACCCGGAGGCGGTGGTGTGCAGGCAAGGTCTCATAAATAAAATTTTGAGAAATCAGAGAAGAGAAAAAGGGAAGCTTAGCTACAACTTGATTGAACCCCCAATTGGCAGTTAGGTCATTAGCAAGGTTGTCCTCTGTGACAAAATTTTTTTTTTGAAGAGTGGATTTTTACAACTCTGGGATTTTCAGATCTTACCCTTGATCATAATAATCATGAACAAGAAAGGACTTTGCATTTTTTCCCGCTATTGATATTCAACTCACTGGAGTTGAAAATTACATCACGTGGGCATTAACCATTCAGTATAATCTCCGTGCTTTTACGTTATGGGGATATATTGATGGTTCTCTTCCATGTCCTCCTCAGGCCTCTCTGATTATTACTTCATCTGGATTGAGTTCTAAAACTGATAATTCAGTCATTACACCTAGGCCTACTACTGCTACTGACGAGCCTACATATCAGCAGTGGAATCGTACGGATCAACAGATTATGACATATATTATGTGATCTATATCTGGTGCTATTCGACTATCTATTGGTAGTCTCTTTACTTCACATGAACAATGGACCACGCTATCTCGCATGTTCGTGCAAAGCGGAGCTACCAGAGAATATCAATTACATCAAGTTCTCCAAGATGCTCGTCAGGATGATCGGTCTATTTAGGAGTTTTATACTCTTCTTTCTAACAACTGGGAAGAACTCAAGCTGTTAGAGGTGACTGTTCCAGTGTTATTACCTGACTTTACTCGAGAATTTGAGGCTCAGCGTGATCGTCAGCATCTATATCACTTTGTGATGCGATTACGTCCTGAATTTGAGTCACTGAGGGCTCATATACTTCATAGATTTCCACTTCCACGACTTACATATGTTGTTGCAGAGTTTATTTCTAAGGAGATACATCTTTGTCTTCTGAAAGCCACTCCCTCTCCTGCCGCTACGATACTTGCTACCCAATCTCGAGTTCAGAACTCAAACCAAGGACAGTATAGAAAGGATTGTGATCATTCTCGTACTCAGTGACCTTAGCAGGGTACTTCTTCTGGAGTTTGTAGCAACTGCAAGCTTGAGGGACACTGGATGCGAGATTGCCTAGCTCCACCTCCAGGTCCATGTCCTAATTGTAAGCGCTTCGGGGACACTGGTTGAGAAATTGTCCTACGAAGGCTTCATATCGTCCTCAGAGTACAGCTGATTCTCAGAATAATACCACTTCCATCTCTCTTTCCACGGCTCAGATATCTATCATTGCTAGTCTTGTTGCGCAGAACCTTGGTATGATTGAAACTCATTCGAGTTTTGATACTGTTACTGTTGCTGCCACTTCCGGTAACTCAACTCCTTGGATATTTGATTCAAGTGCCTCATAACACATGACGCCTCATCATTCTATAATTTAAAACTGCACTCCTATTACATCGTCATTCATATATACTGCTACCTCTTGCAGTAACTCAGTGTGGTGACATTACATCATCTTCTCTTACCTTACCATCTGTTTTATATGTTCCTAAACTCACCATAAATCTAATTTCTATTAGCCAATTAGCTGATTCTAGATGTATTATTTCATTTGATTCAAAATCATGTATTGTGCAGGATTCCCGTAACGGCCAGCGGATTGGGACAGGTCATAGAGTGGATGGATTGTATCAGTTGGACCAGCTTCACACTCCTCTCTCTCATTGGTCCAAGCATTTCTACCGCTCTTTGGCATCGTCGATTATGACATCTCTCAGTATCTCGTCTGAAAATCTTAGTTGAGTCAGGAGTCTTAGGATCGTTTTCATTCCATGCACAAAATAATTGTACTGATCGTCGTATTGCAAAACAGTTTGCCTTACCTTTTGTGACTCATGACAGTATTTCTATTGCACCGTTTGATTTAGTATACTCAGATATTTGGGGTCCTGCCCTTCTTGAATCCATGTCTGGTTACAAATATTATGTGAGTTTTATTAATAATTTTTCTAGATATACATGGGTTTATCTCTTGAAAATGGGTTTATCTCTTGAAATCATGTGCAGAATTTTTTGATATATATAAAGACTTTACCAATATGATTTATACTCAGTTTAATAAGAGAATTAAAGTCTTTCAATCTAATAATACATGTGAGTATGTTTCCTCATCTATGAAAAATCTCCTTAATTCACATGGAACTATTGCCCAGTAGCCTTGTCCATACACGCCAGAACAAAATAGTGTTGTTGAGCGTAAATATCGTCACTGTAGGCGTTAAAAATTGCTTATCAGTACCCGAACAAGACTTGTAAACGGTGGGTTGACAACCGACGATCCGTCCGGAATAATCTTAACTCCCGACGACGGATTACGCCGCAAAACGCATAAAGCGAAGTCGATTTAACGATGAAGTGAGTCGGCAAGGCGCACGAGCCAACGAAACGACGCGGTCATGAAAACCCGACGACGGTTCGACGAGGCGAAGTTGACTAAACTCAAACGAATAGACGGAATCAACCGCATTTAGTCCGCCAATGCAAACGAGCCGCTTGAGCTCAAAGTTGATCGGATACGGACTCAAACACAACGGTGACATCACCGTGATGAAAACTAAGCCCTAAGACCGAGAAAACACTCAAAACTCCATAAACGGCGAACCTCGCCATCGACCGAAGTTACTCTACAGGCCGAGGTGCTCACACCACGTCGGAGCCACTTCTACTAATTTGGCCGAGGTGGTTTCTATTGGTGCCGAGCCACCGTGGCTTCCGCAAGATACTCCATTTGTATAAATAGGGGGTCTTCTTGGATGAAGGCGGATTTTTGGATCGCTTGGACTTCACCGATTTTGGGATTTTTCAACAGCGAGATCCATCGTCCGCCGACGACAGCCCGAAAGAGACGGCGAAAGCACAAGTCCGGCCAACATCGATATTCAATCGCGAGGTGTTTAACTCGACGCGCATGACGGCCAGGATTTCTCCTAGTAGATCTCACCCGCCCAATCCTCTCCTTCGTGAGTGTGATCCCGAAGGCGATCCTCTCGCCGTGAGTGTGATCCCTCAGCGCTTTGTTTCCTTCGCGGAAACGAGCCCCTTCACGCCTCAGAGTTCCGTAACCCGTTTCCACTCGATCGAATTGCGCGGTGGTCCACTGACTAATAAAAGTCCCTAAGACAGCGAAGAACCCACACAAGCGAGGATCCCATATAATAGAGATCCGAAGGCTTGTTCAAGAAAAGTTGTAATTTTCGCTTTTCATTGTACTTTAAAATAAAAGGCATTTCTTTTGAATTTTGTTGTAGGCCAACGGCCGTAAACGAAGTTCAAGCAACAATGAATAACAAACCGACTTTTACCGCCAACAAGTCGACACTGGGGAGCCACCTACCGTGATCGGAGGTCGCCGCCGCACTCATGATTCCTATCCCTGGAGGAAGAGGTCGAGTTCGAAGTTCGACTCAGAGAAGTTCGAGGAGTACTGCCTCACCTCTTCCAGATCAGTTCCCTCGCCGCCCAAGAAGGTCTCCGCCGAAGGGAGAACCCGATGGGCCTCCGATGTAGAGCCCTGTGACGGCGAAGTCCAACTACTGCCGCGGTAGCAAAATCCCCTTCTACCAAGTCCCGGACATAACGGCGCCGAGATGAACGCCGATGACGCTACCGCCTCCAAGCCGGGCGACCATTGAGCTGAGACCCGCTTCAACAAAGAAGCCGTTGAGTCAGAACCGGGATCCGCATCCTCCGGATAGAAGAGGTCGAAGTTCGAAGTTCGACCAAAAGAAGTACGAGGAGTATCTCTTCCTCGCCCGCATCCAGCCCCCGCAAGTCCAAGATGGTCTCCGCCGCAAGGACGACCCGACCGCCTCGTGATGCGGAGGCGAAAATCCACCACCACCGCCAAGACCGCAGACAACGGTGGTTCCCCGCCCTAACAACGACCAAACCTTCAACCCCTATCTTTGTGGGGTCGATTCCGCCAATGGCGCCGCGGACTCTTCAAGAGAGCCCGCCGAGGCGACGCCACCGGCTAAAACAATTAGCCTGTGCAAAAGAATCAATGGATGGGGTCCGCTATGAGGCGGATCTAAGATCTAAGTTGACTTAGGATCGGTTCGAGATCGCCGCCGACTCATACAAGCCGGGCGATAAATGAATGGGTCCGAAGCCAACGGAACCGCTTCTACGCTTCGTGAGCTGATCCGGAAGGCCGCCACAAGGCTCGCTAGCACGGCTTTGGTGCAACAAGCCCGCGAAGTTGAAGGAGGAGACGCCAAGAAGTCGCCAACAATCGGCTAGTTTGAAGCCCAAGTCCGCCAAGCTTCAATTCCGGATTTAACCCAAAGATCCAAGCTCAACTCGCCAGCCAGCCAACTCCTCGCCCCGTGCTCAAATCGAAATTGTGAGTACCTCAACAAAGTGGTATTGACGCCGGTTACCTCCTGTTCAGACTCAAACTTCCTGGCGGCTAACTTCGCTACTTTACTACCGTGCTATCCAAGGATCGCCTGGTCCGCTTAAAGGAATCGCGGTCACTCCCGCTGGGGTCGCACCCACAAAGACAAGAAGAATCCCGCAGCCGCACGTGCTTCAAATCAAGTCCGAGCCCGCCGAAGATTCACACCGCTGGCGCAAGGCCGCGAAAGTGACTTATGAAGGCCTATTTTCTCTCGAAGGAGACGCCTCATCTAATGATGACAACGCGATACTTCGAAATCGTACAACACACGATAGGTTGCTCCGTGATTCATGCCGACGAAGTTGTACTATCGCGGCCGGGGTACGGTAAGTCCCAAAAGGAACGCCTGTAACCAAACATGCCTTGCTTGTGCTCAAAACTGATCAAGGCAGGTTATCGAGTGCAACCGTGCTAAAATAACTTCGAAAAGGTGTCGGTCTTTGATAGGCTCGCACGCGAATGCCCAACCCAAGTCAAGACGCCCGCGAAGAAGAGATGGGCTCGCATGCACGAATTGCCGAAAGTGTTACCATCAATATGACCAGCAGAGGGATGTCGCCACGCGTCGCCTCGGCATCGCAACGAATGACTCGATTGCGGTCCCGACCGCTAGACGCACCCAATTATCGCAAGATGCGTATGGATTACCTCGATGATGAAGTGTCGGATGTCGACCGCAATGGCTTCGATAATACAATTTCTAGCATAGGACAACCTCGTGAGGCATTCATGATCAGCGAACAAGTGTCCCGTGATGCTTGAAGAGGCCCCACCAAGCAAAGGGACAACTTTAAGCTTGAATGGAACCGCCATGCCAGATGAGAGCAATGCATGACCAACAGATCCACGCGATAATGAACCGCCAAGGCGAGCCAAGTCGCCGCAATAATGTCAACTTAAATGTATAGCTTTACACGACAGAAGGAGGTCAAACGTAGATGATCGTGGCCGGTCGGCAAAACGCTAGCGATAACATCGTTGTTCCTCCCCAAGATCACCCGAACGGAGACATAGGGAGAATGAGAAAATAAAAGACCTCGAGAGCAAAATCAATACTTTGATTTCCGCCAAGAGGTAAAGAAGACGGTATACCATGTCCCACCGAGGGAATGGGAATCAAACCCAGATCCCACAAAATTCAAATTTCATCAACTTTACCGCTTGACGGAAAGGATCACCCACTCAAGACTTGATCTACTTCAAGTCTCATCTAGGTGTTATCTCCAACCAGCCCTTGATGGTTCGGTCATTCGCTGGCACCCTTCGTGGAGTCGCCCTTCATGGTACCGCCTCAAACCAGGAGCCGCTAATAGCCGATGATATGGAGACCATGTTTTCACCAATTTCTTCGGCGATGACACCTAGGTATCCATCGGGTCTTTGTTGGACGAGAAACGTAAAGACGGGAAACAAAGGATAACTTCGCCAAGAGGTTCGTAAATAAGGCAATGAATTGCCGAGACCGATAACGAGAAATTCATTCTCCAAACTTGTCACAACAACCCGCCATTGGACGGTTGGAAGCAATGGGAACCGCACCGTCCAAACCCGGAAAGCTTTAAAGATACGCCGGAGAGCAAGCCAACGATTCTCGAAAAGGAAGAAAGCGAGAGAGGTCACCTATGGTGAATGCTCACAAGCGTAACTTTGTCCCCGCGTGCGAGGTAAAGCCAAAGAAAGTCTCAGACGCTTAATCAAACGCTCAAACCGCAACCACAACAAAGCAACAACGCACCACAAAGAATCGCAGCCTCAATGGCGCCAACAAACTCAAAATCGAAACCTTCCGCCGAGGTTTCCCAAGACTTACTCGCTCAAAGACGAGGAAGTTCCGGGCATCTTCAAATACCTTCTGGAGAACAATAAGATCCAGCTGCCCCAATTGTGAACCAAGAGGAGGCAAACAAGGTTACAGATCCTGGCATCAACGCTTATCACAGGCATGTACATCATCCTACAAAGTTCGCTACCATCTCAAGGACAAGATTCAGGCCTTAATCGATGTTGGGGTTATTACTCCAAAACCCTCTAAGGAGAAGAAGGTGGGAGCAAATGCAGTCTCTATAAGCTTCGGATCAGTTCCTTTAGATTGGTTTCAACCGACGCCAGCCGTGAAAGTAGGAATGAAGATGGCGAATGAGGATCCTCACGCAACGGAGAAGGGGCTCATCACACACAACAAAGAAATGGAGAAATCCTTTGGATCCACCCCGACTTGTCGGAAGACGATCAAGGACTACATCCCTACCAAAAGGAAGTCTAAAGGAAAAGGCAACTATGCCATGCCGCTCAAAGAATTCCAGAGAAGGACGATGAAGAAGTGGTGACTTTCCGCTCAAGAAGAGCATGAAGTCTTTGCCACAAGGAGTGGACACTAATACACCTACAAGTATCCGCACACCCCAAATCCAAACGCCAAGATGTTGTCGAATCGGGGTGGCCACGACTCCTCTCACTCCCGCAGAAAGGACAACAGCAGATGCTGGCTAGAGAAAAGCACCAAGCAAAGGAGAAGCAACCTCGTGTCCAGAAGATCAACTCCCGGCAGCCCATTCAATCGCCTGACAGAGGGATAGACCGAACGCCGAGCTCTCCATACCGCTTTGATGTCATGGCCCAATTGGCAAACATCCCGCTAGAATAACTCTCACGAAATGCCCGATTGTCAAAGGAGACCCGAAGCTTTACAAGAGGCTCTAGCCGATTCGAGGTCTTTCTCACCCGATTAAGCCAAGTCCGTAAGAGTCGCCCAACAGTGTAACCTTGCGGTGAAACACTTCCCCGCATTACTTTTACAAAGGAGGATATGCACGGCGATTCCAAGCACGATAGGCCGCTATACTTCACCGTATATTGGCTCTAGTGAAGTTAACCGATCCAAGTCGATCCGGTTCCACAGGAGCATCATGCCCCGCTACCATGTATCACCTTGAATCCCTCGCCAGTCGGCATCAACAGCACAAGGATCTACGGATTTAACACCGGTCTCTACCACTTGGTAAAATCCGGATAAAGTGCCAAATGGGGACTTAAAGTCCAAGTCACCGCTATGTGATTGACGCAGACTTCCTATAACTTATTATTGGGTCGACCTTTGATCCACGGTAACGCTATAGTCCCATCTACTCTTCATCGTTGTCTCAAATATGTAGTACATAATAATGAGGTCAAGACGGTGGTCGCGACAAACAACCGCTTAAGGATGGAGAATTATTTTACCGATTCTCTCCTCTACTGAATGAGTCCAAATCAATCATCTACCAAGGCACTGACAGCGTGAAGAAGCCGATACCGCTTCCGCTTGATTATAGTGGTGGTTTTGTTTTAAATGACATTGTACCCCTTGTAATCAATCTTGACGATGAAGAATCGCCGATGAACATTGTAATTGGCAAATTGCCGATGAATCAATAAATAACGCATTTAGAGTATCCTTTGTCTTTGAATGATGTGATGACAGTTTATACAACAACCGGAGTTACACCTACCAATTGGCCATTTTGCTTTACACAAAAGCAGCTCCAGACTCCTTTGGGACAACACTCGCCATCCCACTAAGATCAAGTAGTGAAAAGACTTGGTTTACTAAAAGGAGATGCGCTCCAACCTCAATCATTTCTTAGAAAAGATGAAGATGATAATGGCCTATCCTCCACACATTCAGATATAGTCCAAACACCGGTATCATGAAGAAGGGGGTACAACTTGACACAAGGAGAAGGTCTATGTTTTGGGCGAGGTCCTCGAGTCCCTCCTAAAGCGCATATGTCCCAAGAGGGAAGCCGATAACTACTATGCATTTAGAAGGATTGGGATACTAATCCTCCTCAAGATGAATGCTCGTGGTTGATTGATAATAATCCACCCGATGAGGGAGGCGACATTCCCCGATTCTTCGCCGGATTCCACACCACTTCTGAGAAGCTTTCAAGGCTTTAATGTCAAATATGGTTAGCTGATCCTCTACTATTGAGGATGATGAAGATATGCCAACATGGGAAGATCCATGGATCCATCAACTCGCAGCTTGGGGATAGATTCGAACAAAGAGAACCCCCACTAAGGACCAGGTAGTCCAGTTAATATGGGTGACGAGCATCCTAAGCTCATAAACATCGCTACTCTTTCCTCCAAGAGAAAGAAGAGTTGATCGCCTCTAATCGGGGAGTATATCGATGTATTCCCGAGTTACGAGGACATGCCAGACTCGACCCTAATGTGGCGACACATCGCCAACATCAAGGTGGATGTCAAACCCGCAAGCAACCAAGAAGACGGTTTCGCCCACGATCTTGCGTGCAATCGCTGACGGCAAAGAAACTCATAGAATCGGGTTCATCAAGGAAATTCAACATCCGGATTGGGTGGCTAATATAGTCCCTGCCATGAAGAAGAATGGTTCGATTAGGATCTGTGGTCCATCACAGACCTCAACGCCGCTGTCTCGAAAGATGACTTTCCTCTTCCAATCACCGATGTCATAGTCATAATACGCGGTGGATTTGAAAGAATGTCATTCATGGATGGTTTCTGGTACAATCGATCAAGATGCACCCGATGATGCCAAGCACACGGCGCTCGTAATGCCCATCGGATATATTGCTACACGGCCATGCCGCTCGTCTCAAAATGCCTACGCCACATACCAATGAAGCAATGACTAAGATCTTCCAGATCATCTTCGAAAACGGTCGAATGCTACGCCGACGACTTGGTCGCGAAAGCCGCGACAAAGGAGATCACATCAAAGATCTTAGAACGGTATTCGAGCTCATGCTAACTCATCAACTAAAGATGAACCCGCCAAATCCTTCCTGATGTCCAAGGGTAAGTTCCTCGCCTTTGTCGCCACTAATAAGGGTATACACGCCGATCCCGACAAAGTGAAGGCGATTCAAGAGTTGCAACCTCCGAAATCCGAGAGAACTCGTGGGGTTACAAGGGCGATCATGACATCCGACGGTTCATATCGAACCTATCCGGGAAGTGCCAACCGCTCTCTAAGTTGAACAAGAAGGGCGGTCGCATTTGGGACGACGCCGCCGTAAGGCATTTGAAGAGATCAAATCGTATCTCGCTAAACCTCCCGTTTGTTGCACCGCTGCCGAAAACCGCTTCTGATTTACATCAAGGCAACGGATCACTGCGTTTTACTTGCGCAGAGACGATGACGGCGGTCACGAACGTGCGCTGTATTACCCGAGTTTAACATTAGTCTACCAGTCTCGATACCCAATAGTCGAAGCAAGGTTTTGCATTAGTGTTCGCGATCGTAAAATGCGACACTATTTAGTCGACGACGCATTTATGTTATCTCTAACGAACCGTCCTAATATTTATGACCCAAACGGCCTCAATGAGTTGGCGCTTGGCTTAAATGGGCCTTGCTCTTGTCCCAATATGACTTGCACTTCAAACAACAAAGTCGGTCAAAGGACAAGCGATTTGCGATCTTGGTCGCCAACCCGACAACGACGCAGCTGAGATATATGATGATCTTTGTCTTTGAATGATGTGATGACAGTTTATACAACAACCGAGTTACACCTACCAACTTGGTCATTTTGCTTTACACAAAAAGCAGCTCAGACTCCTTTGGGACAACACTCGCCATCCCAATAAGATCAAGTAGTGAAAAGACTTGGTTTACGGAGATGCGCCCAACCCCAATCATTTCTTAGAAAAGATGAAGATGATAATGGGCCTATCCTCCACACATTCAGATATAGTCCGAAACACCGTATCATGAAGAAGTGGGGGTACAACTTGACACAAGGAGAAGGTCTATGTTTTGGGCGAGGTCCTCGAGTCCCTCCTAAAGCGCATATGTCCCAAGAGGGGAAGCCGATAACTACTATGCATTTAGAAGGATTGGGATACTAATCCTCCTCGAAGATGAATGCTCGTGGTTGATTGATAATAATCCACCCGATGAGGGAGGCTGACATTCGCCCCGATTCTTCGGGATTTCGACACACACCACTTCTGAGAAGCCAAGGCTTTAATGTCAAATATGGTTTCAGCTGATCCCGCTACTATTGAGGATGATGAAGATATGCCAACATGGGAAGATCCATGGATCCATCAACTCAAGGAAGCGGTTTGGGGATAGATTGAACAAAGAGAACCCCCACTAGGGCGAGGTAGTCGAGGTTAATATGGGTGACGAAGAGCATCCTAAGCTCATAAACATCAGCAATACTCTTCCCTCAGAAGAGAAAGAAGAGTTGATCACCCTAATCAGGGAGTATATCGATGTATTCGCCTGGAGTTACGAGGACATGCCAGGACTCGACCCTAATGTGGCGACACATCGCCTCAACATCAAGGTGGATGTCAAACTCGCCAAGCAAATCAGAAAGACGTTTCGTCCACGATCTTGCGTGCAATCGCGACGGCAAAGAAACTCATAGAATCGGGTTCATCAAGGAAATTCAACATCCGGATTGGGTGGCGAATATAGTCGGTCATGAAGAAGAATGGTTCGATTAGGATGCAGTATGCGACTCTGAGACCTCAGCGCTGCTTGCGAAAGATGACTTTCCTCTTCCAATCACCGATGTCATAGTCGACAATACGCGGTGGATTTGAAAGAATGTCATTCATGGATGGTTTCTGGTACAATCGATCAAGATGCACCCGATGATGCCAACACCGCGGCGTTGAGCGCCCATCGGTATATATTGCTACGGTCATGCCGTTCGGTCTCAAAATGCGGCCACATACCGGCGAGCAATGACTAAGATCTTCGGGATCATCTTGGAAAAGCGGTCGAATGCTACGCCGACGACTTGGTCGCGGAAAAGCCGCGACAAAGGAGATCACATCAAAGATCTTAGAACGCATTCGAGCTCATGCTAACTCATCAACTAAAGATGAATCCCGCCAAATCCTTCCTTGGGATGTCCAGCGGTAAGTTCTCGCCTTTGTCGCCACTAATAAGGGTATACACGCCGATCCCGACAAAGTGAAGGCGATTCAAGAGTTGCAACCTCAGAAATGCGAGAGAACTTCGGGGGTTACAAGGGCGACATGACATCCGACGGTTCATATCGAACCTATCCGGGAAGTGCCAACCGCTCTCTAAGTTGAACAAGAAGGGCGGTCGCTTATTTGGGACGACGCCGCCGTAAGGCATTTGAAGAGATCAAATCGTATCTCGCTAAACCTCCCGCTCTTGTTGCAATCGCGGTCGAAAACCGCTTCGATTTACATCAAGGCAACGGATCACTGCTTCTTTGCGCAGACGATCTGACGGGTCAATAACAAAGCAGTATTACCCGGTTTAACATTAGTCCGCTACCGAAGTCTCGATACCCAATAGTGAAGCGGTGCCTTGCATTAGTGTTCGCGATTCGAAAATGCGACTATTTAGCTCGGACAGACGATTTATGTTATCTCTAACGTAAATCCGGTCCGAATATTTATGACCCAGCCGGCCTCAATGAGTTGGCGTTTGGCGAAATGGGCCTTGCTCTTGTCCCAATATGACTTGCACTTCAAACAACAAAAGTCGGTCAAAGGACAAGCGATTTACATCTCTTGGTCGCCAACCCGACAACGGACGCAGCTTGAGCTATATGATGATCTTCCGATGAAGTTCAGAAGTCAACACTACATCGCACCAACAAATATGGCGATTGTATTTTGACGATTTCGGCCACTAATGTGGCAAGTACCCCGGATGTTCTAAAATCTCGTGGAGTCGGAGTTGTCTTGATTTCCGGAGAATCATGTCATGCCCGTGCTTATTCACTCACCAACCTTGTTCTAATAACGTAGTCAATACAACGCTATTTATCGACTTAGCTTCGCCAAGGAGCCGGGGTCAATATCTCAAGCATACCTACATTCACAATCGATAGTGCGTGATCCGCAGAGACGGTCGTAAATCCGTGATCTAATTCCTTATCATCGTAGCAATCGAAATGGCGACTCGCTCAAGAGTTCTTCATCGAATATATCCCACGCCAAAACGCCACGCCGATGCATCAAGCGGGCGCAAGGTGTCGCTAGCACAACCTTCCGAGACCGAGCAATTAGTTACGGTCGGGACTCATCAACTCTTCGCACTAATATATAATGAGGTACAAGAAGATGGAGGGTAATTACCAAAGAGGTACATGCAACCCAAACCTAATTGGAGCCCCGAGATTGGCGCTTTCCTATCATCGACTACGCCTTGCACGGTATTCGCCGTAAGACGAAGAGAGAGAGAGTCAATCCGCTAAGAGCTCCAAGATTCTTTTACAACACGTAGACCCAAATGTTATATCGCCGGTATGATGGTCTTTACTCCGATGCCTTCAAACAAGGAGGCGTAAGAGGTCCTTCTCGAAGCACATGAAGGTGAATGTGGTGCTCACCACCGGTCCCAAGCTTTACGATCGAATCGAGAATGGGCTACTTTGGCCCACAATGATTAATGACGCAGCCGAAGCACGCCGAAATGCCACGCGTCAAATTCACGCCAATTATATGCATCACCTTCGAAAGGCATCCTTCGCCACATCCCCGCCATTCGAGACATGGGGAATGGACGCTAGGTCCCATTTTTCCGCCGCCGCTAAGGGAGATCGGTTTATTCTAGCGATCACCGACTATTTCTCCAAGTGGTGAAGCAATCCCGTTAAAAGAAGTCAAAGGCGATGCAGGTCGTCGATTTATCAAACACCATGTCATCTACCGACATGGTGTCCCGAGACGGATCGTGCATGACAGCGGTCCCCAATTCATCGGCAATTCCTTCATCGGGTTTTGCGAAAAGTTCAAGATACAAGATGTCTCGCCGACACTTATAATCCAAAGAAGAAATGGATTAGCCGAGGCTCAACAAGACGATTATCAAGATTTTGTCGAAACTTGTGAAGAATAACAAGCTAGACCGGACGATAAACTCGAGAAGCACTCGGGCATATCGCACAACCGGCACGCACGCCAACCGGAGCCACCCCGCATCCCCGGTTTACGCGTGAAGCGCTTCTCCGCTAGAAATCCAGATTCGGCCACTTCAGACGCCTCTTCAACGTAGATGACGCATCAAGAACAACATCAAAAGCGTCTCGAAGAGCTTGAAATGTTAGATGAGAAGCTCGAGGCTCAACAATGCATTGAGTTCTATCAAGCTAGGATGTCGAGGGCTTTCAACAAGAAAGTTCGACAGAGAACCTTTAAGGAGGGAGATCTCGCCCGGCCGCTAGGCCGATAATTCTCAACTCCAAAAGAAAGGTAAATTCAACCCAATGGGAAGGACCGCTTATAATAGACACGATCTATTCAACGGTATATCGCCTTATCACAGAACGGCGACGCAATTAATGCCGATAAATGGGAAGTTTCAAAAGTATTATCCTTAGTACATTCAGATAACCCGCTTTGATGGGAAGTTCCTCGAGAAATATCTCACTCATTTTCATGAGGATAACCCTAAGTTATGATGTTTTCCTCCAAAATTCTCTCACCGACAAATTCATTGACGGTGGGCCCACTAAAATCTCCTGGACCAACCACCGGCCAAAATCCCTCTCGATTCATTCCATGAGCGAGAGGTCCACTCTCAAATTTCGTTAGCAATCCTATAAAAGTTAAAGCTATCCATACCCTTCCAAGATTCTCAGAGTGGAAACCCCACTCTTAGTTTCTCATCGGGAAATAGAATACGTTCTTCCTTTCCCAAATTCACCTGGAGATAGGACACATCCTTCCTCTTCAGAAGCAAGAGATAGAATACATTCTTCCTCTCTTGTCTTAGATTCTCGGAGTGGAGATCCCACTCTTAGTTTCATCTTTAAAGATTCTCAAAATGGAGATCCCATTTTTAGTCTCTTTCACTGGAAACAGGACAAAAATCCTTCATTTCTAACACCCGGAGATAGGAGACAAGATCTTCCTTCCCTCCATCAATAAGAGATAGGATACAAAACCTTCCTCTTATTTCTTTCAATTGCGGAGCTTCCGGAGATAGGACACAAAACCTTCCTCTCCATTGGCAAGAGATAGGATACAAAACCTTCCTCTCTTATTTCGGATTCGTCCCAAACACCCGGAGATAGGAGACAAGATCCTCCTTCCTCTCCACTGGCAAGAGATAGGATACAAAACCTTCCTCTCTTGTTCATCCCTTACCCGGAGATAGGAGACAAGATCCTCCTTCCTCTCCACCTTCGGGAAATAAAATACATTCTTCCTTTCCCACCTTAATCAATCTTATTCCGGTTCAATCATTCTCCACAAAAGAAGGCACCAAGATTCGCCTTGGGGAATTTGATCCCTAATCCTGTTAGATAGTCGACGCCTAACACGCGCCGGGTTAGTCTTCCCGTGAAAAGACGGCTTCAACGTGATTCAACATCGTAGCATAGAGTCTAAGAGAGTTTCATTCTTTTAGCACAACGTCACGTGCGGAACGGATTTAGATAATTCGCACGCTAGCCCAACTCAAACGGTAGTTGGTAAAGGCTTATCAAACCCGTTGAAGGCTGGGGGTTGGCCAATAACCCTAAAGCCAACGCCTAACACGCGTTGCCGGTTTAGTCTTTTTTCCGATTGAAGAAGACACCAGAGTTTGATTCTGGGGTATTTTATCCCGAAGCCTAAGAAGGGATAAAGCCAACGCCTCACACGCGTTGCCGGTTTAGTCTTTTTTCCGATTGAAGAAGACACCAGAGTTTGATTCTGGGGTATTTTATCCCAAGCCTAAGAAGGATAAAGCCAACGCCTCACACGCTGCCGGTTTAGTCTTTTCCGATTGAAGAAGACACCGAGTTTGATTCTCGGGTATTTTATCCGAAGCCTAAGAAGGGATGAGTCTACGCTGCAACACGCTGTCGGGTGGTCTTTGCCCGTAAAGAGTACGGCTTCCACGTGGTTCAACATCATAGCATTAAGTCTAAGAGAGTTTCATTCTTTTAGCACAACGCCATGTGCGAACGGATCCGTGATAATCGCGACGCCAGCCCAACTCAAACGGTAGTTGGTAAAGGCTAATCAAACCCGTTGATGGTGAGGGTTTGCCAAAATCCTATAAGTATTATGGTTAATTATTTCGATTTAAATAAAAGAATCATCATTAAAAAAGGGACATATTTGATTAATAAAGGATGAGATTACAAGTCCTTAAACATCAAATTTATGGGAACTAATTTGTTATACTTTATCGCTGAGAGTTTGCGGTTCCGCTTTGAAGCTCATCCCCAAAGGACTCCTCGCCGCTATTAAGGACCTTCGCAGCCTCCTTCGATGTCAATCACCGCCGAGAGTTCAAATTTCGGGCATGACCACAAGAGTCTCTTCTTTGTTGGCCTTCGCCGCCTTCAAGATGATCGACTCTCGCCGCTTGAAGTTCCTGCTCGAGCTCTACTATCCTCGCTTCTCCAAAGAAATACACAAGACCAAAATGTCCCATGGAAGATGAAGCTTCAGCGACAGCGATCTCAAATGATGCACCTAGTCTGTTGCATTTGAACTTCGAGTCAGTAATAACGCAGCATCCCGCCAGCCGCCAGCGAGCCTCGCTCTCGCTCTCTATAGATGAGGGAGCCGATTGCCTCAAAATCTTGTAGACTTTGGAGCTTAACCTCCAAATGGTCGAAATCATCAAGAACGCCCGCAAACTCAAATTTCCAAATATTCTCCCATGTCGCCTAATCCTACTCCAATCAGAACACGAGTATAAACCGCTTCCTAATTCGTCGAGAGCCCCTAAGAATATTTCCATAAAAAATATTCTTAGGGATAACTCGATCGTGCGGATTGCATCGACGCTAATCAACGCGTCGCCTAATGCTACTCCAACTAGGAATATGAGTATAAACTATTTCCTAATTTTGGTGAGAAGTTCTGGAAAATATCTTAAGGATAACTTCGACCACCTCGAATGGGTATATGAGGATAAACTAATTCTCAAAACTCCGGTGAGCATGAGTATAAACTATGTTGACGCTACCAACGCCATAATCGCCAAGGTTGAACGCCAAGAGGAAATTTCGACGGACAACGCGTTCTACCTCGAAAGGACTCCTCCCATCGCACTCAATGCCGATTCATGCCGCCGCCGAAGGCCCATCGGTCAACAATGGAACGGAATAAATCCCGTGAAAAATTCCTCCCATCGTGGATAATTGTACTCCAACAAGGAGTAATGTAGTAGCGACGCCAACCAACGCTGCATCGCCAAGAATTCACGATCAACGGTTCGATCCACGAAGATCGCGACGCGGCCAATCCGCTGTCACCGATTGAAGGCTAAAATCCATATAGTTTGGCCAATTAACGCACATACCTAAGGATTCCTCGATCAACGGAGGAATCTCGATGGTCAATTGGGCGACAATTCACCAACACGAAGCCGACAAGAAGGGAACTTAATTAGCTACGCTTGAAATTCCAACAACGGTCAAGCAATAAATGCGCACCGTAACACCCCCGGTATCCTACAAAGCACCGGAGAACCCGAGGATTGGAGGAATTAAATCTGGAGCCAATCTCAAAAGAAATTCATCTAACGACTTCGGTCAAGATCTCGACAAACGGTCGACAAAAAAATGCAAGATCAGAATGCCTTCAAAGAATCCTACAAAGCACCGGAAAGATCAAGGGAATGGAGAGATCAAACACCAAGGTCATTCACAAGTCCTATCAGCTAACGAAGAGTGAAGGGCTCATCATGTCAAAGCATCCCGGACTCATCAAGAATCGACCGAGACGCTGGAGGGGTATTCAGAGCGCTAAAATTGCTTATCGCATTCAACAAGACTCGTAAACGGTGGGTTGACAACCGACGCATCCGTCCACGAATTCGTAACTCCCGACGACGGATTACGCCGCAAAACGCATAAAGCGAAGTCGACGAACGCGATGAAGTGAGTCGGCAAGGCGCATAAGCCAACGTAAACGACGGTCGTGAAAAAACCCGACGACGGTTCGACGAGGCGAAGTTGACTAAACTCAAACGCCGACGGACGGAATCAACCGCACTTAGTCCGCCAATGCAAACGAGCCGCTTGAGCTCAAAGTTGATCGGATAATGACTCAAACACAACGGTGACATCACCAGATGAAAACTAAGCCCGAAGATCGAGAAAACGACGAAAACGACCGAAAACCACGAAAAACGGAACGTAACCTCGCCATCGATCGAAGTTACCGCCAAGTGGTCGGTGGTCGCTATCATGGCCGGTGGTACTACCAAGTGGCCGAGGTGACTCGACACTTCTCGCCCGTGGTCGAGGTGCCTCGGCCAGTGGCCGAGGTGGTCTTACACCATAGCCGAGCCATTTCGGCGTGGCCGAGGGGCCGCTATGGCCGAGCCACCTTGGTGGTACGATACTCGCATTTGTATAAATAGGGGGTCTTCTGGATGGCGGGATTTTTGGATCGGGCTTGGACTTGGTGGATTTTGGGATTTTCTCAACACCGCGAGATCCACGGGCCGCCGACGACGCTTCCAGCATCGGCGAGCACAAGTCCGCCAACATCGATATTCAATCGCAGGTGTTTAACCCGGTCGGCTACATCAGCGCCAGATTTCTCCTAGTAGATCTCACCGGCCTACATCCTCTCCTTCGTGAGTGTGATCCCCGGCGATCCTCTCCTTTGTGAGTGTGATCCTCGCGCCGCGCTTCCTTCGTGAAACGAGCCCCTTCACGCCTCAGAAGTTCCGTAACCCTGTTTCCACCGGATTGAAATTGCGGTGGTCCACGGACGAATAAAAAGTCCCCGGCACAGGCGAAGAACCCACACAAGCGAGGATCCCGTATAATAGAGATCCGAGCGTTTGTTCAAGAAAAAGTTATAATTTTCGTTTTCATTGTACGCCTTAAAATAAAAGGCATTTCTTTTGAATTTTGTTGTAGGCCAACGCTGTAAACGAGTTCAAGCAACAATGAATAACAAACCGACTTTTACCGCGAACAGTCACATTCTCGAAACAACACGTGCTCTCATGCTCACTGCACATGTTCCTCGATCCTTTTGGGTTGAAACTCTTTTAACCGCTGTTTTGTTGATCAATATTACCCCATCATCCTTGTTCACAGACACATGTCCATACTCTTGACTACACAAAACTCAGTTTAATTATTCCAAGATTCGAGTTTTTGGCTACGTTTATTTTGTCCTTCTTCCTCAAAATGAACGGGATAAGTTGTCACATCGCACCGCTCGATGCATCTAGCTAGAATATAGCCCATGTCACAAAGGGTATAGATGTTATGATCCCAATAGTAAAAGAATTCGAATCTCCTATCATGTCATTTTTTTTGAGAACTTGTACTACTAGTCATCAAACAATGAGTTGGATTTATCTTTTCTCAACTCATCCACATCCACATCGACATTGCCAATACCATCGTACACTCCTGTTCTATCCTCATCTCCCGAGTCACCTTCACCCCTTCGTGAAGTGAATTCAATTGATACTACGGACATGACTACTCCTGCTTCGATTCGCTGACTGTTGTACTGCCAACACCCCCACCACGACGCAATCCTCCTTGAAACCGTCATCCATCTTTGAGATACTCTTGTTTAACCAATTTTTATTCACCTCAATTTGTATTCTTTCTTGCTGCTATACATTCTTTACAGGAACCACAATCTTGTTCTGAGGCAGTTAAATATCCGGAATGGCAACAAGCTATACAGGAAGAACTACATGCCCTTTAGCGTACCCATACTTAGGATCTTGTTCCCTTGCCTCATGATACCAGACCAATCAGTTGCAAGTGGATATTCAAAATCAAAACAAAATCAGACGATTCTGTTGAGCATCACAAAGCACGTCTTGTTGCCCGTGGATTCTCACAAGAGTATGGTATTGATTATGAGGAGACTTTTGTCCCAGTGGTCAAAATCACATCTATTCGGACACTTATTGCTGTTGCAGCTACTCGACATTGGGATTTACATCAAATGGATGTGAAGAATGCATTTCTCAATGGTGAACCCTATGTGAGACCATTTACATGCAAGCACCACCTAGGGTTGATGCTCCTCCCTCTCATGTGTGCCATCTTCTACGTGCTCTCTACAGCCTCAAACAGGCCCCTCGAGCTTGGTTTGAGCGCTTTCGGCAATCTATTCTCTCTATTGGATTTACAGAGTGCTCGGCGGATTATGCGATATTTTATCATACTTCATCTCAGGGCCAGGCTATACTTCTATTGTATGTTGATGATATGATTATTACTGGGGATGATATTTCTGCTATCCAGAATCTCAAGCGACATCTTCAAAGTCAGTTTGAGATGAAGGATCTTGGGCATTTACGCTACTTCCTTGGGATTGAGGTTGCGTACTCTCCCCGCAGCTATCTTCTGTCTCAACAGAAATACATTTCAGATATGCTTCAGTGCGCTACTCTTGCAGATGCGTCGCTTGCTACATCTACTCCTGTTACTACCCCCATGGAGCTTCATTTAAAGCTTCGTCGGTCTGATGGTGATCTTTTACCAAACCCCACTATGTATCGTGAACTTGTGGGTGCCTTGATATATTTGTCTGCTACTCGTCCGGATATATCTTATGTTGTACACACTCTTAGTCAGTTTATGGCCACACCGACGACCGTTCACTATGCTGCAATGATCCGACTTCTTCGCTACCTTCAGGGTACTATAACTTGATCTTTATTGTTTCCCTCTGATTCTTCCCTGTTAAGATAGTATACATGTGTATAGGCCCTCTATTGACCCGCTTAAGCCCATGTATAGTCTATATATTGTATTGTATTAGAAGATCAATAGAACAACGATTTTACTCTCCTAGTTAATAAAATCAAAGTTTTTTTTAACATAATCTGAATCCAGAACGTCAAGTTCTTTGAAATTTGCAAGAATATCTTAACTAAGTAAATACCTACACGTTACAATAATAGTGCAGACCATTGGCTTGAGTTTTGGTGTTAAGTAGAGTGAAGTCAAAGAACATAATATCTTGTACTGCAAATTTGCAATTTTTGTATTGTGTGTTCATATTAACAAATTAAAAACAAGATTCGTGTTTTAAGCAACATATTGGGGGAGAATTTGGGCATGGGTCTTATATAGAGTTTGGACGTCAAATTATTTTAATTTAAAAAAACATCACAAGCTATTATTTTGTTGGGGGATTTATTGAATTTACGCTTATAAACAAAAGAGAAGTTCACCAAGACCAAATGCGTGAGAGATGCAAATCTCATGCTGAGACAGGGAGACGTTTAACTAATTTCTTTTTTCCTCAAGATATATTCATAACTAGAATTTAGATTAGATACAATCAAAAGCCATCTCATTTAGAAGTAATTCCAAACTTAGCTATCAGTTAGAGTTTCCACGTGTACTTTTCTTCTTGTAATGTCAAATATAGTTAGCTTAATTTTGGTGTTTTTTTTAAGCATAAAACAAGGGCGTATTTCCCCGTTCATTAAAAAAATAAAAGTTCTTACAAAAAGAGGACACGAAATGTGTCCATAAAGTTAGAGAAATAGAAAGCATAATTTCTGTGATTTAAGGATGCATAACATTCTTCTTCCAAACATCCATGAGGGTGAAGAGTGGGCCTTGCCATCATTCACCACATGCATAGATATAAAGAAGAATCAAAACTAGCCATGCATATAAAAAATAGAAACTATGATTTCTAAGTTCTAATCCAAAACAACTACAAGTTCATCATACAAAAACTATTAACAACTAGCTAAGGAGCTGAATTTAGACAGACATAAAAGAAGAAGTTCTCAAGAACTCAGAAGTGCTGTGATCGAGTTTCCTCTTCTTGTGCTGGAAACTGTGACTTCATATCCTCTGTTCTTTATATCGCTCATCATCAACCGCCATAGGAAGATGATTTACTGAAAGATCTGTTGAGACTCTTCTGGCTACAGCTCCACTTGCCATGCCTGACCATTCAGTAATGCCGTTGATAGCAGAATTGATAATAGATATATAAGAAATATTAACCTGATAAAAAATGTATCTATTTCTCGATTTCCAAATAATCCAACAAACTGATGAAAAAATAGTTCTCCACAAAAGACCCATTGATCCTGGTAGCTGCAGATTCTCCAAAATACTCAAAAGTTCGGAACAATTTGGAAGCTACTTAGAGCTGACGTCATGATCTATACTACATAATCAGAAGTTAGGGCTACATTTATTTGTTGTTTTCTTACAACCTTTGTGCCACTGGGTCAATTTGGATTCCTTTCCCTTCCTTTAAATCGTTAAACAATAAATCTCATCGATACTATGCCATAGGATTGACAGGATAAAGGTATATAAAATTAGTTTTATTATTTTTTTCTTCTGCGAAGTAATTCGGGTTAATTGTAGATAGACCCTTATACAATTGTCTAATTACATATACACTGTAGTTCTATTGTTGCAGGTAGACCTCCAAAGAGAATTTTCTCTTTTGCCCTCTAGAAGTGTATTTATCCAAGAACAATTTTCTCTTTTTCTGAGAGTAAAAGAGTCAAAAAATGTCACTCAAGGGTCTATCTGCAATAGTAGAACCACAATTGGTCTATTCACATTGTGCCATAGTAAGAGGGTATATTAGCAATAAACTCAAAGCAATTTTATCTAAATTTACTTCACCATCTCAAAAGAGTAAGTTTACTCCCAAATTTACTATTATCCTTATTTTCTGAAGCCACATTAGTACTAAACTAGACAGTTCTAAAATCCAGTATAATATACTAAAAATGGAAGTTAGAAGTCAAGTTTTATATTTGATTTTGTTCCACCATTGGGTGTCGTTTGACAAGGGGTTAAGGGAAAATAGTTAAGGAGAACGACAAGCTTAATTAACCCTTCAGAAGAAGTTAAAAATAGTTTAATTCTATTTGGATTTGATAGCCAAGATGAAGGGTTAAGTTTTTTTGTATTTGGCAAATAAAGAAGAGTTAAGGAGGTTAGTTGCCATGAATATTCTAAAGTGTATTCTTTTTTAAAGTTTTATTTTTTATTTAGTAACTCTTAATCCTCCTCTTTAAGCGGATTTGTTAATCTCTCTAAATGAGGAGTTAAATAACTTTAACCATTGTAAAGTATTTGTTAACCCTTTGACTAAATTAATTCGTTTGTAAGATTAATAAGGGGTTAAATCCCCTTAATCATTCTCTTAACCCCTTGTCATACGTTGAAGATTTTTGTGAAGTACCTAGCTACCACCAAAAGCCCTGGCCAGAAGCTTTGGGGCCAGTAAGTATACATATTATTGGTTGTTAGTCAATTTGTGGCATTTCAAGACTTAATAATACAGTTTTGATTGAGTTTTAGTTTACCTTTCCTACTTATTACTTTGAAACACCTAAACAGTGACATGAGAGGCCTTATAGCCCAAGCGATAGGTCATAAGGAACGGAATAGACCTCTATCAATTCAAATATTTGTTAAAATATATATTAGAAAAAAGAAGGAAAAGGAAAGAAAAGAAAGTTGTGGTTATACTTGCTCTCACTGTGGGGACAATTATGAATAAGAAGAAAACGAAAGAAAAATTAGATCATATTAATAAGAATCGATTCGTAGAAACTACATCAACAATAATACGTGGGACAATAAATGAAATCATGAATTATTGGTGACAAATATAAATACAATAATGAATAATTTGTGCAACCACACATAAAAACCGAGTGATAATAACCATGCCCACGTATTAACCTTAAACTCGCTATCACTCTATTAAAAAAGTGCTTATCTTCCATTTATGTTCCTTGTGAAGATTTTCTTCCTCCCCTCCCCTATCACATGTTGCATTTTAGCTAAGAAAGAATGTTTTATTGGCTATAAAGTATAAATCTATCAATGAGTAGAGAGATATTGGTGGATATGCTTGGAGGCCGGTTAGGTCATTGCCTCCATGACCCGCAAAAGACATCAAATGTTTTTAGTTTGAGACTGTTCACCAACATTCTTCAATGATCTCTTGAATTAAATTAATTATTGTTATGCCATGTTGGCGAATGCCACCCGCAACCTCACCAACCAGCGATTTATGCGGAAGCGTCACCAAACACTCTGATTAGATTTCCTTCTTTTTAGTAGACCAATCGATCACCAGGCAATGTGGAAACACCGAGAAAACCTGTTCGTACTAAAGAGAATAGCAATATCCCACAGAAAAATAGATCAAGAGACAAAGACAAATAATTTACGTGGTTCAGCAATTGCCTATGTCCATGGGGAGAGAGTTGAGTCTCCTTTATTCTAGAGATTACTTGATAATCTATTTTTGCTTTCTCAATGAAGAACCTGTAAGAAACCCTCTCAAACTTACAAAAAGATCGCTCACAAATCCTAATATTCTCCCCTTAATTTTCTCTATTTCTCTCTTACAATATGGCTTGCCCCTTAAACCTAGACCTCAGGTTTCAAATAGTAGAACCCTAATTATAAAAGAATTCCCAAAGAAAACAGTCTAAAATTGACCGGGCTGGGTTTGGCCAGAGTTCAACCAGAATCGCCGCTTGATGACATTTGCGATCACCACCTTGTCCCACGGGTGCCAATGATGACCACTAATGGTCACCCCTTTGCTCTTCGACCGTGTTGAGAGAGTAGTTATTCCTTGTTGTTTAGTCCCACATTGGTTAGGGACAAACTCCTTTGTTTCGTTAAACACTATAAACAACATCCAAGAGAGAGCTAATGATCTCTCTAGGATTTTCACATTTACATGGTATCAGAGCCACCCTCTTTTCTCTCTCCAATTTTCTAAACCCTAACCACCACTTGTACTTACACACCGCAACAAAATGGTGTTGCTGAGCGCAAGAACAGACACTTGCTAGAAATTGCTAGGACCTTGTTATTCCATCGTCAAGTTCCAAAATATTTTTGGAGCGATGCCATTTTGACAACTAGCTTCCTGATCAATAGATTACCCTCATATGTCTTACAGAACAAAACTCTGATCTCCCTTTTATATTCGGCTGAAGACGCTTTATTTACCTCCTAAGATCTTTGGGTCTCTATGCTTTATTCACAATCATAGTCCCCAATGGACAAAATTAGATTCGAGATCTCTTAAGGGTATTTTTCTTGGATATTCTAGGACTCAAAAGGGTACAAATATTGTTGTCCATCCTTGAATCGGTATATTGTTTTAGTTGATGTTACCTTCTTTGAGAACAAACCAGGACATGCTGCCTTTGATAAACGCTTAGACCCTCCTGATGATTATGACTGCCTTATTGTTCGGAAAATCACTGTCAATGTTCCTTCGGGAATTTATTGAGGCGATCTACCATCAAATTCTGGAACCAGTTCATGTTTATACAAGATGTACTGCTTCGCAACCTGAGCCATCGTCTAAATCCACCCAAGAGCCTGATATACTAGCAAGTCAAAATGTGTTACTACAGCCAAGTGCTCAGCTTACTGATGATCTTCCTATTTCCCTCCAAAAGGGTAAGAGATCTTGTTCTTGGAGTTTTTAGTATTCTCTTACACACTATGTCCCTTACACTTCGTTATCTCCATCATATTATTCATTCATATCTTCTTTGGATTCTCACTCGGTTCCCAAGAATTTATCAAAAGCTCTATCTAACCTAGATTGGACAGCGGCAATGCAAGAAGAAATGATGGCCTTCGAGCAAAATGAGACTTGGGATCTTATTTTCCTACCACTAGGGAAGAAAGCGGTTGGTTGCAAATGGGTTTATACTGTCAAAGTAAATTCAAATGGCTCTCTAGCTCGCCTCAAAGCTCGACTAGTTACAAAGGGGTATTCACAGATCTATGCCCTTGACTATATCGATACATGATCTCTTGTAGCTAAAATGACATTTGTCCGTATTCTTATTTTGCTTGTTGCTTGCTATCACTGGTCACTGCATCAGTTGGACGTTAAGTATGTATTCCTTAATGACATTCTTAATGAGGAGGTTTATATGGAGCAACTACCAGATGTTCGCGGGAAAAGTCGGCTTCTCAATTTTCATTGTCGATGAACTCATTACAGCTTTATGCTTTTACAAATAAATTCAAAATTAAAAAGGTCGTCTTTTTATCAGACTCGAATACAATGGAAATCAAAAGAAGAGAAAAATTATAACTTTTCTCCTAAACAAACGCAGGATCCGTTTATCAGCTCCTTGCTTGCGTGGGATCTTTGCCTATGTGGGGACTCTGTTACGTCCGTGGATCACCGCGTGATTGTAATCCGAAGTTAGATCTAACATGATCGAGGGGATTATCTCACGAAGGAAATAATCGCCTAAGTAAGTAAAATCGACTAAGCGAGATCACTACTCTTTTCGAGATCAAAATAAAGTTTAATCTCGAGGAAACCGTGTAGATCTGATCTAAGACCTCTCGAACTTTCTTGGAGGATTATTTCACGGAGGAAATAATACCAATGGTTTCGCTAAGATCTCAGATCTAGTTGTCGAAGTTGATCGTCTCCCTAAAAGTTAGATCTCGATCCGGCAGAGCTTCGGCTTTTTCTCCAAAATTTCGGATCTCAAAAATGAACCCACCTCCTCTATTTATAGCCTTGGAAAGCGGATGACGGGTTAAACGGGTAAAAAGCCCACCTAGCCACCTAGTAGGTGGCTCGGCCATCTCTTGGGTGGCTCGGCCACTTCTTGAGGTGGCTCGACCACCTAGGAGGTGGCTCGGCCACCTCTTAAGGTGGCTCAGCTTTCGATCTTTTTCGCTATTATTTTTCCGGTGCTTTCCGTGTCCGATTCCGTTGATCCGAGTCTGATTTGGTTCGGGGTTATTGGTTTCGCTGATTCGAAGCTTCGGAATTAGGTTTATCCCATCGCTTGGATGCGATTTGTAACACCGTCGACTTATGCGGCTTTAGATTAAGCTTCATGCATTTTGTTGACTCACTTCGCTTACTTGGACATTTCGTCGACTCGCTTTATGCGTTTCGTCGACTCGCTTCATGCGTTGGCGTCGCTTTGTGTTGTCAACGGTCCGTCGTTATGTCGTCGGATGGCTCGTCGATCGTTCTCTCATCGTCACGAGCTACGTTCGGGGACTTATAGGCAATTTTCAACACCTACAGATACCCCTTCAAAGTGTTTCGATCTCGCTCTTTTATAGAAGAAGCCGAAATACTTTAGATATGATAGGCCCAAACCTTCAGTCGGTATAACAGGATCTGAAAATGGCTTCGAATCTTGACTTCTCCAATTCTTTCGGACTATCCAGTGCTTTGTAGGATGACTGAAAGTATCGCGGTGCTGCATTTATTGTCTGACCGCTGTCGAAATCTTGACCCGAAGTTAATGAATGAATTTTTTTACTTTAGCTCGTGTTGGTGAGTTGTCGTCGAACTGGCCATCCAACTTCTTGAATTTTAACATTTAATCGGTGAATTCTCCATTGCGATGCTTGTCGTAGAACTGACCATAGCAGGAGGAAATTGGGGGTTGTCGAGTTATCCTTAAGAATATTTTTATAAAAATATTCTCCAGGAACTTCTTGACAAAAATAGGAAACAGTTTAGACTCGTATACCTTTTCGGAGTCTACACAGTTTAAGCTCTTAAGGCGTTGGAGCTGGGAGAGCCAGTTTATACTCGTATACTCTTGGGAGTGTCGGGGGTTCATTTATCCTCATATACCCGTTTGAGATTGTCGAGTTATCCTTAAGAATATTTTATAAAAATATTCTCCAGGAACTTCTCAACAAAATAGGAAATAGTTTAGACTCATATACCTTTTTAGAGTAAATATGAGGCTCGCATAATTCGAATCAGGTGAGATTTACCCTCAATAAATATCCGGGGCCCCACTTTCCTTTTTCTTTTTTTTTGTGCCCTCTCCTCCTTTGATTGGGTTTGGCCAAATCCCCCTCTAACTCGGTTTCCCCCTTTCCTTCTTTTTTTTTCTTGTTCTTTCTTTTTTCTCTCCTCCTCCTATTTGGTTTGGACCAAACCAACATTTCTTCTTCTATTTATAGGACCGCCCCCCTTTTCTTTTTTTATATTTTATTTTTAAAAAAATTAGTAGAACCTTAGGGTTTTAATTTGAACCCCCTCTCTCTCTTTTCTCTTTTTTTCTTTTTCTTTTGGCCACGTCTTCTCCAAACCCTAAAAGCATACAAGGTCCAAGTTTCCTGCACGTCTCGAACCTAAGAATTCCCTCAAATCCTCGCGCTTTTTTTTGGTCTCTTAGGCCCCTCGAGCTCGATTGAATCTTCTTTCAGGTTCAGGTCTTCGAACTTTTCTTCAGGTAAATCCCCCACAACTCCTACATATTTAATTTTTATTTCATCATACAAATTAGAGGGTAGATATGCAAGGAATTAGGGTTTTGATTTCACGCCTTGAATTATGTTTTTTGAAGGCAAAATTGCATGAAATCTGAGGGGTTTTGGTCATGAAAAAGAGGGCTGAAATTTAAGGGATTTTATTGCCAAAATTAGGCTGTAATTTGGGGGTTGATGGGCCAATGATCGCTAGAAACTTCAGGGTTTTTGTGTTGGCCGAAATTTGGGGGGGCATATGTGCAAAAAGTGGCTGAAATTTTGGGTTAAATCGCAAAAAGGGCTGAAATTTAGGGGGGTTTTGTGCAAATATAGCCCAAAACTTCAGATTTGAGGGTGATTTGAGTGGTTGGGAATTTTGGGCTTGAAAGTGACTTAGATGTCTGAAATTCCAACCTGATCCCAGGGGTATTTTGGTTATTTTATGGCCAAATCTGATTAGGAGAGGTTTTCGAGTGAATATTGAACCCGACCTCAGCGTATGTGGACCCTGTAGGTTTAACTAGACTTTAACCGTAAAATCCCTTATTTCTTGTAGGATCTTGGTTAAAATTCATAGTTTTCCTTTATATTTCGGATCTGACCCGTTCGATTTTTTGCAGGTAGATATGTCATCGGGGAGATTCACGCTCAGGAGAACCAACCGGCTACCCACTACGAGTGCGTAGCCGTCACTTCTTGGTGAGCTTTTTAATTCTCAATGCATTCAAAATCTGCATACAGCATACTGCATCCCCGCTTTGTTCTCCTTTGTGAGGCAATTGGGAAGAGCCGCGATTCTCCTTTGTGAGGGTCGCTGCTTAAAAGATAGGTTTTACTTGGTCAACACCTATCTTGAGGGGGCGATTCCATGCCGCATTATGTTCCATAGGATGGGGTGTATCGTCGCTTTATTTGCGCGATGGTTTACATTGTCTTATGGGTACACAATGCAGCTGGAATCGTCTCACCCATTACAAGGCCGTGACTCTATCTTGTAAGTTTGCGAGATGAGTTCTTCTTGGCTGAGTCTAATGAATATTAATTCCTCTTTCTCAGTTGAGTATCCTTCTGGAGCGTTCTCCTCTTATGCGATTGACGGACGCCGCGGCGAGCACTATGCTACTTCCGATGATTCTTCGCCCGTTTTGGTTACTCCTCAGTTTGCACCGGGTACGTCAGTGGAGACCATTCAGGTGGTACGTGAAGGGAGCCCTCGTGTTCTTCGGCTGTTGATTACCGATGCACCACTTGTGAGGGATACCAGTTTCACTCAATCTTTGAGGAAAACAGATTACCTGTTTGGCGATTCCGTTGAGGATCGGACCGCGGCTTTTCGCCCGGTGAGCAATGGTTGCACAAAGATGATGGCGGGCACTTATACCTCCGGATACCTCGCCATGGCTTCGTTGCAGTGAGGTGTCGAGCGATACCGGGAAATATCGTGGCGCTTGACGGATGAGCATGACCACATACATTGCGGATACATTACCCACCAGGCGGTTCCGGGTTCGAGTAGGAGTCGTGTTGTTGGATTACGTCCTGGTGTGTTGGGATTAGACACGCCACCCCGTGACGAGCTATTCAGCATTTGCGTACCTTGAAGAATCGTCTTGCGTTAGGCGAGAGCCTGCGATTAGTCCGCAATTTCTGGTGGCTTCATTCTTCGGACAAGCATTGGTGGGCTCATATGATAAACTATGTCCTCAGCCGATGGGCCGAAGAGCTACACGCCCGTGGTTTATACGCAGCAATCCGCGCTACCATGTATGGGTTGTCGATCAGTGCCAATCACTTCTTTGCCTTGGCAGGGCTCTGACCGGATTGAATACTTTTGGCGGAACCACGAAGCTAGGGTTAGCTCTCCATGAGATGCATCAGGTCTCCGGCTTGCCTATGGGGAAGATGTTATACCGGAGTACTTTCCTTGAATCGCGAGTTGAGTCGGTGAAAGCGCATGCGGTCGCTATGACACTTTATAGGATCTTACTTGCCACTATCATGTTGCTTTGGCACGGGCTGAGCCACTAGCCAAGAGGACCAAGTCACAAGTGAGCCTGAAGTAGTTTGCGAGCTATTTGTTCAAGCATCACGGAAAGCAATTGGCGATTCCCAGTTAGCACCGCTCACTCCTTGAGGTGAGCGAGTGATCAAAGTCGGTGCTGCGCTCTTATACCACCGGTAGCAGGGTGGTTTCTGCGAGGACTAAGTTGGGATATTTTGTGGCATGCGGTGAAGCCGATTATTGATGACTCTCTAGCGGTTACCTCACGATCTGGTTGAAGAAATGCGTGGTGCCGTATCGGTCTGGCGATGCTTTGCCTTTAGAGGTGCATTATCCTGCGGTTCGGCTTGCTCACAAGAAGGAACTTTCTCATCTTCGGTGATCTTTGGCTAACATCTATCGTGGGCTTGGCGGATAGTCGATTGCCTCCACTCCGCGTGGGTGGGCCGTCGGCTCAATTCCTCTTGCAAAGGTGGAGCTTCCTACACTTACGATGTCTGGTTTGTCCTTCACCGCTCGGATATGATGACAGCCGAACGCTATGATCCATCCATCCCCTCTGAGTTATTAGAAAATTGAGATGGAAGAGTAGTATTCTCGAGAGATAAGCGATTCTTGATTCACAAGGGTTGGGTTTTCTCCATGTGCTTCCCACGGTTTTCTGGCCAGTACGGCGAGTCCTTGCTTCATGAGGAGAGGCTGAGGGCGAGTCGGACCTCTCTTGGCGTTGGCTGCTTCAATTGGCTGATGAATATTAGACCGGGTTACATGACATTTCGGGTGAGGAATGAGTGCTTCATAGAGCCGTATCTACCCTGCCGATTTGCCCGCCAGTTTGGTTATGACCAACTTTATGTTAAAATCCAAGTCGATAGCTTCGGACTCGAGGCAGATTAGTGGACGGCGTCCGAGCATGGTTATGGAGTGTGACGGGGTGCACTGGTGCCAGGTTCAGCCTTTCGAGTGCTGATCGTCAGCTTGAGCTGACATTCTTATACTACACATGGTTGTTAGCAGCTAATGAACCCGTTCACGTGAGGCGTATTGCTGAGTTAGTGGCCGAAGAGGCTTCGGTGATACCGGATGGTTCAGGCAGCGGTCCGAAGGCGATGCAAGACTCGTCAAACTGATGAGGAGGAAGAGGAGGTCTTCAGCTCTGCCGGTGACAGCTCAGGAGGAGATCATGCTGATGAGGAGGACATTGGGACATGTTTGCCAACATTTCCTCTCACCTTTTCTCTCTTCTCTCTTATATTTATTGGGTCTAACCACGGTTTGAGGTTTCAGGCATGACGACTGAGGAGGAGGAGGGACTTCGCCCTTCTTACCAGCCGACGTCTTGGGTTGGGACCCAAGGTGTTAAGCGGAAGAAGTTAGTTCACAAGACACATGCAGATCCACGAGCCTTCGAGACGGACTTAGCCGGTGATGAATTTGTCAGCGAGGGAGGTAAGGTTTAAACACCACGTAATCCCTTCAATCATTCAGGACTCATATTTCTCCCTTTTTTGTGCAGGAGGATACGAGACCAGCTTTGAATTTCCCCATCATGATTTTGTCTCTTCTGGAGGACCCAGTTTCACTCAACAGATGTACGAGTCTACGGCAGAAGAGCCTGTAGTATCGCTAAGATTAGCGAGACCACCAATGTAGGACCTGATTCAGCCAATCCAGGTACATCTATCATTGGTAATACTCCATTTAGATGGCGAGTGCAGGAGTTGAACAACTCGGAACCCGTGCCTTCCCTAATCGCCTTTATGCTTCTTGCTCTTTCAGAGAAATTACAGGGAGCAAATGCGGATGCTGGGATTGGAAAGATCAACTCCCCTGTAGGAGGTAAGCCATTTTTGCCGATCGCAGGTTTTCTGATTCCGCTTCCTTCACTTATGCTCTCTCGTGTCAGATTTTTCACTAGAGGACTCTGATGAAGACAACCCGCTTGCGGGCACCCCCATAATCAACTTGATATACGACTCTCCCCGAGATGATACTCTTTCCAGTGACATGTCGCCTGGACCGAGAATCCCCGAGAATACTGAGGTTCACCCCTCTACAGGTATGGGCTCCCTCTCTCGTTAATTGTAGGACTAGTCATTTTTGACTAGTATAGCTACAATTCAGCAAATCTGATGAATTCATTTCGTTGTTGGCAAGCACTCCTACTGAGACTCATTTTCCAGTTCCTCATTCTGATGCTCCTCCTGACGATTATGCCGTGAGACCAGCTGTAGCGGTTGGTGTGTCATGGCGATTCCCTTCCAAGCGAACCCGATAGTCCATGAAGCCATGCCGATGGAGTCAGTGCGGGTTATTGACAAAGAGGCGTCTGCCGGCTTTGAGTCAGTTTTGAAACATTCATCTCTTCCTTTTCTCAGGGCTCACCTCTCATCTCCATGATCTGGCGAGGGCATTGATGTCAGACGACAACCCAGATCGGATTATCATCTGTATGGAGGTCCAGTCGTTCTTTTCTTTCATGAGTCTGATGATCGACAAGCTTCTCCATAGTAGGCTTTCTCTCCATCGGTTCAGGCCGGTCCTTGACTCTAGAACAACTTTAATAAGGGATGCCGGTTATCCCGAGCTAGCCAAGGCCATTACTGATGATCTTGATCGCCTGAAATTCAAGCTTCAGAAGTTTCAGAAGTTATAGGCAGCAGGTCCTTCTTCATATATAGCTGACCGGGTGGAATCTTGTCTGGAAGCATGGCTCGATGCTCGAGTTTTTACTGGACTCGAGGTTCAAATGCAGCGTGGCCGGGTAGATAAGGTTAAGACTGCCATTGTCGAGAAATCAACATCCCTGAGCAACATTCAGTCTTGCATTGCATCAAGTGAGGTCAAGATAGTGCGGCTTAAGCGGGAACTTCAGATAGAAGGAGAACTTGGAGTGTCTTGGAGGACGGGCAGAAGAAGGCTTCATCTCTATTTCTAAGAAGCTTGAGCTCTCGAGCAAAAGCTAGCTGAAGTCGAGGAAGAAGGCTGCAAATACATTGAATGCCAGCGAGGAGTCTTTGGGTGAGTTGCGGGAAAGAACTCAACGAGCTTACAGCGATGAGTTGTCTAAGTTAGAATAAAAATCTTTTGCCATAAACTTGATGTTTGAATAACTGTAATTTCTTCATTGAAAGACTCGACTCTTGAATAAATTTCTATCCTTCTTCTTAATTGTTGTTTATTATGATTTCTTATTTGGTTTGAAATAATCAACCATAATACTTATAGGATTTTTGACAAACCCTCAGCCCTCAACGGATTTGATGAGCCTTTACCGATTACCGTTTAAATCGGGCTAGCATGCGGATTACCTAAACTCGTTCCGCAAGTAACGTTATGCTAAAAGAATGAAACTCTTTCAGACTTGGTGCTATGATGTTGAATACATAGGCTTCGTCTTCTTTTACGGGTAAGAGACTAACCAGCAACGCGTGTTAGGCGTTGACTTTAGGATTATTGGCCAACCCCTAGTCATCAACGGATTTGACGAGCCTTTACCGATTACCGTTTGAATCGGGCTAGCATGCGGATTATCTAAACCCGTTTCGCACGTGACGTTATGCTAAAAGAATGAAACTCTTTTAGACTTGGTGCTATGATGTTGAATACATAAGCTTCATCTTTTTCACGGGAATAGACTACCCGGCTGCACTTATTAGATGCAGGCTTATCCCTACTTAGGCTTCGGGATAAAATTCCCCAGACTTAGCTTCTGGTGTCTTCTTCAATCGGTTAAAAGACTAAATCAACAACGCCTGTTAGAGACTTATCCCTACTTAGACTTCGGGATAAAATTCCCCAGACTTGAATTCTGATGTCTTTTTCAATCGGATAAAAGACTAAACCGGCAATGGAATCGATGTGGGAAAGGATGAATTTTATATTCTGTTTCCCGACGGTGGAGAAGAAGGATTTTATACCCTGTCTCCAGGTCTTTTTTTTAGGGTAAAGACAAACCCAAAATAAGAGAGGAAGGATTTTATATCCTATCTCTTACCCCCGGAGAGAAAGAATTTTATATTCTATCTCTAGGAAGAAGGAAACTAAAAGTGGGATCTCCACTTCGAGAATCTTAGGAGGTGAAACTAAGAGTGGGATCTCCACTCCGAGAATCGAAAAGATTCAGATAACTTTCACTTTTATAGGGTTCGTTACCTGATCTGGGAATGATTTTCTCGTTTATCGAGATGAAATTCTAATTTTAGCCCCAACCGTGAGAAGGCGTGACCGAAGAGGAAAGGATAGAGTCCTTCTGTTTATCAAAAAGGGATTTCAATATTGACAGTGGACCTCTTGTTCATGGAAGGAATCAAGAGGGGATTTTGCTGGTGGATTAGACTAGAAAGATCTTTTTCTTTTGGGCTCACCGTCAATAAATTTGATCAGTGAGGGATTTTATGGTGAAGGACAGATTTAGGGTTATCCTCAAGGACAATAGGTGAATTATTTTTCGAGGAACTTCCCGTCACAATGAGTTATCCCAACTGTACTAAGAGTAGTATGTTTTCAGAAACTTCCCATTTATCGGCATTAATTGCCTGTCACCATTCTGATTGATTAGGGGATATGCGCCGTTTGAATACACTGTGTCTATCACAAACGGTTCTTCCCATTTGGGTTCAAACTTATCCTTTTTCTTAGAATTGAGAATTATTGGTCGTCGAGCAGCGAGGACCAGATCTCCTTACTTAAAGCTTCTCTGTCGGACTTTCTTGTTAAAAGCCCTCGACATTCTAGCTTGGTAAAACTCGATGTGTTGTTGAGCTTCCAGACATTTTTCATCCAACATCTCAAGCTCTTCAAGACATCTTCGATGTTGTTCTTCCGTCGTCATCTCAGTTGCGAGGGCGATACGAAGTGATGGGATTTGGACTTCTAATGAAAGTACAGTTTCACATCCGTGTACCAGAGAATATGGGGTAGCTCCGGTAGGCGTGCGTATTGTGGTGCGATATGCCCAGAGTGCTTCTCCGAGTTTATCATTCCAATCACGTTTATTAGTCTTCACGAGTTTTGACAGGATCTTAATGATTGTCTTATTGAACGCCTCTGCTAATATGTTTGCAGCGGGATTATAAACCGTCAACGAAACGTCTTGAATCTTAAACTTCCCGCAAAATCTGATGAAGGCATTGCTGACGAATTAAGGACCGTTGTCATGTATGATCCGTCTTGGCACGCTGTGTCGATAGATGACATGATGCTTGATGAACCTGATGACATTGTTCGCTTTCACTTCTTTAAGCGGAATTGCTTCAGCCCACTTGGAGAAATAGTCAAAAATCGCGAGAATGAACCGATCATCTTTAACTGACGGAGGAAAAATAGGACCCACAACGTCCATACCCCATGTCTCGAACGGTCAAGATGTAGCCGAAGGATGCAAATGCTCTGGGGGTTGATGCATGTAATTCGCGTGTATTTGACATGAGTGGCACTTTCGAGCGTACTCGATTGTATCATTAATCATCGTTGGCCAGAAGTATCACATTCTTTTGATACGATCATAAAGCTTGGGACCAGGTTGGTGTCGCCTCTCCCGTGTGCTTCCTTAAGGACTTCTCCTTCTTTGTTGAAGGCAGGGCGAGAAAGTCGTCGTACCCGCGACGATATAACGTCTGGGTCTTTGCATCATAGAAGAACCTCGGCGCTCTTCGTCGGATCGATTCCATCTCTTTTACGTCTTCTGGTAAAATACCATGTAGGACATAGTCGATTATGGGAAAATACCAATCCCGGGGCTCCAGTTCAACTCGGGTTGAGTGTGACTCTTTGATGACCACCCCCTTGTCGTACTCCTCTTTGTTATATATTGACACGAATAATTGGTGAGTTCTCACAGATGATTAGCGCTTTCGGCTCGGGAGGTTCGCCAGCGACCTTCTAGCCGTGTGTATGCGTGCAGAGGAGAAATATACTCGATGAAAAATTCTTCAAAGAGTCGCCATCTCAGCGGTACGGTGTCTGAGGATCAAGTCAGTTCGACCGTAGTCCCCACGGATCTGTCTGACTATGAGTTGGGAATCCCCAAAGGCTTCGAGATATTCGACCCCCAGCTCTTTAGCGAAACTGAGTCCAATAAGTAACGCGTTGTGTTCTACCACATTATTAGAGCATGGCTCGGTTAGTAAGTAAGCCCGAGGCATCACATGCTTCCCCGGGGAAACTAAGACAACTCTAACTTCGTAAGATATCTTAGAATATCCATGGGTACTTGCCACGTTGGTTGCTCGAGAAGCTCCGTCAAAGTACAGCTGTCATATTTGCTGGTGCGATGTAGTGTTGACTTCGTGAGTCTCATCTGGCAAGTCGTCATATAACTTCGTCGCATCCGTCGTTGGGTTAGTGGCCAAGAGGTCACAAATCGCCTGTCCTTTAACCGACTTCTATTGCTTGAAGTGTAAGTCATATTGAGACAAAAGCAAGGCCCATTTCACTAAACGCCAATTCATGAAGGATGGTTGCGTCATGAATATCCGGACTGAATTTACGTTGGACATAATATAAATCATCTGTCCGACTAAGTAGTGCCGCATTTTCTGAATCGCGAAGACCAACGCTAGGCACTCCTTCTCGATCATCGGATAGCGGGATTCAGCACCCACTAAAGTCCGGCTCAGGTAATACACCGTCTGTTCGTGACCGTTATCATCGTCTTGCGCGAGTAAAGCGCTTAACGAATGGTTCATCGCCTTGATGTAAATCAAGAACGGTTTACGACTTGATTACTGCGAAGCGGGAGGATTTGCTAGATATTCTTTGATATCCTCGAATGCCTTTTGACAGGCGTCGTCCCAGACGAATGACACGCCTTTCTTGGTTAGCTTGGAGAACGGCTGATATTTTTCGGAGAGGTTCGATATGAATCGCTGGATATAAGCTAATCGCCCCTGTAACCCTCTGAGTTCTTTTAGATTTCTCGGGGGCTGTAATTCGTGTATCGCCTTCACTTTGTCTGGGTCGATATGAATACCCTTAGTGGTGACGACGAATCCGAGGAATTTGCCGCTGGACATTTCGAGGAAGGTTTTGGTAGGGTTCATCTTTAACTAATGACTCCGCATGAGATCGAACACTATCCTCATGTCCTTGATGTGATCATTTTTGTTGCGGCTCTTGACGACCAAGTCATCGACGTAACACTCGACCGTTTTACAGAGATGCTCTTAAAAAATCTTAGTCATCGCTCGCTGGTACGTGGCGCCTGCGTTCTTCAGTCCAAACGGCATCACCGTGTAGCAGAAGATGCCAAGGGGAGTCCTGAATGCCGTGTGTTTTGCATCATCCGGGTGCATCTTGATTTGATTATAACCCGAAAAACCATCCATGAAGGACATTCTCTCGAATCCACACGTATTGTCGATGATGACGTTAGTGATTGGAAGAGGAAAGTCATCCTTTGGGCACGCGGTGTTCAGGTCTCTGTAATCGATGCAGATTCTGATCTTCCCATTCTTCTTTAGCATCGGGATAATATTCGCCACCCAATCTGGATGTTGTTCCTCCCTGGTGAAACCTGACTCTATAAGCCTTTTAACCTCCGCTATAATCACCTCTATAATCTGTGGACGAAACCGTCTTTGCTGTTGCTTGACAAGTTTGACATCCACCCTGATGTTGAGACGATGTGTTGCCACATTTGGGTCGAGTCCCGACATATCTTCGTAGTTCCAAGCAAAGACATCGATATATTCCCTGACGAGAGCAATCAGCTCTTCTTTCTCTTCTGGGGAGAGACTTTTACTGATGAATATGGGCTTCGGGTGTGCTTCGTCACCCATATTAATTTGGACCACTTCATCCTTGGTGGGGGTTCTCTTTGCTCGAATCGATCCCGTATTGCATATTGAGATGATGGATCCACGGGTCTTCCCACGTTAGTATCTGCTCATCGTCTTCCATCGTGGTGAGGTCGGCTGTAGTCATATTCTCCATCAAACCCTTGAACATTTCGCCGATGCTGACGTCAGGATCCCAAGCAGAGGAATCAGATGAATATCCATCTCCCTGGCCGGATAATTGGTTATCGATCAACCAGCAACATTCGTCTTCTGAAGAAGAAATATACCCCAATCCTCTCCTTGATCAGTAATAATTATCGGGCTTCCCCTTTGGAACGTGTGCTGCCTTGGGTGGGATTTGAGGACCTCATCCGAAACAAAGACCTTCTCCTCACGCAAAGTTATACCCCCATCTTTCCATGAGATTGCGTGCTTCTGGACTGTATCTGAACAGATTAGAGCCAGGCTTGTCGTCGTTATCTTCTTCTCTGAAAAAGTGGTCAGGTACTGGAATCCTATCTCCTCTACCGTAGACCAAGTCCTTTTCATCACGTGCTTTATGTGGGATGATGAATGTTGTCTCGAAGGAGTCCCGGACATGTTTCTGTGTTATACACGACGACCGGATTGGCATGTGCAACTCGGGGTCATCGTACAGTCCTTTCATTACATCAACAAGAGACAGCGAGTACTCTAAATCATCATTTATTTTATTGTCAGGGAGTTGCCAATTATAATTTTCATCTGACGACTCTTCATCATCAAGATTGACTACAAAGGGTACAATATCATTTATGACAAAATCACTATCGTAATCAAGCCCGGCTTCGGTATCAGCTTCCTCACCGATGTCCGTGCCTTGGGCCGATGATTCAGTATTGGACTCGTTACCGTAAAGGAGGGAGTCAGTAAAATAGTTCTCCAACCCCTTAAACGGTTGCTTATCCGCGACCACCGTCTTGACCTCATTATTCGTGTCCACATATTTTAGACACTGATAAAGGGTGGAGGGTACTATAACATTATTATGGATCCATGACCGTCCCAATAATAAGTTATAGGAAGTCTCCGCATCAATCACATAGCATGTGACTTCGGACTTCAGATCCCTCATTTGGCACTTTATCCGGATTTTACCTAGTGGCCGAGACCCACTGGTATTGAATCCATAAATTATCATGTCAGTGGATGCTAATTTGCTGGTAGGAATCCCGAGACTATACATCAGGTGGAGGGGCATGATACTCACAGCGGAACCCGGATCAACTTGGATCCGGTTGACTTAGCTAGCCAATATGCCAGTGAAGTATGACCTATCATGCTTCGAATTCTTCATCTGCATGTCCTCTTTGGTAAAGGTATCAGGGGAAAGTGCACAGGCTGCGAGTTGCACTATTGCGGCGACTACGGTTTGAAATACTTGAGTTAGCGGGGCTTCTGTAGAGCCTCCACGGTTTTCGACAATCGGAGTAACTCATAGAGTGTTATCCTCACCGGGATATTAGCCAATTGAACCATGATATTGAAGCGGTGTGGGGAGTTCGAGCTTTTCGGTTTGTCCCTTCCAATCGGACGATTGAATCGAGATTGCTTTGAAACTTGAACCTCGTGATGTTGGGGTTGCTTCTCCTTCAGTTTGGCCATGTCCTCCTTAGCGATTACTGTTGTAATTTTCGGTCTTAGCGAGGAGAATCGTCGCCCTCTAGCTCGTCGACATCTTAGCATTTGGATTAGAAACTTCGGGATACTTATACTTGTACTCGTGTCCGCTTCTTGTGGCGAAGACTTCATGTTCCTCTTCGGAAAGCTGGAATGTCATTATTAATTCATCATTCTTCTCCAAGATTGCTAAAGTGGCATGACATAATTTCCCCTTGCCCTTTGATTTCTTCTTAGATGAAGAATTGCTTGATCATCTTGAGCAACTGGGATGGACCCAAAGTTTAGCCATTTGGGGCGTGGTGGCGAGCCCTTTTCACGTTGTCAGTAGAGTCATCATTCACCGTCTTCATCCCTACTTTCTAGCGGGATCGATTAAAACCAAGACCACGAGGCGATCGTGATTGGCGTCGTTTGCGCCCACCTTCTTTTCCTTGGACGGCTTTGGGGTAATGATCCCTACATCGATCAAGGCCTAGATCTTGTCCTTGAGCTGGTAGCACGCTTTCGTTGGATGATGGACTGCTCTATGATAAGTGCAGTACCTCGGATCCGTCATCTTATTTGCTTCCTCACGGTTCCGCGATCGGTGGCAGCTAGATCTTATTGTTCTCCAGGGGGTATTTGAAAATGACGGGAACCTCGTCTTCCTTGAAAGAGTAGGCCTTGGGGAACCTTGGTTCGATGACTTCTGCTTTTGGGGTTGCTACTGCCATTGGGGCTGCGATTATTGCTGCGCTCGCTGTTGCGGCTGTTGTTACGGCTGCAACTGGAACGTTTAGTTTGTGTCCACCGCTTTCGCCTGGGCCTTCCCTTTGCCGCGTGGGGCGAAGTTTTAATTACGAGTATTCAACGTCTGCTGGCCTCTTTCTGTCTTTTTCCTTTTGAGGAATCGCTCGGCTTGCTCCCCGCGCACCTTCAAGTCCTTTTATATTTTGGACGGCACTGTTCCCATTGCTTCCAGCACATCAAATGAATGGTTGTTGTGGTAAGTCTGGAGGATGAATTCCTTAGTTATTGGGTCCCGGCAATTCATTGCCTTGTTTCGAAACCGTTTGACGAAGCTATCCACAGTTTCTCCGTCTTTCTGCTTTTCATCCAACAACGTGCCGATGGATATCTCGGTGTCGTCATCGAAGAAATTGGCGAGGAACATGATCTCCATGTCGTCCCAGCTATTAACGCTCCCTGGTTTGAGACGGCGGTACCAATCGAAGGCGGCTCCTCGAAGAGTGCCAACGAATGACCAAACCATCAAGGGATCGTTACCGGAAATAACTCCCAGGTGGGACTTGAAGTAGATCAAATGCTGAGTGGGTGAGCCCTTCCCGTCGAATGGCGTAAAGTTTATTAGATTGAACTTCACTGGATACGGGATTGATTCCCACTCTCTTGGGTACGGACAGGGTATACCTGTCTTCTTTACCTCCTGGGCGGAGATCAGAGTGTTGATCTTACTCTGGAGGTCCTTTATCTTCTCATTCTCACCTACATCTCCATTCGGGTGATCTTGGGGAGGGCGATGGTGTTATCAGCGTTAGCGAGCTACCTCATACATTTATCATGGGGATTATCATTACGGTCTTCATTCCTATCCGGTAATGCATTTGTTGCGTTTGGTGGACGTTATTGCGACGACTTGATTCACCCTGGCGATTCATTAGTGCTTGGATTTGCTTGTCATGCATCTCTCTCATTTGCTGCATGGCCATGTCTATCTCGAACTTGAAATTGTCCTTTTGCTTGGCCATAGCCTCTTCAAGCATCTTGGCCACTTGTTCTGCACTGATCATGAGTGCCTCCCGGGGTTGTCCCACACTGGAAACCGTATCATCGGAAGCAATTGCAGAGCCAACATCTGACACTTCGTCATCTGAGGGTAATCCCCTCTGCACCTTGCCATAATTAGGCCGTCTGATAGTCTCGGATCGCAATCGAGTCATTCGTTGCGATACCCCAAGAATGGTACGTGACGACGTCCCTCTGCTAGTCATATTGATGGTGACTCCTGGAAATTCACCGCCTTGAGACACCGATCTTCTCCTACAGAAGCACCTTGACTTGGGTTTTGTTACCTCGGTGCCAAGCCTATCAAAGACTGATACCTTCTCCGGAGCCGTTTTGGTGCAGCTACACTCCGACAATACAACCCTGATTAATCTGGAACATGAGCAATGTGTACTGGATTCTGGGACACTTCTCTTTCGAGATCAACTCGTACCCCCAGCACGATAGTACAATTCATCATGCCGAAGCAATCCATCGTGTGTTGGCACGACTTCTCAGGTATAACGTCCTTGTCGCTAGACGAAAACGTCTCTATCTGAGGATGAGCTGCCTTATTAAGGCTTTCAAAAGTCACTCGCTGCGACGTACGCCTTCGCGAGTGCAAATTTTTGGCGGGCTCTTGAACTTCAATTCGCAGCCCGGTGCGAGCAACTACAGAAGTCTTCCTGTCAGAGTGGAGGTGGGTGCGACCCCCTGTACTGGGAGTGACTCAGGACTTCCTCAACGGGCCCAAACGTTCCTTGATAGGGATTTTGCCTCAATCATCGTGTAATGGTCCGAGGCGCTCTAATACCGTTTTCTTGCTTGGTATGGCAGGGATCGTGACGGGGAATTGGATGAATAATTTGGATGTGATGTAGGAGGTGGAATCAGTGATAAGGTGGACTTCCCTTGACGGAGATCATCCTAGGGTGGCCGAGTCTTTGTAGAATCAGCTTGGGGTGGCTGATCCTTGGGTGATATTTCGGCCTTGGCCTGAACCGTTATTCCGAGTTTCGGCCTCCACACTCGGCACGTCCTTGGTGGCTTTTGGGCCACCTCTTCCTTTTTCAGCATCCGGGCCTCCTGAACTAGAGCCAGTGCGTGCGCAAGCAATGCGCGGCGCTTTCGGATGCGCTCTTCGAGTGTTGAACGATTCTGTTTGACTCGGACCCATTCGTTTGCTGACGACTTGGAGGAGCCGCTAGCCACCTGTTTTTGAGGCCTTTCACCTCTTCTGGATTTGAGATCTGCCTGGTAGCGGATCCGTCCACTGACTCCATGGCCTTGGCGAATTGGCGTGCCAAGCTTTGGCATCGTCGCTGGCGAGCTCTCTTCGAAAGAATCGGTAGCCGTCGGTGGTCATTTCACGCGGAGGAGTTCAGATCTTCATATCGACCATCTTGGATGCGGAGGATCTTTGCTAGCTGCGACCGGCGGTGGGATCGGAATCCTCGCCTTGGGATTTGAGATCCGATGACCAACGGATCCTCCTTGTAGCGGAGATCTTCCTGGACTTGCGGGGGGAGGACGATCTGGACGAGGATGAAAGATACTCCTAGATCTTTTATTAGTCGAACTCGTATTCGACCTCTTCCTCGACCGGGATTGCTATCCGCGGCTGCGGCATGACGATCTCGTCAGCGAGATCGTTAGCTCTCATTGTGGTCGCCAGCTTGTTCGTGGGGAAAGTCATTTTCTCAATTTTCATTGTCGATGAACTCATTACAGCTTTATGCTTTTACAAATAAATTCAAAATTAAAAAGGTCGTCTTTTTATAAGACTCGAATACAATGGAAATCAAAAGAAGAGAAAAATTATAACTTTCCTCCTAAACAAATGCGGGATCTTTGCCTATGCCGGGGACTCTGTTACGTCCGTGGACCGCTGCGTGATTGTGATCCGAAGTTAGATCTAACACGATTGAGGGGATTATCTCACGAAGGAAATAATCGCCTAAGTAAGTGAAATCGACTAAGCGAGATCACTACTCTTCTAGAGATAAAAACAAAGTTTAATCTCGAGAAAACCGTGTAGATCTGATCTAAGACCTCTCGAACTTTCTTGGAGGATTATTTTCTGAAGGAAATAATCACCAATGGTTTGGCTAAGATCTCGATCTAGTTGTCAAATTGATCGTCTCCCAAAAGTTAGATCTCGATCCGTGAGCTTGACTTTTCTCCAAAATTCGGATCTTAAAATGAACCCCCACCTCCTCTATTTATAGCCTCGGCGGATGGCGGGTCAAGCGGTAAAAGCCCACCTAGCCAGGGTGGCTCGACCCTCTTGGGTGGTTCGGCCACCCTCTTAAAGGCTGACTTTCGATCTTTTTATTTGTTGTTTTGATGCTTTCGTGTCCAGATCCGTTGATCAATCGATTTGGTTCGGGGTTATTGGTTTACTGATTGAAGCTTGAATTAGGTTTATCCCATTGCTTGGATGCGATTTGTCAAACGTCGACTTATGCGCTTTGTCGATTAAGCTTCATGCATTTCGTTGACTCACTTTCTGACTTGGGCGTTTATCGACTTGCTTTATGTGTTTCGTCGACTTCGCTTCATGTGTTGGCGTCGCTTTGTGTTGTCAGCGGTCCGTCGATATGTCGTTGGATGGCTCGTCGATCGTTCTCTCATTGTCACGAGCTACGTTCGGGGACTTATAGGCAATTTTCAGCGCTACACGGATTTTGTTGATCGGGAGTGTGGCAAGATTTGCGAGTTAAAAATCTCTCTACTATTTGAAGCAATCTCGAGGGCATGGTTCGGACATTTTGCAGTTGTCGGATCTTTGGTCTTCATCAAGCTCAGAAAGACCACTCGGTTTTCTGGAGATTTCCTGGTGGGAAGCGGATCCTTTTGGTTGTGTATGTTGATGACATTGTGATTACTAGCTACGATGCACAAGGCATTAGTCATTTGAAAAAGTACCTACATCGACAATTTCAAACTAAGGACCTTGGATCCTTAAAATATTTTTGGGTATCGAGGTAGCTAGATCGAAGAAGGAATTCTCTTACCTCGGAGAAAATATGTACTTGATATGTTGCTAAATCTTGGGATGTCGAATGCAAGGGCATTGATTCACCTATGGATGACAAGATCAAACTACTATCAACTCGGGGAGTTCTTGGAGGATACTAAAGAATACATGTGACTTGTAGGAAACTAAACTACCTAACAATTGAAGAGACCATATATTATATTTTACGTTAGTGTAGTTAGTGAGTTCTCTCGGCACCTATGAAACCTCATATGGTAGGCTGTGAAGAGGATTCTTAGGTATCTCAAGAAAACTCTAGGAAAAAGAGTACTCTATTAAGGCTTTAAAGTCACTGCCGCATGACGTACCGCGAAAGTGCAAATTTTGGCGGGCTCTTGAACTTCAATTCGCAGCCCGGTGCGAGCAACTACAGAAGTCTTCCTGTCAGAGTGGAGGTGGGTGCGACCCCCTGTACTGGGAGTGACTCAGGACTTCCTCAACGGGCCCAAACGTTCCTTGATAGGGATTTTGCCTCAATCATCGTGTAATGGTCCGAGGGCCGGTATTACCGCTTTGCTTCTTCGATGAGCCGACCGGATCGACCGGGTTGAATTGAGATGGACGATAATTTGGATGTGATCGCCGGAGGTGGAATCAGTGATAAGGTGGACTTCCCTTGACGGAGATCATCCTAGGGTGGCCGAGTCTTTGTAGAATCAGCTTGGGGTGGCTGATCCTTGGGTGATATTTCGGCCTTGGCCTGAACCGTTATTCCGAAGCCGCTTCCACACTGACGCCCTGGTGGCTTTTGGGCCACCTCTTCCTTTCCGACATCAGGGCCTCTGAACTAGAGCCGGTAGCGTGCGCAAGCAATGCGCGGCGCTTTCGGATCGCTCTTCGAGTGTTGAACGATTCTGTTTGACTCGGACCCATTCGTTTGCTGACGACTTGGAGGAGCCGCTAGCCACCTGTTTTTGAGGCCTTTCACCTCTTCTGGATTTGAGATCGCACGGTAGCGGATCCGTCCGCGACTCCATGGCCTTGGCGAATTGGCGTGCCAAGCTTTGGCATCGTCGCTGGCGAGCTCTCTTCGAAAGAATCGGCGCGCCGTCGGTGGTCATTTCCTGCACAGAGGAGTTCAGATCTTCATATCCGACCATCTTGGATGCCGGAGGGATGCTGCTTGTCGACTTCTGCAATGGATCGAATCCTCGCCAGATTTGAGATCCGATGACCAACGGATCCTCCTTGTAGCGGAGATCTTCCTGGACTTGCGGGGGGAGGACGATCTGGACGAGGATGAAAGATACTCCTAGATCTTTTATTAGTCGAACTCGTATTCGACCTCTTCCTCGACCGGGATTGCTATCCATGGCTGCGGCATGACGATCTCGTCGGTGAATCGTTAGCTCTCATTGTGGTCGCCCGGCTTGTTGGTGGGGAAAGTCATTTTCTCAATTTTCATTGTCGATGAACTCATTACAGCTTTATGCTTTTACAAATAAATTCAAAATTAAAAAGGTCGTCTTTTTATAAGACTCGAATACAATGGAAATCAAAAGAAGAGAAAAATTATAACTTTCCTCCTAAACAAATGCGGGATCTTTGCCTATGCCGGACTCTCATTCGTGGACCACCAGGATTGTGATCCGGATTAACACGCATCGAGGGATTATCTCACGAAGGAAATAATCGCCTAAGTAAGTGAAATCGACTAAGCGAGATCACTACTCTTCTAGAGATAAAAACAAAGTTTAATCTCGAGAAAACCGTGTAGATCTGATCTAAGACCTCTCGAACTTTCTTGGAGGATTATTTTACGAAGGAAATAATCACCAATGGTTTGGCTAAGATCTCAGATCTAGTTGTCAAATTTGATCGTCTCCCCAAAAGTTAGATCTCGATCCGGCAGAGCTTCGACTTTTTCTCCAAAATTCCGGATCTTAAAAATGAACCCCCACCTCCTCTATTTATAGCCTCAGAAAGCGGATGGCGGGTCAAGCAGGTAAAAAGCCCACCTAGCCACCGAGGAGGTGGCTCGACCACCTCTTGGGTGGTTCAGCCACCTCTTAAGGCGGCTCAGCTTTCGATCTTTTTCGCTGTTGTTTTTTTGATGCTTTCCGTGTCCGATTCCGTTGATCCGAGTCTGATTTGGTTCAGGGTTATTGGTTTCGCTGATTCGAAGCTTCGGAATTAGGTTTATCCCATTGCTTGGATGCGATTTGTCGCTTCGTCGACTTGTACGCTTTGTCGATTCGCTTCATGCATTTCGTTGACTCACTTTGCTGACTTGGACGTTTCGTCGACTTGCTTTATGTGTTTCGTCGACTCGCTTCATGTGTTGGCGTCGCTTTGTGTTGTCAACGGTCCGTCGTTATGTCGTTGGATGGCTCGTCGATCGTTCTCTCATTGTCACGAGCTACGTTCGGGGACTTATAGGCAATTTTCAACGCCTACACCAGATTTTGTTGATCAGGGGGAGTGTGGCAAGATTTGCAGGTTAAAAAAATCTCTCTACTATTTGAAGCAATCTCCGAGGGCATGGTTCGGACATTTTGCAGTAGTTGTCCAGATCTTTGGTCTTCATCAAGCTCAGAAAGACCACTCGGTTTTCTGGAGATTTCCTGGTGGGAAGCGGATCCTTTTGGTTGTGTATGTTGATGACATTGTGATTACTAGCTACGATGCACAAGGCATTAGTCATTTGAAAAAGTACCTACATCGACAATTTCAAACTAAGGACCTTGGATCCTTAAAATATTTTTTGGGTATCGAGGTAGCTAGATCGAAGAAGGAATTCTCTTACCTCAGAGAAAATATGTACTTGATATGTTGCTAAATACTGGGATGTCAGAATGCAAGGGCATTGATTCACCTATGGATGACAAGATCAAACTACTATCAACTCAGGGGGAGTTACTGGAGGATACTAAAGAATACATGTGACTTGTAGGGAAACTAAACTACCTAACAGTGAAGAGACCATATATTATATTTTCTGTTAGTGTAGTTAGTGAGTTTCTCTCGGCACCTATGAAACCTCATATGGTAGCTGTGAAGAGGATTCTTAGGTATCTCAAGAAAACTCTAGGAAAAAGAGTACTCTATTCAGATAGCGGTCACACGAGAGTTGCAGGAATCTCAGATGCAGATTAGGCAGGATCTTCTGAGGACAGACGGCCAACTACTGGGTATTGTGTATTTCTTGGAAGAAATCTAATATCATGGAAGAGTAAGAAATAGAGTGTAGTCTTTGATCTACACCTGAGTCTGCGTATTGAGCCATGGCGAATTTGACTTGCGAGCTGATCTGGGTTAGAGATATATTAACAGAGATTGGTTATCTTCCGGAGTGTCCCATGAACTTATATAGAGATAACAAGGCTGCCATTTACATAGCTGAGAACCCAGTATTTCATGAGAGGACAAAACACATAGAGTTTGATTGTCACTTGATTCGTGAGAAGATGAAGAAGAGAATTATTAGAGCCAAGCACATATCATCAGACCATCAACTTTCAGATATTCTCACTAAACCTCTTGGGAGAACATGAGTGAATTTTATTTATAACAAGCTGGGCATGTACGATATGTATGCTCAGCTTGAGGGGGAGTGTTGAGAGAGTAGTTATTCATTGTTGTTTAGTCCCACATTGATTAGGGACAAACACTTTTGTTACCTTAAACACTATAAATTGTTAGAAATGGTTGACCAAATCAACCAAATAATCCATATGTTTAATGGGTGATAATTGGCCATTAATGGAGAATTAATGGGTCATTATCAGAATTTGAATTAGGGCTGATAAATGGCCTTTAATTGTATTTATTTGGAGGCTGATTTTGGGGTAGAGATGATTGGGTGAAAAGCCTCTATAAATTGAAATGATTTTTCTCTGAAAAAACACACAGAAACAAGAGAAAGACAACCCTCTTACCGGAGCCCAAAAATAAAATTCTTCTCTTCTCCTCTATTTTCTTCATAAATAGCATCCAAGAGAGAGCTAATGATCTCTCTAGGGTTTTCACATTTACAGACCGCCAGCGGTGGCCATAATTTTTATTGGGAAAAAATCTCCCTCTTGAAAGTTATGGGAGATTATATGATTATCGTCCAAAGTTAAGGAGGGGTTTTCGATGGTAAGGCTTTTCAATAACGTCATATAGGAATAAACAAGCCAAGAAGGAGAGGAGAGAGATGACGGGCAACTAAAAACAGAGATGATATAAACGAGAGATTAATTTAATGACATTTTTTATAAGCAATTTGATGACAAATTTGAAGACTTGTAACCTTTTCACAGATGAATAAGTATTAGGTGCACTTATCCGGACGCTTAAACATTAATCATTAGTTTAACAACAACATGCAACACTTTTTGGACCCCAAAATCATTAGTTTAACAACTTTTCGTTGCCCCAAAACTTTTCGATACAAACAAAGGACGAGGGCTCCACTTTCCACGTTGGCTCAATCCTAATCCACATTTCGTGGATTAGATCATTAATTTTCAAATTAGACAAAATTAGTTTCGGATTGTGTGGGTTTGCATTCTATGGGTGATGTAGAATGCAGAGCACTTAAAGATAGATGGTTGACGTTAAGCCACGTCAGTTTGAGACGTGGGCGCCATCTGCCCCAACACCTATTTTAGTATTCGTACCTTTTTGGTATTGGTGGGTTTATCAAGCGGCTGCTTGGTTTGAAGATTTATATTTTGAATTTGTGACAAGATCAAAAATCTAATTAATCCACAGTTTACAAATTTTCAATTGTCTGTTTGGTTTTTAAGATAGTGTGTGGGAAAGATGGTTTTTTAAAAAAATGTTGCAAAAACTTTAGTTTGTTCCCAAATAAATAACAAACCTGAAAAGAGATTTTGGGGCCCACTAACAGTTGATTTTGTAATTAAAATATTATATGATACTATTTTGTGGAATTTTTCACTTTTTCTAAATATGCAGTGCTTAGATGGGGGCCATCTGTGTCAGTTATGCCTTATAATCCTCTGTTTTGAGGAGGATTTTTTAGAACGTGATTATCTGATGTGTAATCCTCAACTGAAACAAACGAAAAAATCTGGGACGGACCCTAAATTTGACAAGAAATTATAGTGAGGCTCACGGTTGTTAGTTAATCTTTGCTAAAATCCATAGAGACGCAACAAAACAAACAGCCGCTTATATGCGATTCTTATGTATGTTTTCAGGAACCATGAACCTCTAAATAGATTATTAGTACTTGAGTATTATCAGCAACTAACTATCTTCTTGTTTGTATCAAAAATAATTATTCTTTAATTTGTTGTTTGTTTCTCTGGAAAGAGTGCATGGTGAAAAGGTTTGGAAACACTTCAGCAAACTCTATTTGAAATTGTTATGCATATAATTCAAATTTTACCTTTGGACTAGCCAGATCACAACACGTCAGCAGACGACTCAGACAATAGGTAATCAACTTGACTCAAAAGTATGGGATATTTGCACTTGGCCTATTTAACTTAGGTCATGAGACTCACGACCATTAAGTCTAACCAACAAGCCCGGATAGACGGTGGCGGTTCATGACATCTGAGCTCACCCCAATTTGAATACTATGCATCACTCCAGCCCCGTCTGGTTTCCTTGTAGTTTACCTAATCACATATGATTAATTCAAATCATATAATATCCTTAACATTCCATGCTAAGTGGTATTAATTGATAACCAATCTCCTTGATTGCCGGCTTCCAAAACAATCCAAATCTAAATACATGTCGCCGAAACCATCCTGCCAAGAAGGCCATAACAGATAGGCTCACTTGTCGACTAGGTAACTATCATAACTACCTTGATCGTCAAAATGGTGACACATACCTGATTTGCCCAGGCAAATACCTATAAATACGCCACCCTACCATCAGCTAAATGGGAGCTTAATCTTTTGACAAACTCGGGACCGCCAACCTTAATTGATGAACCCTACTCTCAAAATTCTAACATATGTACCTATTTGCTTTGACATTTTCATCAAGAGTCTGACTTAGGGATCAAATGGGCGTTTATGGACAGCTCGTCCTTGTCAATTTGATGTCTTTTCTATCTTATTTTAGGCAATCTCAAGTAAAGATAACCACTAGTCATCTAGGACGATCACGTGACCCTCAACACTGAAACCAATATTACGGACTCAATCTATCAAGTTTTTCCTAACATCAACAAAAGTATTTTGTTTTATATGACACATGTCATAAGCGATAACTCAAAGAATTGTTTTCAGAGTTTCTTATGTGGATGACTTCTAGCCTCTGAAATTTCAAATGAATAGACGTTTATAAGAAGTCTCTTTTAATATTTGAGAATGAAAATAACGAACTAAGGAAAACACAAATTATCTCTATACATGGTAAGCAAAAAATGTTAGAAACATGACTTACAATAAGATGGAATATCCATATCGTGATAATTAATTAAAATTAAAAAAATCGAAAACGCTTTCTAATTCTCTATAATGTCATCTCCCAAGATCTACCTGAAAAAAGCTTTCTCAAGAGAAAAAGCCTCCAACTGAAATTCAACTGTCACCGAAGATGAGCAATATAAAGAGATATGTTCTTGACTTTTCTATTATTTTGTTTTTCTAATTTTTCATCTTATTTTCATAGGATTTTCTGTCTCTTCATAAAGCTACATATGAACACTATTTATAGGATTAGGCTAGCCTTATAGATAACTTTAGAATTATTAAAACTCAATCCATAACAATTAAGGATAGAATAGAATTATATTGCATTTATACATCTCCTAATGATATTAGTGAGGCCAATTGAGTCCCAAATCGAGAATGATTATTAATCAAATTAATAATTTTAATTTAACATCAAAATCCTATCCGACCAACTGTTCATAAAAGTTCTTCCATAATATGAAATTAATTATTTAAAAATAATATTATCTTACATTTAGTCCCCTCCAGTATAATTTTTTTAGGCAACTCTTTTGAGCAGGACAATTCACCTATTTACTTATGCCTAAATTGCAACCTTCATGAACATAAATAAAAATTATATGAAATGTCAAAAGATTTTATTTTTTAAGAAAATAAATTTTGAAAAATATTTTTCAAAACCACCCGCCAGCGGGAATCTAATAATTTCATGGGAACACATAATAAATTAACTCATCATAATGAGCATACTGGATCCTATCTAGCCATCCATCATTTTCCTAAATGAAATCTAGTAACCCAACGTTTTCAGGTTGTGTAGCACATGCTAAACAAGCTTAACCATCACAGCAAAGCATACTAAATTATCTAATCGGAAATGATGATATCATCAAGTCAAAGGGACCATGTAGCAATTTGAATTCTCTATCTCTTAGGTGACTCGTCCTAGAGAATCCAAATACAGTTTAGGGCTACACACATCACAATGCGTGCTTAAGACACACACTAGGGGAATCTCCATTACCGGTGATTAAGATGCACCACCACGTCTCACATGTCGGTGTCATGCATAATAACTTGTTATAACAAAGTTATATTTGACTAATTATAGATTAAGCATAAGTTTAAGAATCTCTAAGTTAGATCACATCTCTAAGCAAGTGATCATCACAGTGTATTATCTAACAAAATAATTTCTAAGGATACTATAACAATTATAAAAATAATTCTCAAATTATATGTGCAACAATTAAATCTATTAATATTTTAAGAGCATTATATAATTTGTATTGAATGTTCAAGGGCATATTATTACTACTTCAGCAAAAAAAAATGTAACATTAAATTTGGGACCAACTATTCTCGGTACACTTTTTTGTTGAGAACAAGAAAACCTTTCCTTAAATAGATAAATAAGTTAATAACACGAATAAAATTGAACACTACAATCTCGTATTAGAACACGAAGTGTCCTTATTTGGTTTATCCTTTTCCTCTTTCAACAATTTTTGAGTCTTCAGATATGTAATTACAGATCATCGTCATTACGAAGAAAGACTGCCGAGGTTGCGGGCGAGTAGAGATTTACTTGTTCATGCACGCGCATAAAATACCCGAGTTATTTGAAATCTCGTCTAGTTTAATCCGCGTAGACGCCAGGTCGGGATCTCGTTACCGTCTTTGTGGGCCCCTCTGGCTTTACTTGTGCACGTAAGCACTGCACGGTGTTTCCGCGTCTCCAGTCATTAGCATACAGGGGTCGGTCACGCTTCCTTCGGTGACGGGATCCGCTACCTTATCAGGTATATTTGCATCTTCACCCTTAGAACAAATTAAATGATATGTTCAATCTTTTATTTTTTGTCAAAGCAATCATTTTAGATTAAAACAAAAATAAAATATAAGACACAGTGCCTAGTTCATAAGAACGAAGTCTAGGGCTAGAAAAGAAACATATAAGAGAAAATAAGTAACGAGACTCGAGTCTTTCAAAGCTTGAAAGTGTCGATCATCAAACAAGTCACTTGCGAAGAACTCAACGATGGGTGAGAGGTAAACAATCTTCTATTCCTCTCATCTCACACAATCTCATGTTCAATCTAATTTTCAATCTCAAAATTAAACTCTCTCCAAATGTATAGAAATTTTTATATGTTCTGTATAAAGTTGGCAAGTGGAATACATTACTTTAATATTTAGTTAGTTTCAAATTCCCATAAGTAATTCAAAAGTAAGTATAACCGAGTTTACTGGTATTTACTCATGAGGTTTGCTTAAAATACTATTTTGAATTAATAAGAAAGATAAAATAACAATTCTCTTGAGCTATAAATGCATACTAATATAAATAAAAATCAATGTTAAGAATATTCACACGAATGACAAATTAAGATTATAAAAATAAATTTTATATATATATATATATATATATATATATATATATATATATATATATATATATATATATATATATATATATATATATATATAACCAGTCTAAAATTGAATCCAAAACTATAAGAGGCATATTGGAACCTCCCGACCATCTAGATCATTCACAATGAGCTCATAAAAATAAAATGGTTTTTCTAATAGGTGCCCATGGGCACTCGTTAGCGGATGAGAGAGATAGAGAGTAATGAATAACATGTGAATCGTTCTAATTTGCACTAATTTCTCTTCTCTTTCTATCTCTCTCATCTCGTAATGAATGCTCAAGAGCATCCGTTAGAAAAACACAAAATAAAATTATCAACACTTGAAAAAGAAAGTTATCCTAAATGATTACTTCAAATAACAGTTACCAATTACAACTATTCATGACGATAATGATGAAAAAAACGTACTATAAATAACTTTTTTTTTTTTTACCTGGAACCAGTCTCTAACTAAAAATCTGAGTCAATTTATAGAATGTAAAACAGTTACGTACACGCAAACAACCTAAATTGACAGGGACTATTCTGCAAAACGCGAAGCTCCGCATGGTTCTCGCCTCCTATAAAACTGCCCCCTTCCTTCATTCTTCATCATAACTCTGACATCCAAAATCTCACAGTTCAAGACAAACAAAACAAACTTAAACAAAAGAAAGAAGAGTTTCATATATTGCCGTCGGATCCGGTCACCGCCCAGCAACGTGAATGGTGACGGCGTCGGAGAGAGGAATGCGACTGGGGAAATACGAGATCGGAAGGACGCTGGGCGAGGGCAATTTCGGAAAGGTCAAATTTGCACGCCACGTGGACTCCGGTCATCCCTACGCCGTCAAAATCCTCGACCGCAAACGAATTCTCGACCTCAAGATCGACGATCAGGTACGTCATGACGCCGTCAGGGGCATTTCGGGAACACAAATTTGGGTGAGTTCGTTAGGACAGGGGCATATCGGGAATGATTTTGTTGGGGTTTATTTGCTGCAGTTAAAGAGAGAGATTGGAACGTTGAAGCTGCTCAAGCATCCAAATGTTGTGCGGTTACATGAGGTGAGTCCTGCTTTTGTAAGTTTTTAGTTTGTAGATGGTTTCTATTGAATTATTCATAGTTATTTTTTTTAAAAGATATTCATTCATAGTTAGTTTTTAAAGTCCTTTGCATACTCCTTTTTTTTTTTTTTTTAAGAAGAAAAAAATAAAGTGTTTTTGAGATATCGGTCCCCAAAATCTCATTTACTTGGATATAAGCCTCTAAAATCATCATATTTGGATGCAAGTCTCCCAAATCATTATATTAGATGCAAGTCCCTCAAAACTACTAAGTTATTTAAAACAAGTCCTCATGATTAATTCTCATCCACTTATAACCCAATTAAACCAACAACTTGAAATTAGATTTTAAATTGCAAATATTTTAGAAATTTTAGCGATATAGAATTGGTTTTAAATGAGTTCAAGGGATAATTTTTTCTTTACCTTTGCAAGAGGGTAGGTTGAAGACAAGTGCAAAATTAAAAGAAAACTAACAATCTCATTAGTTTAGCTGGGTTAAGTGGATTAGAATTAACCATGAGGACTTATTTCAAAACATACTAGTATGAAGGGACTTGAATTAGAATACGATGATTGAGGGACTTGTATCAAAATAGATAAGATTTAGGGGCTTGTGTCTAAATATGATGATTCGAGGGATTTGTATCCAGATAGATAAGATGTGGGGGCAGATATCTCAAAACCAAAAATAAAACAGTGAAACATGCTCCTCTATTGGAAGTACACATTGATGCATCAATTTTCACTTAGAAAAAAAAAATGCAAAATGCATTATTTTTAATTACAACATAAATATGTAATTTATTATTTTTATGCGGGAGTTACATATTGGACAGGAACTTATTTATTTCTATCCTTTTGTCTATTTACACTTTACAGTCTACACAGTATACAATCATCAAACACCTTCATTTACCATTTGATACCTTTCCTTCTTCATCCAAAGCTTACTTTTCATTTTTTTGGTCAAGCAAGGAAAGAAAGGGACAACACCATCCTTTTCCCATCATAGTTTTCCAACCAACCACCTGTTTTTGATTAATTTTCCATGCGCCTCAATTGGGAACCTATGATGTGCTTGTGGGGTTGCACCATGATCCATACATCCTTGGTTACACAAAACTCCAAATTAACCGCCCCCACTCCCCACGCACATCCACACAACAATAATAGAAACCTTTTCTTGTGGAAGTCTCCACCAGAAGAATTTAATACTATAATTGATTGGGAAAAAATAGTTCTATAGAAGGTCCCCTATAGAAAATCATATAGCGAGAAACCAAATCTTGTTACATCACCGTCTTTATAGATAGGTCTTCTATAGAAAATCATATTAGGAGAATCCAAATTTTGGACATTGACATGTATCCTAGCAAAAGATAAAGTTGGATTATTATTAGCCAATCATTGTACTCGTCCTTGAAATACATGTCAAAATCCTCTTCTTTCCTATGCTTTTCTGAGTTTTCTCCCCATGGTTTTCTGCATAGGACTCTATCTAGGATTTTTTTTCCTCCAATTGATCTATGGGGACCCAATAGATGGAGTGGTGTGGCCTTTATTATTCACTATCCCATCAGTTTGCATCCTATCAAAACCCTCTGCATGCGAGCAGGTGGTCCCGTGCCCTTCAATGGAACAAATAAATAGTAAAATGGTAAAATTTCCCCATTGTGGGGCTTAGAATCACCCGTCGCATGCGGGTGGTTCTTATAGGATGCGTATCCTATCCCGGGTCAGTCTGGAGACAAAATTATTCGGGAGTTGGGACCTCCATACTTTACAAATAGTCATATCAACTTTTAATTTATGTTTTTGCTCTGTGCCAATGGATATCAAGTGGGCCTATTTTCCTTCACCTCTGGGTACCAGACTTCAACCAATCAGAGATGTCATTACTTGGATGGCACAAGAATCCACCTGCAACTTGGATCCAACATAGTTACTGTGGTTCAAGATAATGATCTGCTCACAATTTATCTATAAAAAAAAAAGAAAAAAAAGAAAATGATCTGCTCATTCATTACACAGGACAAAGAAAAAGGGAAAAAAGAAAAAGAAAAGAATTTTAATGTTGTACGGTCGGAGTGGATTATGAATAGTTTTTTTAAAAAAATATTTTTCTGATCCATATTGCATATGGATGCTTGCCCTTCTAAACGTTACCCTATTCTTTTCACTTAACAGATATCAACCCTTGTTTTTGCTGAATGCTGATATGAACAATGCTTTCATAGTTTCTTTTGTATCTTTAAAAGATACAATTGACAATTTCCTTAATTTTCCTTCTCTTTGACAGTTTTTGCTTTTTAGTGATATGTTTTTAACTTCATGTCCTTATATGTGCAGACAGTCCTCTAGCACTGTAAGTATGGTGTGTGTGTGTGTCTATATGTATATATACCCAAACTTAGGTGGACTGAGGGCTTAGTCCATCAAAGTTTTTGACCGTAGGATTAAAAGATGAGACCAAGATCTTGATTTAGTGATCCCTCTAATTTAGTACAGCAGGGGCAGTTTGGGAATAACTTGATATATCAGTTGGAAATAAATCAGCGCAATCTAATTATGACATTTCAAGCTTGATTATTGGGCAGCACAATTTTTGGGCTGAGGCCTCCAACTCTATTGATGTTAATGTTTCTATTACTAGTCATTTTTTTCTAATGCAACACAATTTGCATTTTCTTCAAATTTGTCTTTTTCACAAAAAAGATTGCACCAAATTTAAGTCAAGTGGAATCTAAGTATATATTTTTATGGTCCCTCAGTTCCATCTATAGATCTATATTGGTAGACTGATGACTTGTTCACTGTGGTTTTGTCTGGCAGGTCTCAGCAAGCAAAACCAAGATTTATATGGTCCTTGAATATGTAAAAGGGGGTGAATTGTTTGACAAAATTGTACGTGTTCTCCCTATTTTGCTCATTATTACAACTATATCTAGGATTGTATTAAACTTGACAATTTGTGTAAGCACAGTACAAGCACCAGTAGAGTAAAATTTCTCTCTCGAATGTTTGACTAGGCATCAAAGGGAAGACTTTCAGAACCTGAAGGTCGTAGACTATTTCAGCAACTAATTGATGCTATAAGTTATTGCCACAGCAGAGGGGTTTATCACAGGGACTTGAAGGTACTTTACAAGTCTTTAAAAAGCAAATTTGATTCTTAAGGGTTAATATAATATAGTTAAATCAGTTTTGGATTGGGGGGCCTAGTAAGTTACATGGCAAAGCCGTGTCGCTCCCTCATGGGGGGCTTGGGTTCGATTCCCGTTTGTGCCAAAGGCGCTATCAAAAAAAAAAAAAAATCAGTTTTGAATTGATGTTATGTATATAAGTTGCAATATAGGACATTTTCTCTTCATTGTCACTTACAGTTTCCTAATTTCACCTTGCAGCCAGAAAATGTTCTTATTGATGCACACGGAAACATTAAGATATCAGATTTTGGTCTGAGCGCTTTACCACAAGACTTTGGGGTATGTTTACTTAAGATAACTGTGGTGAATTGCTTTATAGTTATGCTCTATTTCCTCTTCTTGGTGTCTTAAGGGCTTTTTATATTTCAGAATGACGGATTATTGCATACAACCTGCGGGAGTCCTAATTATATTGCCCCTGAGGTGAGAACTCGAATATCATTGATTTTTTTGTGTCATCAAATAAAAAAGAATTTTGTTTTTCCTTTATAAATTTCATATTAACATCTAAGTTCTTGTTTGCATTTATGTTTAGGTCCTTTTAAATAGAGGATATGATGGTGCAATGTCGGATATTTGGTCTTGCGGTGCTATCCTATATGTCATTCTTACAGGATCTCTTCCATTTGATGATAGAAACATGGCTGTTCTTTATCAGAAGGTATTTCATCTTCAAATACCTTATCATTTACAAATTTACTTTCTAAGCATTTTCCCCTCAATACATAAAAATGAACTGATTTTGCTCATATTGTTGTTGTTTTCGATTTATTACAGATATTCAAGGGTGACTACCAAACTCCCAAATGGCTCTCCCCTGGAGCTACTAACTTGATTCACAGGATTCTTGATCCAAACCCTAAAACTCGGATAAATGTTGATGGAATCAAAGCAGATGATTGGTTTAGAAAGGATTACACTCCTGTAATAATTCCATATGATGATGATGAAGATGATACAACGTTCGATGATGCCATTGTTGAGGACAAAGAGGTTGGTACCCTTTTTTTGGTCTTGTTGGTCTCGTATGTCGATAACTGTAGAATTGTGTTTAAGATGGAAGATTGTAGCTATTGTGTTTAGAACTGACAATGCCGTTTGTTAATTGGCAGCCTGACGAGGGAGATGACTATGGAGAAAAGATCCCCACCCACATCAATGCTTTTGAACTAATTGGAATGTCCTCGTACCTTGACCTTTCGGGTTTTTTTGAGAAAGAGGTGGCTACTAAAACAACTGCAGCTTGTAGTCAATATGCACATATTATCCATCCCTAATAAGCTTGTCAACTACATTGTTAATTAAATAACTATTTCCATAACCTTAACTGCAGGATGTTTCCGGAAGGAAAATCAGGTTCACCTCAAATTATTCACCAAAAGATTTATTTAAGAAGATAGAGGATATTGTGACAGAAATGGGATTCCAAGTTCAAAGGAGCCATTGCAAAGTAGGTTTATAACACTTAAAGCATCTTAAAAGTCTTATACTTGAATCCGATTGATGCAAATGCTGCGTAGGTTGATATTTAACTTCTATTTGCAGTTGAAGGTTATGCAACAGCAAAGAGGTTCATCTAGCGCGAAAAGCCCAGGGTCCCTTTCAGTTGCTGCAGAGGTTAATATTTGTTCTACCTCTTGTATAAACCTCTGATACAAAATATTTTTACAAAGCTCGTCTTTTTTTTACCTGTGATATTTATTCTCTGAATCAGGTGTTCGAGCTCGGTCCATCTCTGTATGTTGTGGAATTAAGGAAGTCGCAAGGAGATTCCTCGTCATATAGACAGGTAAAACCTATTTCTCTCCGCAATCTTCAACTCCAACCTTACAATGGAGATTATAAACTGTTGCTTTGGTGATTACAGTTATGCTCAAAGCTATCAGGAGACTTGGCTGCCTGTGGAAGCCATCATCTAATGAAGCCGCAGGCTTTAATGCCAGAGCTCAATGGTTTTGAAGGGGAAATGTCTGTTGCTGCTTTGTGATGGTGTATATAAATGTAAAATTATTCATTACATATGGAAGCACAAGCAAAAGCCTGAGCTTCCTTTATTTTAGAAAGTATAAAGTGTATATAGCGAGTATCCTTCAAAAGAGGGTAGTACGAGCAAATACAGATTTATCTTGTTGTTGGAATTTTGGAATTTATATTTTATAAATATCTTAGTGAATAGATGTCCTAATAATGTGATTGCAATCTTTGCTTTCTCATCCTTTTCTCTTTCTTTTTCTTATAACGAAATAAGCAGCAATAACTTGAACCTGAGAATTTCCCAACTACATAAGACGTAGAGTGTAAAATACTTTCTTATCATGCCTTTAAGAGAACCACAACTCTTGAGAATATATTTGTAATAACTGTAAGTAAAATTTCATTACACACTTGGGCTGGAAATGATCAAAAGATAGACCAAAAAGGTTCGAGAATCCAGTTTTCAACAATTATATACCTAAATCCCTCTTCAATTGAATCTCAATATCGAAGATAAATAAGCCAAAAATAAAATTATAAAAGAACAAAGGAACGAGGAGACAAATACTTACCACATACAAAAGGCTTCTAAGAGTTGGCTATAAAATCTTGTTCTTAATCTTTCGGGGAATTTTCCATAAATAAATAATAAATAAAAACTTTTGTGGATCTCTCTGGATCAATTTATCAGATGCAACAAGTCTCAAAAAGGCCCAATAATATGGCTCCCGAAATAAAATTGAGTCCCTCAAATCTTCAATAATTCCATATTACTCTCTAGAATCTTTGAAATTGCTCATAAGTCCCTCAAATCCTAAGAGGTCTTGCAGTTTGGTTCCTCAATGATCATAATATTCCTCAACTAATATTTTTTGAAGGGTTATTTTAAGCTGGCACTCTAAAATTTACACCGTTTTTAACTTTAATATCACTAAGTATTTTTTGACATTTTGATACGACTGAGGGTACCTACAGCAAAATCGTTGGGGGTTGGGGGCGGCGGCTGAGGAGCCCAGGTGCCGAGGACGGGTGTTTTGGTGAAAAGGTGGTGTGGAGAGAGATTAGAAAATTAATGGGTTTAGAGGTGAGTTTGATATTGTCCTTACAAGTATTATTTAACAAAATTTCTAACAGAAAGTTTAAAAAAACGAAATTTACATCTAACATGGGAATGCGGACCATGTGGATTTAGAAAAAGTGTACAATTTGAGTATTGAGGCTCTAGTACGGGGACCAAGGGACCAAATTGGCCTTTTAGCCTATTGTTTTTCGTGGCACTTTCATACCTAAAGTTTACACATATTTTAACTTTTACATACCAAGTTGTCCAAAAATTTTCAACTTTATTAACTCAAAATTTACATATTTTTTAACTTTATACCCAAACTTTGAGTATTGAAGTGTCAAAACTAAATCTTATTGTATCAAAGTGTCAGGAAAAACTCTAATTTATCAAATTTAAAAAGGTGTAAAGTTTAAGATACCAAATTATCAAAAAAAATTTGTTAGAGGATTAACGTTAAAAATGTGTGTACCAAATTGCAACTCTAAGGATTTAAAGGGACTAGTGAGCAATATCAACGATTTGGGACTAATAAATAACCAATTAAATTATATGGGTTTTGTAATATTAGTCCTTGACATACTCAATAATTCCAAATTAGTCCCCATATCTTTGAAATTGCTCACTAGTCCCTCAAATCATAAGTGGTCTTAAAGTTGATCTCTCAATGACCAAACTGCCCTCAGCTTAGATTTCCCTAGAAAATTCCTATGTTCACTAAATATAAGACGAGGGGTATGTTGATCATTGAGGGACCAATTTGCAAGACCCAATTAGATTTGAGGAACCCAAGAGAAATTTCTAAGGTGTGAGGGACTAATATGCAATAACTGATATGAGGGACTAATACCTAAAAATTATATGAAACAATTTATCTCTTCAGCAACCTCTCGGCTAAAACCCTGGTTAGAGAAGAAGAAGAGAGAAAGAGTACAATGGGCATCTCGGCCGTTGGTTTCTCATCTTCTCTTTGCCCAGTTTCCTCTCCCTCCAGCTGCGCGGTCTGCAATTTTTCTCTTTCTTTTTCCTATTTATTTTCTTGTTTCATGTATTAACTCTCTTTGGTTCTAACTTCTTTGTTCCTTTTGATTCTAATGGCAGAATATAGTTGAAGGCCTAGAGGAGGCGAAGCACCAAATAGCTAGTTTATGCCCTCCAAATTCCCACAAGTGGAGGATGGTCATAGCCTATGATGGCACAAATTTCTCAGGTTCATCCCAACTTCATTTCTCTTCAATTTCATGACAATATTATGTCAAGCAGTAGGCTGATTCTTGTTAGTTCTTGAATTGAAGTGATAAATGCGCTTGTTGATTGATTTTTGCTGTACCCATTTTAGAAAAACTGGTTTCTCATCTGAAATTGTTATCAAAGTTCAAATTTTAGGAGAAACCTATATGTTTGTTTATTTTGCTTTTTTCCTTCAAATTAGGATGACTAAAAGAAAGGAGGGCTTCTGAAGTTTCATTTGAGCGGAGAATACCTGGAAATTGAAGAAGAAATTTATATGACAATTATAAGACCAACAATGCTTTATGGGTCGTTGGGCAATTAACAACATGTGCAAAGTGGCAGAAGTGAGAATGTTAGGATTGATATGTTTATTATGCTCTTAGAGGTAGGGTAGGAAATCAGTGCATTTGTAGGAGGTTAGAGGTTGCTACTATTGAGGATGGAGCGAGATAATTGAGCGAAGATAAAGCGGAGGCCACTAAACGTCAGCTAGAAGAAGTGATTAGATTATGGTAATGTTGATTGGGCCATTTTATCTTTTAGAAAGCTTTGTTATGTTCCAATCTTGATTGGGCCATTAATCCTATAGAAAATTTTGATTTTCGGTGACTTGCGCTTTATTTTAACTTCTGCAAGAATGTATCAAACAGACAAAATTTACAACTTTATTAACTCAAAATTTACATATTTTTTAACTTTATACCCAAACTTTGAGTATTGAAGTGTCAAAACTAAATCTTATTGTATCAAAGTGTCAGGAAAAACTCTAATTTATCAAATTTAAAAAGGTGTAAAGTTTAAGATACCAAATTATCAAAAAAAAATTTGTTAGAGGATTAACGTTAAAAATGTGTGTACCAAATTGCAACTCTAAGGATTTAAAGGGACTAGTGAGCAATATCAACGATTTGGGACTAATAAATAACCAATTAAATTATATGGGTTTTGTAATATTAGTCCTTGACATACTCAATAATTCCAAATTAGTCCCCCATATCTTTGAAATTGCTCACTAGTCCCTCAAATCATAAGTGGTCTTAAAGTTGATCTCTCAATGACCAAACTGCCCTCAGCTTAGATTTCCCTAGAAAATTCCTATGTTCACTAAATATAAGACGAGGGGTATGTTGATCATTGAGGGACCAATTTGCAAGACCCAATTAGATTTGAGGAACCCAAGAGAAATTTCTAAGGTGTGAGGGACTAATATGCAATAACTGATATGAGGGACTAATACCTAAAAATTATATGAAACAATTTATCTCTTCAGCAACCTCTCGGCTAAAACCCTGGTTAGAGAAGAAGAAGAGAGAAAGAGTACAATGGGCATCTCGGCCGTTGGTTTCTCATCTTCTCTTTGCCCAGTTTCCTCTCCCTCCAGCTGCGCGGTCTGCAATTTTTTCTCTTTTCTTTTTCCTATTTATTTTCTTGTTTCATGTATTAACTCTCTTTGGTTCTAACTTCTTTGTTCCTTTTGATTCTAATGGCAGAATATAGTTGAAGGCCTAGAGGAGGCGAAGCACCAAATAGCTAGTTTATGCCCTCCAAATTCCCACAAGTGGAGGATGGTCATAGCCTATGATGGCACAAATTTCTCAGGTTCATCCCAACTTCATTTCTCTTCAATTTCATGACAATATTATGTCAAGCAGTAGGCTGATTCTTGTTAGTTCTTGAATTGAAGTGATAAATGCGCTTGTTGATTGATTTTTGCTGTACCCATTTTAGAAAAACTGGTTTCTCATCTGAAATTGTTATCAAAGTTCAAATTTTAGGAGAAACCTATATGTTTGTTTATTTTGCTTTTTTCCTTCAAATTAGGATGACTAAAAGAAAGGAGGGCTTCTGAAGTTTCATTTGAGCGGAGAATACCTGGAAATTGAAGAAGAAATTTATATGACAATTATAAGACCAACAATGCTTTATGGGTCGTTGGGCAATTAACAACATGTGCAAAGTGGCAGAAGTGAGAATGTTAGGATTGATATGTTTATTATGCTCTTAGAGGTAGGGTAGGAAATCAGTGCATTTGTAGGAGGTTAGAGGTTGCTACTATTGAGGATGGAGCGAGAGATAATTGAGCGAAGATAAAACGGAGGCCACTAAACGCGTCAGCTAGAAGAAGTGATTAGATTATGGTAATGTTGATTGGGCCATTTTATCTTTTAGAAAGCTTTGTTATGTTCCAATCTTGATTGGGCCATTAATCCTATAGAAAATTTTGATTTTCGGTGACTTGCGCTTTATTTTAACTTCTGCAAGAATGTATCAAACAGACAAAAATTTACTTAAAACATCTCGTCGAGGTATAAGAAGGGCATCAAAGGAAAGTTTTAAGCTCTTCCCTACTAAAGACAGAAAAGGGAAAAAAAAGTTCAGCCTGATCCATCATTTTAGTCATTGTAACAGGTATCATCCGTGCTAGAAGAGAAATCACCTAACAAGCTACAATGCCGAGTGAACATCTATTGTCTAAGTACTGCAAATTCTCAAAAGTCTGCAAGAAATTAGGAGATAGTGAGAATGCTAGTTATCTCAGCTTCTTTCTTCAAATCACCCTCACCAATAACTAGGTCCTTGTGAATCTACTAGAGTGGCAGAGTTTTTTGATAGCCAGGTAAAACTTGACAATATCACTTTTAAATTAGCAACTAGGAGAAACATAAACTGAAATATTCATAACTAATCCTTTGTAGTTTGAACTATACCTCACTAACTTTTACTTAGTACCTTGTATTATTAATTTCATCTTCCTCATTTTAAGATCTTGTAATACCCTTAACCAGGTACTGACCTATCGGAAGCAATGGAAAATGGACATCCCCTTTGTTGACCCCTTCAAATAAACTCCTTCATTAAATCATTTTTTTGTAGTAACCTCCATTATCTATTAACCTCAACTAAAAAGGTATTGCTCTTAGGCAATTTGTTTAATTTGCTAACAGAGATATAGTCACATGATAGACATGCAAATTTAATTTTGTCTTCTGAAATTTTCTTTTTGAGTAAATTTTCCCAAAAAGAAATCCAAATTTATCTTCCTCCTCCTAAGAAAACTCATCCATTATCCTTATAAAAGAAAAAAAAAATCATCAGCGACCAGGTTCTTCCCAAGAATACATCACCATTACAAGGAACCTTCCAAACACTCAAAAATATATAAATATTTGAGAACCTTTCAGTTGGGGTCAGCTTGACATGGAGACAAGATAAACATTTCTAGTGTAATAAGGATTAGTGTTTCAGGTGTGTTTGCATGCACACCCCCGTGTTTGCACTTGTGTATGTGTGAGTGAATGCATTTGTGCACAGAAGTGTCCAGCATAGGAATGTCTCAAACATATGGTGAATTACATGTCTACATCTAAGATCAAAGATGTAGTTGCAACTGACTTGATGTATGCAAATGTCAACATAACCAAATTCGTTATTCAATAAGATTGATTTACACATTTACTTGATTATATCATTGTGACTTGATATCTTGGAGTGTTTGATCTTGAGTTAGAGGTGATATCATTATCTTGAAATGATAACTTGTAAGATCATCTTTAGAGTGTTCTAAAATAATGTTAAAGTCCAATTCGCCAAGTGTTTGAAATGACAAGAAAAAGATAAAGTATGAAAACTCTGAACACCTGGTGGAAATTCTCTGTTTTATTTCATGTGCTACCTCATAAACATAATTATTATAGTTGCTTTATCCCTCTAAATGCATTGCAGAAGTGTCTTATTCCATTTTGTCTTCTGGTTGCTAAGATTTTGAAAATTACATTACAGGCTGGCAGTACCAAGCATCACCACCAACTATACAATGCCTCATAGAGAAAGCACTAATGCAAACAACTAAGCTAGACCGCAAGGAACTTTGTCTTGTCGGTGCAAGCAGAACAGATGCTGGTGTTCATGCTTGGGGTCAGGTTTGACTATCTCATGTACATAAGTGTCATCCAAATTATTTGAGCATGCATTGATTTTAGGGATGTAGGATCGTGTTGTTTTATGTCTTTAAAGAATTATGAAGACATCTTTTTCAGTCTGCATAGAGTTTTATATATGGGTTAAGTGCTGATAGACCCTCTACAGAGTCACTGTTCTGGACTTACTACCTCTCTAGTTTTATTTTTGCAGTAGGACCTCTGACTGAATTTGATTCTTTTACCCTCAGGGGTTCTATTTGTCAAGAAGCTATTCTCTCGTACTCTGAGGGTAAAAGAATCAAAAAATTCACTTGGGGGTTTGTCTGCAACAACAAATCTACAGGGGTAGTATGCTCATAACAGAGATACTACAGGGGTCTATCCGCAATTAGCCCTTTATATTTGGTTATTCTGTCTTTAGAAGATTTGTTTTTGTTTTGAAGTCTTAAAAATCACCAGATCAACAATATGTGACTGTGCTAAGGTTTCAGGTAGCACACTTTGATACGCCTTTTACCTATGATGATGGGCTAGAAAGTCTTCATGCTGCTGTCAATGGGCTTCTTCCCTCCACAATTAGAGTCCGAGAAATTAGCCCTGCGAAACCTGAGTTTCATGCTCGTTTCTCCACAATAAGCAAGATTTATCATTACAAGATATATGATAATCCAGTCATGGATCCTTTTCAATATCGATATGCCTGTCATAGTGCTTATAAACTCAATCCCATTGCTATGCGAGAAGCTGCAGCATATTTCGTGGGGAAGCATGATTTCACCTCTTTTGCTAATTCAATACGCAACAATCATGTGCGAGATCCTGTGAAAGAAATTTTCCGGTGTGATGTCACAGAAATGGTATTTACAAGATTTATGTTTTTGTTTACTTTTCCGTTCTCTTTTTTTGGGCATGCTTTAACACACTATCTTATTCTGTCATTTTATAGGATTCTCTTCTGCAGCTTGAAGTTGAGGGAACTGGTTTTTTATACAAACAAGTCAGAAACATGGTAATTTCTTTTTCCACTATTTGATTAGTTCAGAATGCTCAAGATTCTTTCTGTTATTTACTAATTAAGGATGATCATCTTTGGTAGCATAGGAAGAAAAATGTCTAGAGACATCATGCTTCATTTCAGCAAAAATCCTTTTGCCACTCAGTGTTTCAGTTGTGTGCCAATTTCTATTTGATTTTTCTCACATATATACTTCAAGAGAAGCTTGAACAGGTTGAATGTTCCATTTTCGGTTTAAAGATTGTGCAATCTTATAGAAGGACTTGTTTATCCTTAGGTAACTTGCATAAGTAGTAGTCCAGTAGATAAACATTATTAGCCAATTAGATAATCCAATTTCAAACGGCAACAATTAATAAGTACTTTTGCAAGTGTTCTTGGACAAGCAATACTGAACTTAGAAATCAAAAGCTTGCTTATAGCCAGAATAAGGTTTTACACAGTTCTTGACTTCGACTCAAACTTGCACGAAAACAGTTGCAATTGAGGGCCAAGAATCGAGCAGATCCTACCTTAGCCTCAAGAAGTAGGTCTCTCTCTCTCTCTCTCTCTCTATATATATATATATATATATATATATATATATATATATATAGAGAGAGAGAAATCTCTATAAACTTAAGTTTATAGGGAATAGTCATCACCAACTTTCTATCCATTGATGTTGCCTTGGGATCCATGAAAGATATGAAGCCCATTTTGAGATGTGTGCATCTCTTGATTGCACAAATCTAAAGGCAACATCAATAGATAAAAAGTTGGTGTATATTATTCCTATAAACTTAAGTTTATAGGAGATTTACTATATACATATATATATATATATATATATATATATATATATATATATATATATATAGAGAGAGAGAGAGAGAGAGAGAGAGAGAGCTCCTATGAATTTAAGTTCATAATGAATAGTGGTGCACCAACTTTTCTAACCACTCATCTTGCTTTGGGATCCGTGAAGATATAAAGCCCACTTTGAGATTTGTGCATCACAAATCTCAAGACAAATGAGTGGATAAAAAGTTGGTGTATATTCCCTATAAACTTAAGTTTATAGGAGATTTACTATATATATATATATATATATATATATATATATATATATAATAAAATCATTTGACAAATTAACTTATTACTGATTATCTGTCATTTACCATAATAATACACCTTTATCATTTCCTCCTCATAATCACTGCAGGTAGCTTTGCTGATTCAAATTGGAAAAGAAGCACTTCCACCTGATATCGTACCTAAGATCATCGCTGCTCGAGATCGCAGAGAGCTTGCGAAGGTAACACTCCCAGCTCCGCCTCATGGACTATGTCTCATGTCTGTTAACTATGACCATGAACTTCTTCAACCTCCTGCAAATTTCCCACCTATTAGTTTCGGAAGAATTCATACAATCAGTAAATGTAAGCTTTGGCATTATTAGCAGATGAGGCACCTCAATGGAAAGCAATCCAATTTTGTTCGATTATTCATCTCGTTGTCTCAGTTTCTTGCCTCTGTTCTTTGATCCAGTTTTAAGTAAGGCGGTTTACAAATGTAGTTTCCTTGTGCTGCTGTAATAAGATTGTATATTTGTTTTTTGTTTTTTGTTTTTTGTTTTGTTTTCCCTCTCAAATATGTTCCATTTGACTCCAATTCGTGAAATATGTCATAAGCATTATGGACCTAACTTCTAACTGCAAAATGGACGTAAGATCTTTTTTTTTTTTTGTTGTTGTTGTTGTGTGGAAGAGGAAAAAAAGGAGATCCCCAAGCAAGAGCTACTCAAAAAGGATTGATTACATAACATGGAGTACAACCCCCAGTCCTCAGGTGTACTCCCCAGTCTCATAAACCTTTGTGTCTACATCAACCAAGCTTGAACCCCTTCACAACAATACATAAACCCCCTTACATCAAAGAAAAATAAAATTATACTGAAATTTCCCATTCTAAACATAACCCCAAAAAAAAAAAACAATAACCATAAGTACTTTAAAGCTTTTTAAACCATTATTATCCAACTAAAGAATGGAATGCAGCTCCAATCATATTCAAGCAGAAACATTCTAACTTCAAACAAAAACCATAAGACTGGCTTCACTACAGCAGAATGGTAAAGAATTTTGTAGTAATCAAGGTAAATGTACAACAGGGTAAAATGTCCAATTACTCTTTTAATCTTCAAGCCTCAAAAGCGTCCATGTACGAAAAGTTGAAAACGCATAATTCAGCAATGGACCTATTACTAACAGAGGTGGGCTTTATTGGAGGGATTTGAAACCATCCAGGCCCAAATGTAAGTGGCCTTAATTGCCTAGGTATGCTACTAATAAATAAAATGTACAGAACTTTGTTGGGCCGAGCCGTGAATCATGAAATACACACAATTTGGAACCAAGAGGCCCTAAAAATTTCTACTGGTTCTTAATTAGTTGTTTTTCACGAATCAAACCTTCAAATCCTAAAGGATGCCGGGATGCGTTGTCTAGTTTGTTTTCCCTTTTTCATGAACTGAAATAATTCCTCATATATGTTAAGCATCAAAATGGGTTAGATACGTTAAAATTGTATGCACTGAACCATAATTCCATGCACACCAAATTCGTGAACACAACCTCCGTTCACCTAACCGTACGATGATTCAATGAATGCAATCTGCTTATATGGCAAGTTTTTATGCACAATATTTCATAATATTTAGTGAAGAAAATTCATCCATGTACCATCTTCGCTACATGCATTGTACCCGTGACGTACAGTTGGATCGTGAATTTGAGGCTCTAGAAAAGACACTCTTGATCCAAGGTAGTCTATTTACAACACAATGAAAACTATTTGGGGTGCTAAACCAAAACAACTATCCATCATCATCCCAATCCTTGAGGAAGCTTCATCTCCTCTCCCATGGAGATTCCATGAAGTTAAACAAACTAAGAAAATATTGGCGAGGCTCAAAGACGACACTGTCTCCAACAGTTCAGCCGAAGAGACGTCACAGCAACTCTTTTCAACCCTGTGCATTGGCAAGATCAGGTCATTGGGCCAAAAGTTTGGGTAAGTATTAAATATTTTATAAAAAGAATTCATTCTGCCCTTGCGTTAAACTTTGATATTATTTTTGTAAAATGTTTTAAATTACTTTTACACCTTGTTATTAGAGTTAATCTTCTTGTTAATTATAAAAGTTTAACCTCCTATAATTTGTATAATTATGCATACTATTCATTCATCATAAGCAGCATCTTTACATTAATTTGATTTTCAAACTCAGTTGATGAAACTATTATTTTGAACAGTTAGTAAAATCATTTAATTGTCTGTGCTATAACATTATGCTGTAATATGTTGCTCATGTATAAAATCTTGGTTTACATTATTTAGGCTTGGATCTCTCATTTTTATGACCCACTACTCCATTGTTGTACAAGTGAGATTTTGGAAGCTTGCAATTGGAGGGGTTGGAAATACAACTACCTGCAACTAGATCAATTTTATCCAATTAAAAGTGTGTATTTCATTGCAACTCGCTATTGTAGTTACAATAATAGTTGTAGAACACATATCAGCTGCAACATATGACTTACATTAAGATGATGGCACGTCACACCTGCAATCGTGGTAGCAATGAACCCGAATTTATGATATATCAAAATCATTATTTAAAATTTAAAAAATCTAAGAGACTCATTAGATATTTAAAATAGTTTTCTATATTTTAATATTCTTTAAAAATAGAGTTATTTTAAAATATTTTTTCCAAAGGTACTTTTTCCCAAAAATATTATTTTATAATAAATTATAACCTTTTTCAAAATTATAATATTCTATTTTTTCCAAAAATAATATTTTCTGAAAATACTATATTTATAATATACTATTTTTAGAAAAGGAAATTCCTCAAAATAATATGTGATTTATTTTGCAAAAATATAAATTTTCAAAAATATATTAATTCTACAAAAATAATTATTTTTACAACAAATATTAATTTTCCAAAAATATTATTTTAAAATATTTTTGACTAAAATACTTTTAAAATTCTATTTTTGTCAAAATGATTATTTTCATATAAATATTATTATTTTCGAAAATATTTTTAAATGATATTATTTTATAATTTTTATAAAATATTATTTGCAAAAATGTTACTTTTTCACAAAATTAAAATTTTCAAAGAATAATTGGAAAAGTTATATTTTCCATAAATTATAAAAATAAATTTAAAATTTAAAACTTTAAAACCCATTTTAAAAGTACATTTTTTAAAGTAAAACCATTAATTTTTGAAAATTTTAACTATTTTATATATAAAAATGAATTAATAACTTCTTAAATTTATCAAAAGTAAAAATAAAGTTGCATATGAAATTTAGAAGCAGAACCAAACAGTTGCAACTGCATTTGCATGCAAGAATAGTTGTCGAGTCTCAGTTGCATGCAAGTATCACTTGCAACTTTAGCTGCAAACTACCAAATTCAAATTTCTTGTTGCACCATTCATTTAATGTATTTTAGAAATATATAACCATATAATCTAAATTTTTGGTCTATTGATCCTTAGCCTCAAGAAGCACCGATCCATGCTTTCTCCACGGTGGATAGAAGATGAGGATCGGGTCTCACAAAGGGCCGATGAGCAAAGATTAGAGATGAGGCTTGGGTCTCGCGGGCGGACATGGATGATGAAAGAGATTAGGCTTGTGTCTCACGATGGGACGATAGAAAGAACATGGTGATTGAGAATTGGCTTTGGCCACAAGAGCAATGGAACGAGATCCTAATGTTCACTAATCAACACCACCAATACCCAGTGCAAGGATTCAATATAGCAAGCTTTGGAAGCCATTTGTAATCTCAACACGTCAACACTTATGATCATTTACCTTTGTTTCTTCAAATGGATAAACAAATGTTTGCAAAAGATGAGGATCATGTCTCATAATATATAGTTCACAATTAATAGTAGAAGATGAAGATGGTATATCTTTTAGTAACAGTGAATTGTGTCAAAGCATAATGATGTGTTAATTATGTTATATTTGCCAGGATTTTTCTTATTTATTTGTTTCAAAATCCATAGAGTTTGTATTTATTTATATAAGATTTGTATTTTAGATTTCTGTAAATGTCAGAAATTCAAAGAACCCTAAATTATCAAAATTTAATTTTACTTTTGGCTTGTAAGATTGGGGAACGGAAAGTTAATCTTAAAAATAGAATCCAAGAATTTTGTTTGTTTAAAGAAAGTGATAAACTTGGAAAGTGATTTAAATGTCCAGCTAATAAATTTTCTATCGAAAGAAAAAAAAAAAAGTCCCACTAATAAATGAAATTATATTTAAAAAGTAAGACATGATGGTATGTCGGCTTTATTCTATCAAAGGCATTGGCAAGTGGCTGAGGGGATGTTAGTATAGCAGTTAGTTCAAATTTTTTTTTTCCTGCTACCTGGTGCATGACGAAGGAGCTAAACATGAAAAATTTCTTATTCCGGAGTGTAAAAATCCACAGATGGTCATAGACTTTAGACCCATTAGCCTTTGCAATGTAATTTATAAAATCATTTCCAAGTGATGGCTAACCGGTTGAAACATGTTCTTCATGATATTATCTCTCTCGATCAGTGTGCTTTTAAGCTTGGTCGATTAATTACATATAATATGGTAGTAGTCTTTGCACTACTTAAAAAATAAACAAAGTGGGATGAAGGGTTAAAGTTGATATGAGCAAAGACATATGATAGTATAGAATAGGCTTTTCTAGAGGGCATTATGGAGCGATCGGGATTTGATAGGAGATATTATGGGTGATGAGTTGTCTTTCTTTGATCTCATACTTAGTTTGTATTAATGGTGAATTGCATGGAGATATTATACCTTCTAGGGGCATTTGACAAGGAGATCCTTTGTCCCCATATTTATTTTTATTGTGCTCGGAAGGGCTCACAACTTTGTTTAATACAGCTAGGAGCAATGAGTCATTAAGGGGTCTATCTATTTGTCGAAGTAGCCCATCGATAGCCCACTTTTTATTCACAGATGATAGTATGTTTTTCATTGAAGCCGCTCTTTCTGATTGCAGTCAGTTCAAGCATTTGCTAAACACCTACGAGTTGGCATCTAGACAATTAATAAATGTTCATAAATCGGCATTGTTCCTCAGCAACAATGTTTCGACCCATAGTAGAGATGTCATACATACTATGCTTGGTATTAATTCTATTCTATGTGAGGATAGATATCTTGGTCTTCCCATGTTTCTTGATAGGTCAAAGAGACTAGCTTTTGAGGGTTTGAAGGAGAGAGCTTGGAGAAAAATTAAAGGATGGAAGGAGAAGGTCCTATCCCAAGCAAAAAGAGGTACTCATGAAGGCGGTGGCACAAGCAATCTCCACATAAACCATGAGTTATATTCGACTATCCCAAAAGTTAATTGATGATTTAAATTCGATGATTGCTAAATTCTAGCAGGGGGAAACACGATTGCGCAAGGAGGATTCATTAACTTAATTGGCAGTGGTTGTATCGTGCTAAAAAAGAGGGGGTATGGGGTTTAGAAATTTCAATGTCTTTAATTTGGCAATGCTTGCCAAGTAAGGATGGAGACTCATTGACAACCCAAACTTTCTTGTTCACGTTGTATTAAAAGTAAAATATTTCCCGCCTACTAATTTTTTATCCTCAAGTTGTCCTCCTACAGCGTAGGCTACATGGAAAGTTTGTGGGAAGCAAAAAAAGTGATTATACAGAAAACTAAATGACAGATGGAATCAAGATCTTGGGACTACAATCTGATCATGAATAAGTTTGCAAGAGATGATGCATTAAAAATATTAAGAGCTAGCATCGCTGCTATCTACATTGTCCAATGATAGATTGATATGAGTTGCTAGCTCAAGAGAATATTTTAGTGTGAAATCAACCTACCAAATTGCACGGATCTTGGTCCATTGTGGTGGGATTAGGCATATACATAATTTTATTAGCTCTAAAATTTGGGAGGCTAATTGGGTCTTGAAGCTGCCTAATAAAACAAAACTATTTGCATAGCGATTGGCTCATGCTATTCTCCCCCACACAAGAGGCTCTATGTATGCGAGGGATTAGAGTGAACTATGGTTGCTTTCTTTGCAGTGACACCTTGATGGAGTCATTATATCATACCATGATTGGATATGTGTTTTTGAGACAAGTGGATGGGGACTCAGTTATTAGTCGAGATATGAAATCTAACACACTTCAGACTTGTTGTTGGCTGCAACAAGTGCTGCTATTTATGGATTACGTACCCTGAGATCAAGAAGTTTTTACTGTGATATGGGGGAAATGGTTGAGTTGAAATGGTGCTATAGTTGGAGAGAAAAGGAAGAGCCCGAACTGGGTGACTGAACAAGCCTTAGACATTGTCGATGAATTTCATAGAGCACTCCAATCATCAGCTCCTGGCAAAGTTGTTGGTGATCAGAAATGGAAGTTGCCGCCTTCTACAGTACTCACGCGTATAAACTGTGATGCAGTGCTGGATCAGGAACATCAGTTAGGAGCTTATGGTGTGGTGGTGAGAGATGATAGAGGGAAGGTTCGATTTGCAATGTTTGAGAAAGCACAAGGGTTTGGCTCAACACAATTGCTGGAGGCTATGGCTATACTTAGGGCTTTGGAAGTATCAAGGAATTTGGGGCTCGGGATGATTGAAGTTGAATTTGATGCTCTTGAAGTAGTATATGAACTGCAGTTGGGTGATAGATATGCTAAATATTATGGGCATTGTGTAGACGCAGCCCTCCATTAGCTAAGTTTTTTTTATCCTTCTCTTTTAATCACATCGAAAAGCGGGCAATATAGTAGCTCATACTCTTGCCCGATATGTTCTTTACATCTCTAATTATGAGTCTTGGTTAAGTTAGACCCCTAACTTTTTGACTGCGAGTTTGGATGTGAACTATGTAATCTTTGATTCCGTTCAATAAAATTTCTCTTTTCCTTAAAAAAAAAAGAAAAAGAAAAAGAAAAAAGAAAAAAGAAAAAGTAATGGGTTAATTTGACATAACTTCCCAAAACTTTTGAGGGTTTCTCCCAGACCCCTCCTAAACTTTGAACATTTCTCACCGGACCCTTCTTGAGAGAGAAAACACACACACACACACACACACACACACACACACACACACACACACACACACACATATATATATATATATATATATATATATATATATATATAGGAAAATGCTAAAATGAGATGGTGAGCTCAAATTCTTATCGTGAGCTAGCCCAATCGACTACTCGAAATGATGATCGACACCGCCCACCGTGATTTGCACTCATCATGATCTATATGTAGAAAAAATTATATTGTTTTGACATTTTTAATCATTATTTTAGCTACGTATAAAACGGACGGTACATTAAACCGTCGAAAAATTAACAGATCAAAGTAGTTTGATTCATACTCTAAAAGGCTCCAAATTATGTGAAAATTTTATCACATATACTTAATGACGTGTTGAACAAGATGTACGGTGCCGATCATGAATTTGATGAACCGATTAGTCTAGCTCACGATAAGATTTGACCTCACCATCTCACAATAGCATTACTCTATATATATATATATATATATATATATATATATATATATATATATATATATATATATATATATATATATATATATATATATATATATATATAGGAATATGGAGGTACTTGGTACCAAGCACAACTTTTGTCTTTGGTAGTGAGTGTTCAATCACATCTACTCATTCAAATGGGGGCCGCATCCACATGTGTAGAACATGCACAAAAACACGTAAGAGCGGTTTGGGGTTGATGAGTCGACTACTAGGCATTGTAGTCGACTAATCGTATTGTAGTCGACTAATCGTATTGTAGTCGACTAATCGTATTGTAGTCGACTAATCGTATTGTAGTCGACTAATCGTATTGTAGTCGACTAATCGTATTGTAGTCGACTAATCGTATTGTAGTCGACTAATGCAGGCAGTCCAGAATCTGGGTTTGGTTTTAAACCGGTTCGTTTAGAGTTTATATATAACCCTAAACGATTATTAGGGAAGTTTTAAGCACGTTTTGGAGCGACCTTTGAGAGGGTTTGTGCATCTTTGGAGAGGAGATCTTTTGAGAGATTGAGAGGTTTTGTTTTAGGGTTTCGTGTGAGAACTTGTAATCCTAATTTGTATTCTCTCTTTCTATTAGTGAAAATCCCCCTCCTTACCCGTGGGCGTAGGCAACTTAGAACCACGTAAATCTCGTGTCTTTCTTGTTTTCTTTGTGTATTTGCTATCGTTTGTGGTGGTTTCTCTCGACGGTTCCGCGGTCCGCGCGCGCAACAACATGGGTTGAGAGTAGATGGGATTGAGACACATGTGGACTTGGTACTTGGTACCAAGTACCTCCATTTTCATATATATATATATATATATATATATATATATATATATATATATAAAGCGTGGTATGTTGTCTATAAATGACAAATGATAAATTTGAGATTTTTCTCTCAAGAATCTCAAGCATATTTTAGTTATTTGCAAATTACAAAGTGGAAGGGTTATTGTTTACTACTACTACTATTATCTATGTTTCTTTGTTTGGGTTTTTTTTTGTTTTGTTTTGGGAGGGAGGAGTTGTGGCAATGAGAAAATATTAAAGTTCAGGGTGGTTAAGTAAGATAAACAAAGTTTAGGGGACTTATATGAAACACCCCAAAACTTCAGGTTCAGGGGGTCATGTAAAATTAATCCTTTAATAATCTATAAATGTCCTGAACTTTAAAATCCCGCTTACACAGGCATGTTTATTAGGGCGGAAAAATAAAGGGAAAAAGTGAAAAAGAGCCGCACTGGACCTTGAAAAACCCACAACCCCCACAACCCAGAGGCCCATCAAACGCATTCTTACAAGTTTACAACAGCACTCTTTTTATCCATTTCAGCCCTCGACAAAAATCCCTTGAGGGTTTTAGACAGAAAGCAAAAGAGAAGGCGATGAGGAGGCTGAGATGGTTCACCGACGGCGGGCAATTGGATCTGGACATGGAATCTCCGGTAACAATGGAGGGCACTGCCCGCGCTGTGCCCGGAGATCCCCTCCCGCTGGGCCTATCGCGGGGCCCACGCATAACCCGGCCCAAGCAGCTGGACTTCATGCACCGCTTCATGGCGTCTCCGCTCGTCCCCTCCTACGCCGGCGACCCCTCCAACGGCGGACGAGGCCTCCTCTTTCACCACGCCCACATCCTCCATCTCACCGAGAATTGGTACTCAAAATTTCACCTTTGCAGATTACCCCCCAATTGAATTCTTATGGCTGATTCTCATTGCAATTGTTGAAATTGTTAGATGGAAACCCTTTTGAAGGTCAACCCAAATGTGATATGAATTGGGTTTTTCTTTGTTTGGGTTTCCATTCAGTATTTTTGTTGTAAAGGATTTGCCCAAAAAGAATTAAGCTCCATTAAGTTTTGTTCCTGATTCTAACCATGCTATTTTGTACAATTCAATGGTTTCAAATATCTCTATCCAATCAATATGAATTTGAATTCAATGGCTAAAAAAAAATTATTGTGGGATTATGGTCTGGTAAATTTCAATTTCATCAAATGTTAGCTTATGTTGATTCGGAAGTACATGAAATAGTGTGGACCTTTTTCCATGAAACCCAGGTTTATGAAGTGCAATATGACCAAAGCTTTAAATGTATTTGTTACTACGAAACAATGTTGAAAAAAAAAAAAACTATGCTACGCAAGTGTTATATGGTGTAAGAGCTCTTTTTTGCTACTTAGAACTGTGAAATAGTGCAGACGTAATTTAGCATCGCAAAATTTCCGTATAGTGTGCGCTATGTTACGCGTCAAAAGACATGCAACGTAGCTTGCATTACTCGCATGTCAACTAGGTTTATAAACCCAATGCTGCCTGCCGAACTCCTTACCCCTAACTTTTCCCTTCGGACTCAAATCTCTAATTTCTCAAATTTCACCTTTCTGCTCCTTTTTTGTTTCTTTTTTTCTTTTTTCGTTTTTTTTCTTTTTTGCAATCTATCCATTTTTAGTTGTTGGGTTTTTTGAGGATGTGAATAATTCTCACCGCATTGTTGAAATTGTTTGATGAAATTATCAAATAGAGCCCAACAGTAATTTGAATTCAATGTCTACTGAAATGAAATTAAAAAAAGAAAAAGAACAAAAATTGTGTGATTATGGTACAATGGGTTTCAGTTTCATGAATTATTTGTCTGCATTGGTTTGCTAGTAAATGTAACAAAATAGACTTTTAATTAAGTTAGCTCATTCGAAGAATTTGGCCAACATTTAGAATTAGGCATTAGAGTTAAGTACTCTTTTTGCCAGTTTACACTTTACAGTCTTGTTTTTTTTTTTCAATGGAGTTGCAGGGTTGTTTTAGTGCAATGTGACCAAAGCTTTAGATGTATTTTTTACTATGGGAGTGAGGATAGACATGATAAATTAATTTGCTTTTATTTTTTCTATGAAATCATACATAAACTTTACTTTTAGTGCACGTGGTATTTAGCTAGGCTCTTGACATGGAACACTTTATCTTGTTCATTTGGTGATGGCTCTTTGTTAGGTCGTAGATTGCCACTTAATTATATAAGAAATAGACAGATACAGTATTGTGTAATTGATTCTAAAAATAGTGCTACCAAACTACTGTATTCCGTAAATCTGATAAAAATGATTTAAAGTTACTGATTAAAGTTTTATGTCATCATGTAATGTAATGACTTTGAAATAATTTTGAAGAAAAAGCTGAAGGGGGTTATGCGTTGTGTTCCATAAATTTTCATCTGTATGTTCCTGACATTAATTTGAATCACCACTCGGTGTTATGTATGCACTAATTTTCTGGTTGAAGTTTTTTCTTCTACTACTTGTTATTTTTTATATACTTGATAAATAGCCTCTTGATTTTCATCACCAGAACCGAACACATTTTGTTCCTACACGATTCTCAAATTTTCTTGGTCTTTCTTGTATGTTCTTTCTTTTCTTGGGTTCATAAGTAAAATTTTGCAGGTCTGCAACTGTATTGGAACAGTTGAATGTGCAGAAATTATTTTCTTTAGTAAAAGAGCATGTATCAAATCAAGATGAAAAGAGCTCATGGCTGAAGAGCTTAGGGCGGCATATGGTTGACATATTTTCTCTTGGTTTTGGCACAGAATTATTGGTGACGCCTGAGTCGTCTTTACTAGTTGAAGCATATAATCTTAAGCAGGGAACTCGTAGTAAAGCAACTTTCCAGCACAAGGCAAGTCCTTTTAATAACTTCTAGAACTTGATGATTATCAGTTGTCCTTTAAATTATGCAGTATGGGCTGAGACAACAATTTATGAGGATTTTCCTATTTGCAGTGAGAAAATGCTTTTTCCTTAAAGATTGGTTTTGTCAACCGACTTTGTGCTGTATTTTCGCTTCATTGTCTTTTAAGTGATTATTTTCAATCTGATTAGCTTTCTCCGTGGGGTTATATTTTTTGCTAGAATTACATTGCAGTCACTGTTTATATCTGGTGAACTATATATGCTACCGTTCTCTTTCAATGTGATTGTCGCATTCTAGAATAGTTTGACGAATATACTGTCTTTTTTTTAAGGGAAGATAATCAGAGCAACAAATTAATGCAAATAGTTATGCCATACTATGAGATATTCTGTTAAAAACAACTACTTTTACTCTGTAGTTTTACCACCTAAGTATGCTTCTGGTCATTTGCCAATGAGTGCTTCTTGTTTGTGAGCATTTCACTTGGTTCTTTTAAAGGCATTTGTCTGTGATGATTATGAGTGCTTGTTTTCAAACCTGATGTAGCATCTTATATGTCAAAGATATTTATTTTTCTCCCTGAAGAGCATTAAATATTTGATCAAATGCTCATCTCCATTGTCGTAAACACAGTAGTGCAAACTCTTATATATTGTTTATTTTGCTGCGCATGCTTAGGATTGTGTCCTGCTTTTTTATAATATATTTTTCATGCTCAATATATCCTCAACTTAGTGGAGTTTGTTTCTCTTAGTAGAATGTGATTCCTGATCTGATGTGCAGTTTCCTCAACACAATTTAGTGATGGAGGCTGTTTGTCCTGGTCTATTTGTTGATAAACACGGGACATACTGGGATGTACCATTGTCGATGGCTATTGATCTTGCTTCAATTACTTCAGCTTCTGGCTTAAGCTATCACTTATGCTTACAGCATAATAGTGGACAACCCAAACATTTTGGTGGTGATCAAACCAGTGAAATACCTATGTCCCTTCTGCCTGGTTTATGTGCTAAAGCTGCTGTTTCCATCAGAAAGAATATAGACATTTGGAGAAAGAAAGAAGGCAAGCTAAAAATGGTTCAACCATATGATGCGCTGCTTTCAGATCCTCACGTTTCAGTATCAGGAATCATCGGTAAGCCTTCATCTTAACTTACGTGCAATCTGAGTGATCCATTCTTTCACTTTCAAGTGATGTGTTATAAATTTAGGGTTAGTTGCACATAGACTCCCTGAGTGAATTTGGAACTTATTATCCCTGTAATTTTATTTTGATTTGGCAGATAGACGCCCTGCGTGAAACTTTGACTCTTTTACTCTCAGGGGTATGTTTGTTCAAAAACAAATTTCTCTTCCTCTGAGGTTAAAGGAGTATTAAAGAAAAAAAAACACTCAAGGGGTCTATCTGCGAATATCAAACTATAGGGATAATAAGTTTCAAAGCGCAATGCTACGGGGGGTCTATGTGCAATTAACCTAAACTTTAATCTACTACATGGGCAGTTTTTCAAGATTGTCACAAAGTCTTGTTTGAACAGCTTGAATAATGCCAGCCACTGCCATTGAAATAGTATGGTAGAAAGTAATAGAACTTCTGTACTTGTATCTCTTTTGTCTGGTTCACCCATCTCTATTTGTGAGTTCTTCCTTTACCACGACGTCCACGACCTATTGCTCATTAAAAGTTCACAATGCATATTAATCTGAATTTTTTATTTTCTTTTGTAAACACTGTTTCATGCTCAAGTATTCTTTCTTTATTACAGGTGCAGCAGCCATTGCATCTCAGGGAGATAATTCAGCTAGACTTTCTATAAAAGATGAGACAAAGACACTGAAGTCATTTTCATTATATTCTCAGAAAGATAATCGTGCTCTCTTTGCCGATCTCTTTGCCGCTGTCTCTTTCTCTGCACAGCATGGAAATTTCCAAAGGCTCTTTCTTGATCTGACGAGGCTAAATGCATGTTTAGATTTCCGTTCAGTTTCAACCTTTGCAGCTGGTGCTGTTCGTCTTGCAGAAAATTATTACAATTCTCAGCGACCAGATATAGAGGCTCTTCGTGCTGTTTGTCCAGATCTTTTAGTTTCACTGCAACAACAGGTACACACTGGAGATTGTCACATTTGGCTTACGTGCATTCTCATTTTGTCGATACTGCTTGAGGAAATTTGAAATTTTAGTGCAAGTGAAGAAAACTTGCTTCTTTTGGTCTGGTTATGTACAAGAACTGTGTGAGCAAATACTTCATCCCAATATTTTTGGGTCAGTTCCATGAATATTTTATCTTCATTGACCTTAGTAGGGGTCACCTCTATTGGTAGAGCTTCGTCAAATTTGCAAATTGATGATCTTTGCTAGTGTTTCACTATTTTCATTTGGGCTATAACAATCTTTCAACTATGATTATATAGATTTTCCGGTCCAAAAGAAGTGCTCTTTTTCTAATGAAACTTTATTGGTTGAGAATGCAGATCGTTGGACCTCTTAGTTTCCGCGTTGATTCTAGAATTAAATTGGATCCAAGAGACAAAAACTCTTTTGCCCAGTTTGATGAGTCGGTTTTCGCGATTGATTGGGCTCTGAAGGTTCTTGGCTCAGCGAAGGCTTCTTTCTGGTATGCCCCGAAGCAACAGGAGGCTATGGTAGAGCTACGATTCTTCGAGAGCTGACGAAATTAGGTACAGTTTACCTTAATGTAATTCTCCATTGAGGGGTTCTACTTTACTCAATTTTATTCCCAGTTATTGTATGCTTGTCTAGATGTGATCTCTTAGTTTGTTGACTATATAGACCAATTTATCCAAGTCGTGTCATGTCATTTTCAGTTTAGTGTAACGAAATGGAAGAAACGAAATGTATCAATCTCAGGTTTGGATTAATCTCTGCCATAAGACCAATATGGCTGCCTTGTAAGAAACGAAATGTATCAATCTCAGGTTTCGATTAGTTTTAGGGTACACTTCACTAAACTCCCCCTAACTTTGGCCCTTTTCAGATCACCCCCTTAACTTTTTTTTTAATTCCACAAAAACGCCCCAAACTTTGTGTGGCTTTTCACATCCACCCACCCCACCCCACCCCACCCCCAACCCAACCCACCCAAAAAAAAACTTTTATTCCACTAGTCACTTAAAGAATTTTCAATTTAACCCCCCAAAAGAGCTCTATCTAATGTAATGCATCACATGCCAAGTATGTGATAAAAAAAGATGAAAAAAATCCTTGAGCCCTCAAAAAGTTACCCTTTTATACTTTTTATTATTTTCATTATTTTGTGACAGCTAAGGGGGGTATTTTTCGCTTTTTTGGCATGTGTGGCACATGACATGTTAGACTTGACGATCTTATTTTGGGTGGTCAGAGTGAAAATTCTTCAAAGAGTTTAGAAGAATAAAAGAAGTTCAAGGGGTTATCTGAAAACCTCCTCAAAGTGAAGGGGGTTTTATGAAATTTAAAAGGCTAAAGGGGGTTATCTGAAAGAGGGCTAAAGTTGAGGGGGTTTTGTGAACTTTACCCTTACTTTTATTCACCTTGTTCTGATTTATGATGGAAAAGTTGTAGTAATATGAATTTAGGCTTGTGGCATTGTTTCTAAGAGTTTATTGTTTTTGTAATGTTTACACGCTAACTTTTGATTTATTTACATATACAGTGTAATGCTTCATAGTATTTTGTATTGTGTCATGCACACTACATGCAGGAATATTGTTTGCTTTAAAAAACTTTGCATCTTCAATCAAATATTTATCTAGACTATATTCTCTACATAGTTGTTTTCTATTAAAGGCATCTTCATCTTGGTTTGGATTCTTTGAATGTCACTTTCTTCTGTTCACAATCTGCATGGGAGACTTCATCAGTATCCTAAAACAGAAGCAATAGGAGTTACGGAAACATGCACAGCCGTCATTTTCTCCCCTTTTTCCCCATAAAATGCTGCATTAAAGCTGAAAATATGATTAAGAATCCAGTGTAACATTTTCTTGTTCTCAGAAGAGTGTAGTTTATTATAACTTAAAAACCTCCAATGTAACTTTTTCTGGTTAATTGGCACTTAGATTCCTTATACTTTCCTCTAATTTGCATTTATACATCCTCACTTATTTTGGCAATAGTTATTTAAAATTGGCACTTTAATACCCTTTGTTATGCAAATGTGAAAATATTCCATTGAAAATTCTCATGTAACACTCGCATGCTAATTCTAGAAATTTGTTTAATCCTTATTTTTGCTAAATTTATTGTTAAATGATTTAAAATAGAATAGAATTGAGGTAGGTCTAAAATAAAATTAAAATGGACTTCACAGTAAATTTAACAGAACTTAAGGGTTAAAAGGTCTAAGATTAGCATGTGAGTATAATATGGATATTTTCAGAAAATTGTTCTCAAGTCTGCATGACAAAAGGCACCTAAGTGCAAATTTTAAGAACTTTAGGGTAAATACAAGCTGCCAAAAATAATAATAATAATAATAATAGTGAGGGTATGTAACTGTCAAAGAAATGCAATAATTAGGTATTTCAGTGGTAATTAGCCATATTATCATGAAAATATTCTTGCTCTATCCAACTAAACATCAGCGTACATGCCTACAGGTGCCATACCATTTTATGAGCAAATGCTTTGGTAATCCATACATAAAGCTGTGACGTAGCTGATTAGTTTAGTTTTCATTTTATAATAGCATTGAGGAATGATTAATGGGAGAGTAATGATTGAGTAAGAAAGGGACTACAAAGCCAATCCTCTTAAAACTGCCACGAGAAGATCACGCTACTCTTCTTAAACACCAAATTAGCAAATTGCATAGTTTTTCTATTTATAAATATACTTTTCGTTCATGTGAAGTGAGTGACTCCACAATAAAGAAACCAAAAAAGCAAATGATACTTTAACTGGGTTTTAAGAAATTCTTTGAATCTCAGCCGTCCAATATTTCTTGATGGGCTTTTTACGATAAAACGCGGGCTTATGGCGAGTATCGTTATGGACAAGACAACTATCAGAGAGATCGACGTGGTCGGTATTGGTTGGATCCATCCTGTCATTTTCCTATTTATTGTGGGCCCATCCAATAAAGGAGGTTGCTTCATTAAATTCGGGTGCAAATACGGACAAGAAAGAACACGTGACCCCTACACGGTTCACAGAACGGCTTCCCATCGGCAGGGGCCGTAATGCTGCCTCTTGGCATGCGCGATGGTGCTTAGCACTAGTAAGTTGGATCTAGCTAGTAAATGTTATAATTTTAAATAAATCATAACTGTTTTGAAAAATGATTATATACGTAAAGTAAATCTAGGAAGTGATTGCTTTTTCAGCCAAACAATGAATGAAGATGATACAAATTCGTGTGGAAATTGGATTTTCTTACAATTATTTTTTATGCTTATAGTTTGCATTGAATATAGATAAAGTTGCTAATCATTTGACAAAATGAGCTATCAAGAGATGGAAATAGTAAAATTTATATCTGAGTAATAGTGTTGGTATCGTCACGGGCCTATTTTTTGGTAGATCGTTTATCAAAATGAGCAATATGTTCAATCCATTATTTCTATTATTATATTTTTCCTTATTATTTTAGGCTGAATTCCATTTATACTAAAATCAATTAAACATCACAAGCATAGAAGATCAAATTATAAAAGAGATATATGAGGATTTCGATCTCTATATAGTTGAAATAAAGCTTTACTTTTAGATAAATTCATCTCCATCAATATCCTCTAGTCCATTTGTGCATCACATAGATTTTGCAAATCTAAATTTTCCAAAAAAAAAAACCTAAAATTGGGTTCGAGCTAGTTCAACTTTATAAAGGAAAGTTAGAAGTTAAAATCTTTTCATGTACCATAATGAAAACAGATTTGTGCCTGAAAGGTCGTTTTCATGGTATTAATGCCCTTTTCTTCCGAGACATTTCTATTCGGTTTAGACGAAAAGATTAATCTCAAGTATGTGTAAACTTCAGGGTTTTATTAGACACCCAAAACGTCAGAGGTGTTATGTGAGATAAAATTAGTTTAGGGACATTATGTTCAAAATCCCTAAAGTTTAGAGGTTTTTGACATTACCATTCTACACTTTTCTGTGACTCTTGTAGAGGTAAAAGATGAAGAAAGTCAAGGGAAGGGGGAAAAAAAAGTTTTAGGCATCAATATAAGCAAACATTCTATTCATTACTTTCCTCTCCATACGGTGATTTTCTAATATTTTTAATTAGGGACATATTTTCTACAATTTTCAAAAGTATAATCTATCTCACAAATTGCACAAATTGCAATCAGTCAACAGTTTGCGGCCAGAGGCTATGCAATATAAAATATGATTTTCTTTTTTCTTTTATAAAAACCCATCTTTAAAATATGTTGAAAATATGAAAATTATCTTTAAAGTTCAATTAATACAGAAGTCACCTTAAAAGAGGGTTCTAATGGATCCAGAACTTCTCTCCATTTATGCGATAATTAAAGAGGGTCCATTCTTTCTAATCTTTACCATTCACTCAAAATTTGAGAGATAAGATTATGCCATGTCGGATTTTTAATATTGCAATTGCTCTTTTCAAAATGGTCTATTTCAAGAGAATGTTAACATTTACTTTTCAGGACAAATAGTGGAAATCCTATGTGATCTAATTGGAGGCTCCAGATTTAATTGCAATCAACTATCTTTACTTAACTTTTGATGAAATTTCTATCAACATCCCTAGAATACTCTTGAAACATACATGTGCGAGACCATGACATATCTTCTTAATTGATATTTACATTTTTTCATTATGTTTTAAGGGAATCTAGAGAATTTCAGCGAAAATTTAATATGAAAATAGAGTGATGTGATTGAATGCAACCAGAATTTTTCTTACCACTGCTTTCTGCATCAATTAAGTTTTAAAGGCAATTTTTCTAATTTTTCCCTATTTTAAAATAGATGATTTTTTTGAAAAAATCCGAGGAATAAAGTTTAGTAATAAACCGTCTAAAATTTTTTGGGTGGGAGCAGGGTCTGTAACAATTACGTATGAAAAACCTTGGGGTTTTATTATAAAAGACACCCAAATCTTCTATATTTCAATATTAGACCCTCAAATCTTGGTATTTTTAGGTTGGACCCCAAATTCTTTAAGTTTATCCAAAGAATACTCCAAATTCTCTATATTTCTATATTAGACCCCAACATCTTAATATTTCTGATTTAGACCCCCAAAAATTTTAAATTATTACCAAAATAGACCCCTAGTTAGATTGAACCTCAATTTGTTAAATTTTTATGTTAATGCTATATATTTCATTTTGATGAATCATTTTGGCTCATTTTCAATGGGTTATGTTCTTTTCTAAATCCTCCCAGCCCCAAGGCAAAAAAAAAAAAATCTTTCTCCATCGATCTACTTTTTTTTTTTTTTTTCGTTTTTGGATTCTTAAAGCCTATTAGTAAATCAGATTTTGAGAGGATAATGTAGATAGATTGGGGAAAATAGAGAAGAAAAACACAAGATTTGGAAAACAAAAGCAGAAGCTTATGAGTTTGTGTTCTTACTGGCTATTACTTTAATTAGCTTTCCCTATATGGTTAAGAGCTTACTAGCATGTTTTGAAGAACTTGGATGAAAATCCTTCATGGGTTCTTTTTCATAATAACCTAAAGGAATTGGGGTTCTTATTTAGAAATACTAAGATTTAATGGTCTAATATAGAAAAACTGAAGTGCTGTTACTATTTTACTTCACAAATAAGATAACCCATAGGTCGTTTCCTACAAAACCTACCTCAACTCGCAAATCCTCTCTTTTATTTTATTTTATTTTTTTCAGTTAGCCATCTTCCACTCTTACAAGCAAAAACGGCGTCCCCTCTAACCCATCAAAACCCAACCCGATCCCTCCCCCTCCCTCTTTCTCTCTCTAAAACCTCCAACCTCTCTCTCTCTCTCTCTCTCTCTCTCTCTCTCTCTCTCTCTCTCTCTCTCTCTCTCTCTCTCTCTCTCTCTCTCTCTCTCTCTCTCTCTCTCTCTCTCTCTCTCTCTCTCTCTCTCTCTCTCTCTCTCTCTCTCTCTCTCTCTCTCTCTCTCTCTCTCTCTCTCTCTCTCTCTCTCTCTCTCTCTCTCTCTCTCTCTCTCTCTCTCTCTCTCTCTCTCTCTCTCTCTCTCTCTCTCTCTCTCTCTCTCTCTCTCTCTCTCTCTCTCTCTCTCTCTCTCTCTCTCTCTCTCTCTCTCTCTCTCTCTCTCTCTCTCTCTCTCTCTCTCTCTCTCTCTCTCTCTCTCTCTCTCTCTCTCTCTCTCTCTCTCTCTCTCTCTCTCTCTCTCTCTCTCTCTCTCTCTCTCTCTCTCTCTCTCTCTCTCTCTCTCTCTCTCTCTCTCTCTCTCTCTCTCTCTCTCTCTCTCTCTCTCTCTCTCTCTCTCTCTCTCTCTCTCTCTCTCTCTCTCTCTCTCTCTCTCTCTCTCTCTCTCTCTCTCTCTCTCTCTCTCTCTCTCTCTCTCTCTCTCTCTCTCTCTCTCTCTCTCTCTCTCTCTCTCTCTCTCTCTCTCTCTCTCTCTCTCTCTCTCTCTCTCTCTCTCTCTCTCTCTCTCTCTCTCTCTCTCTCTCTCTCTCTCTCTCTCTCTCTCTCTCTCTCTCTCTCTCTCTCTCTCTCTCTCTCTCTCTCTCTCTCTCTCTCTCTCTCTCTCAACTCTCCAACCTCTCTCTCTCTCTCTCTCTCTCTCTCTCTCTCTCTAAAACCTCCAACCTCCAACCTCTCTCTCTCTCTCTCTCTCTCTCTCTCTCTCTCTCTCTCTCTCTCTCTCTCTCTCTCTCTCTCTCTCTCTCTCTAAAACCTCCAACCTCCAACCTCTCTCTCTCTCTCTCTCTCTCTCTCTCTCTCTCTCTCTCTCTCTCTCTCTCTCTCTCTCTCTCTCTCTCTCTCTCTCTCTCTCTCTCTAAAACCTCCAACCTCCAACCTCTCTCTCTCTCTCAACTCTCCAACCTCTCTCTCTCTCTCTCTCTCTCTCTCTCTCTCTCTCTCTCTCTCTCTCTCTCTCTCTCTCTCTCTCTCTCTCTCTCTCTCTCTCTCTCTCTCTCTCTCTCTCTAAAACCTCCAACCTCCAACCTCTCTCTCTCTCTCTCTCTCTCTCTCTCTCAACTCTCCAACCTCTCTCTCTCTCTCTCTCTCTCTCTCTCTCTCTCTCTCTCTCTCTCTCTCTCTCTCTCTCTCTCTCTCTCTCTCTCTCTCTCTCTCTCTCTCTCTCTCTCTCTCTCTCTCTCTCTCTCTCTCTCTCTCTCTCTCTCTCTCTCTCTCTCTCTCTCTCTCTAAAACCTCCAACCTCCAACCTCTCTCTCTCTCTCTCTCTCTCTCTCTCTCTCTCTCTAAAACCTCCAACCTCTCTCTCTCTCTCAACTCTCCAACCTCTCTCTCTCTCTCTCTAAAACCTCCAACCTCTCTCTCTCTCTCTCTCTCTCTCTCTCTCTCTCTCTCTCTCTCTCTCTCTCTCTCTCTCTCTCTCTCTCTCTCTCTCTCTCTCTCTCTCTCTCTCTCTCTCTCTCTCTCTCTCTCTCTCTCTCTCTCTCTCTCTCTCTCTCAACTCTCCAACCTCTCTCTCTCTCTCTCTCTCTCTCTCTCTCTCTCTCTCTCTCTCTCTCTCTCTCTCTCTCTCTCTCAACTCTCCAACCGTTAAGAGCTTACTAGCATGTTTTGAAGAACTTGGATGAAAATCCTTCATGGGTTCTTTTTCATAATAACCTAAAGGAATTGGGGTTCTTATTTAGAAATACTAAGATTTAATGGTCTAATATAGAAAAACTGAAGTGCTGTTACTATTTTACTTCACAAATAAGATAAACCATACGTCGATTCCTACAAAACCTACCTCAACTTGCAAATCCTCTCTTTTATTTTATTTTATTTTTTCAGTTAGCCATCTTCCACTCTTACAAGCAAAACGGCGTCCCCTCTAACCCATCAAAAACCCAACGATCCCTCCCCTCCCTCTTTCTCTCTCTAAAACCTCCAACCTCCAACCTCCAACCTCTCTCTCTCTCTAAAACCTCCAACCTCTCTCTCTCTCTCTCTCTCTCTCTCTCTCTCTCTCTCTCTCTCTCTCTCTCTCTCTCTCTCTCTCTCTCTCTCTCTCTCTCTCTCTCTCTAAAACCTCCAACCTCCAACCTCCAACCTCCAACCTCTCTCTCTCTCTCTCTCTCTCTCTCTCTCTCTCTCTCTCTCTCTCTCTCTCTCTCTCTCTCTCTCTCTCTCTCTCTCTCTCTCTCTCTCTCTCTCTCTCTCTCTCTCTCTCTCTCTCTCTCTCTCTCTCTCTCTCTCTCTCTCTCTCTCTCTCTCTCTCTCTCTCTCTCTCTCTCTCTCTCTCTCTCTCTCTCTCTCTCTCTCTCTCTCTCTCTCTCTCTCTCTCTCTCTCTCTCTCTCTCTCTCTCTCTCTCTCTCTCTCTCTCTCTCTCTCTCTCTCTCTCTCTCTCTCTCTCTCTCTCTCTCTCTCTCTCTCTCTCTCTCTCTCTCTCTCTCTCTCTCTCTCTCTCTCTCTCTCTCTCTCTCTCTCTCTCTCTCTCTCTCTCTCTCTCTCTCTCTCTCTCTCTCTCTCTCTCTCTCTCTCTCTCTCTCTCTCTCTCTCTCTCTCTCTCTCTCTCTCTCTCTCTCTCTCTCTCTCTCTCTCTCTCTCTCTCTCTCTCTCTCTCTCTCTCTCTCTCTCTCTCTCTCTCTCTCTCTCTCTCTCTCTCTCTCTCTCTCTCTCTCTCTCTCTCTCTCTCTCTCTCTCTCTCTCTCTCTCTCTCTCTCTCTCTCTCTCTCTCTCTCTCTCTCTCTCTCTCTCTCTCTCTCTCTCTCTCTCTCTCTCTCTCTCTCTCTCTCTCTCTCTCTAAAACCTCCAACCTCTCTCTCTCTCTCTCTCTCTCTCTCTCTCTCTCTCTCTCTCTCTCTCTCTCTCTCTCTCTCTCTCTCTCTCTCTCTCTCTCTCTCTCTCTAAAACCTCCAACCTCTCTCTCTCTCTAAAACCTCCAACCTCTCTCTCTCTCTCTCTCTCTCTCTCTCTCTCTCTCTCTCTCTCTCTCTCTCTCTCTCTCTCTCTCTCTCTCTAAAACCTCCAACCTCTCTCTCTCTCTAAAACCTCCAACCTCCAACCTCTCTCTCTCTCTCTCTCTCTCTCTCTCTCTCTCTCTCTCTCTCTCTCTCTCTCTCTCTCTCTCTCTCTCTCTCTCTCTCTCTCTAAAACCTCCAACCTCTCTCTCTCTCTCTCTCTCTCTCTCTCTCTCTCTCTCTCTCTCTCTCTCTCTAAAACCTCCAACCTCTCTCTCTCTCTCTCTCTCTCTCTCTCTCTCTCTAAAACCTCCAACCTCTCTCTCTCTCTCTCTCTCTCTCTCTCTCTCTCTCTCTCTCTCTCTCTCTCTCTCTCTCTCTCTCTCTCTAAAACCTCCAACCTCTCTCTCTCTCTCTCTCTCTCTCTCTCTCTCTCTCTCTCTCTCTCTCTCTCTCTCTCTCTCTCTCTCTCTCTCTCTCTCTCTAAAACCTCCAACCTCTCTCTCTCTCTCTAAAACCTCCAACCTCTCTCTCTCTCTCTAAAACCTCCAACCTCTCTCTCTCTCTCTCTCTCTCTCTCTCTCTCTCTCTCTCTCTCAAATGGTTTGATTTTGATTTTTGATTTCGGTTTTGCGATTTAGGAGCTTGTGCTTGTTTGATATTTTGTGAATTGGACTTCTTTGAAGTGATTATATTCGGGTTTTAGTGCCGGTGTGCAAGATTCTTATCGAAGTTAGTGAAATTGGATAGTGAATTTCACAGTTATCCGAAATGGTGACAGTTCTCTTGAAACTTTGACCATGGATAAGCAAAGCTTACTTGTAAAATTTGTAGATACTTAGTCATCCTTAATACTTCATCATACTCAAAGTGGCGCACATTTCCTTTGCATGACTCATGGCATGTGATACACTGAAAAATTTCAAACAACCAATTATAATAACCCATAAACTTGATAATAGCTTTTGTAATTATAAATCTTATTACATAAATTATTATGTCACGCTTAGACCTTTTACTGGCCAAAACTACTAAAAATTGTCAAAATTAAGTGCCATCAACATAAGCCAGCATCTACTAAATTATTATGTCATGTTTGGATAGTGAATGCCACCAATTTCTATATTTTTTGGTTGATTTATTATGAGAAATTGTGTCGAAAATCTCTTCAAATTATGATGATGAAAGTTATCAAGGCTGAATATAATTATCTGGGTCGCCCAAATTTTTGGGAAGAGTTCAAGTTTTCTTTGAAGAGCTTAAACTCATGTATCTTGCTGCAAAATGCTTAAGGGAGCTTGATACTTGATAATTGAATACATTTCCTTTCTATATCTCATGGCATGCAAACATTGGAATCATTCAGATACCCTACTGTAGTGTAGTAACCCATGAACTTCATGTGGCTTTGTAATCAGTAATCACAAAAGCTTATTAGGTAAAATTTTGTCATGTTTAGACCTCTTATGACCCAATACTAGTAAAAGTTTCAAAATTAAGTATCATCAACGGAAACCAACGTCTGAACTTTTAACTAAAAACTTTAACAGGTTGCACTAGCAGTTGGTGTTGTAATTCTTTGTATTGGGGCAGGGACATTGGCATTGTACCACATTGAGCACTTGGATTGGATGGACTCCTTTTATTTGTCGGTGATGTCGGTTACAACAGTAGGGTATGGGGATCGAGCATTCAAGACTTTGGAAGGAAGAGTATTTGCTTCATTTTGGTTGTTGGTGTCGACGCTTGCAGTTGCAAGGGCCTTTCTTTACTTGGCAGAGGCGAGGATCGATAAGAGGCATCGGAAGATTGCAAAGTGGGTGTTGCAGAGAGATTTGACTGTGGAGGATTTGTTTGCTGCTGACATTAATCAGAGTGGATTCATCAGGTTAGGTTTCACTTAAGCTTATGCTGCATTTCCACTTTACTAGCCTTTTGCTCATGGTATATGTTTGTTTTGGGCATAAATACTGATATGATTTACTATCGATTCATCACTTGGTTCCAAATGTTTGGCTAAACTTCATGAATGCAAGCTGATTCTGCCTCTTTCATTGTAAACTTTTGTGTTTGTGTTCTTAGCATATGGATTGAGGATGAAATTGTTAATAGGGTCACGTTTTATGAGTTATAGTTGGCCCACTGCATTTCACATTTATGTCTGAAGGTTTAAACATCTTGGAGTTCTTGATCTAACTGATACATGCAGACTATTTGTTTCTTTTTAATAGTAAAGGATGTAAAGTTATTTGTGCCTAATCATGTGTGACATGCCTCTTTAAATTTGATCTTCTAGAATTGTTAGCATTTGTGTATATTTCTTTCTATTGATGCTTCTACAATGCTTGTTCGTGCTTTCTCTGGTTTTAGCTTGGGAAATTCTGGCTTAGACCGAGTCATATGCATGTGTTGCTTAGAGGCAAATAACGAAACTGTAAGTAATTATTACAAAAACAGGTGATATTTAATTGCTCTTTTAATCCTGAGTGTTTATTGTCTTTCAGTAAGCGTAGACATGGCCCTTGACGGGGCCGAATGAAAAAGAATTCTTGCAGCAATAGTTTTAATTGTCTTAATTTGCATACTTCAGGTGCAATTTGGTCAGGTTAGGAGGTTTGAGATTGATCATCTTCTATTGGCTGCTGATTAGAACCTTTTGGGATTGTGGAGAATAAAGAAGCAAGGAACTAGATGCTCCTTGACCAAATATTCATATTAAATGTTTGGTCCACCTGCATCGATTTGTTTACTTCATAGAGGTTGAGTTTTAGATTAGTTTAAGTTCAACGGGAAGAAAAGTAAGCTGACCAAACTCGGGTACCATGCAATCTAAAAAGATGCAAAGATGCTTGTAACTCAATAGTTCTTTATGGACAAGATGTAGATGCCCATTAAAAAGGCTTTTGTAGAAACCCCTTCTTTTGTTTATTCCAGTTTCCAAAATAAAATAGTTTTATATAAGAGATCTAGAGGTACACCTAAAAGAGCTTGGTTGGAAGCAACTAACTTCCAACCAAGAAGGATGTTCTGATACGATAATAGTTAACTTATTTACGGAGGAGAAAACCCAAAATAAAACTTTTTAGTGTAAGAAAAGGTTTCATGTAGCTGACCCCAAAAATTTGGTATATAGCCTATGTTGTTGTTGTTGTTGTAATATAAAAAATTTTTAGTTCAACATCAAAGTACACACTTCTTACATTAGATATGGAAATGATGTTTCATGTCCAACTGTAGCATGTGTTAAACAAGCCGTGTTTAGGGGCAAACTTGCATAACAAATTTTCTTACATAAATTAAGAAAACACTAATTCTAAACTATTTTTCATATTCATTAAACCATTTTGGTGATAAAATTCATATAGTGATATATATCAGCAAAGACTTCCATTTCATAATAAGAAAAAATATAAACCATGCGCAAAAGGCTCAGCTGTTTCTAGCTTGCACCTTATTTTATAACATAGCCTTACATCCTCGTTTTTGTTATACCATTACTTCTGTATGCTGAATATAGCTCTAACACGCTGAGCTTATATCTCTTCTTTTGCTTGTTTAAAACTGCAGATTTGTGCTTATTTTTAGAGATTCAACTCTAACTTTTCTAATTGCTAGGACTTCTAAGCATAGGACTTCCATTAATTTTTATGAGTGAACAATATTCTATAGGTTCGGATTCAAAATTGGTGTTTAGTAGGCTTATTTGGGATCCAAGTTTGGACCAGGTCTGGACAGACTGATACATTAGGCTTGTGCTGTCGATACCTCTTTCCTATCTTCTTTGTGTAGACTTTGACTCATTACGAAGCTAACAAATTGAAGTTTCAAATTTCAGTCTAAAGCGCATTATTCCCAGAAAAATGTGGGAAGGTGATAGATTTGTCCAAGTTCTTATTGGAGTTTTTGTTGTATGGGACTCTAGTTCACGAAACATTTCCCTGGACTATGTGATGAACATAATGAGTGAGTTGAACCATATATGAAATACTGTAGGTCTGAGGTCCTTCCTGTTTCATAGGTTTTGGATTTAGAGTTCTTCACCTTTTTGGCTGAGAAAACCCTTGAAAACAAAACCTCTTTAATTTCTTGAAATGTCAGAATATCTGCGTGCGGGGCGTGTTATAAAAAAAGACTTGATCCTTTGTGATCCCCAATTGGTAAGTGTGTTCTAGATTTTAGAATGTTGGGTAGGAATGATGATATGAGCACCCCAAATCATCAATAACTTTTAAATTACTCAAGGCAATATTTTGATGACAGTGGATGTATTTCTTATTTTAATTGCAATTGAAGAAACTATTGAAAGGGGGTAATAGCAAATACACACCAAACAGAAAAGGGGAAAAAAAAAGAAAAAGAAAAAAGAAATAAATGAAAGCGATAAACTAGGCGAGAACGAGTTAGTTTACCTGGAATGAGCAAAAGTTATTCTAAAACAATAGTTTATTGGAAAGAAGAAAATGATAAATAGAAGATGATTTTCTAGACAAGTAGAGTTTCTCCTTGGTTAAATTGATTATTTTGATTCATATGCATGCATACATGCATACATACATACATACATACACATACATACGTGTACAAGAATATTCTAACTCCTTCACTGTCCTATAATTTCATGTCACTAGCTAAGATGCCTACCCTTCTTATCACATTTCTTTAGTATTAACATTCTATTTAAGCCGCTTTCTTTTCGCCTACCCTGGTGAGTGGTTTTATTCGGGTAACTTCGAATCAAATTAGTAGGTGTTGTACTAATTAAACTTTCGATTACCTTCTTTGAGCATACAAAAAATTGATCATAAGTGTGATGGACATGGTTATAACTTATGATACTTCATTTCATATAGAAATTAAAGTTTGGGTTGGTGGGCTGGCGACACATTTTTAGGTGTGTTCAAGTTTTAGCATATTGGGCACCAAAGAGAGGAACCAAACCTAACATCAGTGTGAGAGTATGATAAATGAAAACCCAAAATAAACAACACGCCATTAACCACAATCAGACACAAAAAGGTAAGTTCGACCGTAACCCGAGCCTACATCCATGAGTAAGAAGAAGATATATTCCACTATATCAACAAGAAAAGAAACAATGTACAGTGGTTCTCAGAACTTCTCAAACAAGAATGAGAAAACACAAGGGTTACTTTACAAGAAAAGAAATAATGTACAGTGGTTCTCAAAACTTCTCAAACAAGAATGAGAAAACACAAGGGTTACTTTACAAGAAAAGAAATAATGTACAGTGGTTCTCAGAACTTCTCAAATAAGAATGAGAAAATACAAGTGTTACCTTACAAGTTCCAAACATACTAGTCATTTTTAGAATCACGTCCCAACCAAGCGTAGAATAATTCAATTTCTAATGCGTTGTAGAATGTTGAACAAATCAACTAAGACAACTTCTCCAAAACCCTAAATTTCTCCTCTTTCTCTTATCTCTCCGCCAAGACTCCGCGCTTGAATGATGATGATATGAATCATAAAAACCCTTTCTTCATTTCAGCTTAAGTCATATATGACTTGCGTGCCAACCCAAAACCAAATGGGCTAAACTATATTGTGTTATATTTCTTGACACAAGTCACTAAAAGTGGTCTCTGCCCACATGGAAGCGGGTCAGAGACTAAAAGATCACACACGCTCACTTCCTGGATTCCGGGTTCACTTCTTTTTGAGGGGGTAGCAAAGCAAGGTATGGAGTCTTCTTCTTTAGATTTGAGAAGAATTCATTCGGAAGAAAGATAACTATTTCATGTACTGCAAAGTCTGTGGGAAGGAATAAGGCGAATGGGGTTTTGATTTCTTAGGGTCGGAGCGAGTGAAGAGAAAGAGGTATTTTTGCTTTCAATTCAAGCTTTCCCCTTGTTTTGGTGACTCAATAGTAGGATTCGACTTGGCAACCTGATTCGAGTTTTCTATGCATAAGGCTCTACTTTGACTAGAGTGTGCTGACCACTCATGGATATTGATCCAAATTCAATAATCGCCCCTTTCCGTATCTATGAGGGGCGATGTCCATGAGTAACAACTAGAATCCTTGCCAGCCACATTCTGGCGAGATATCTGATTTCCCTTCTGGATGCTCTTTGTCGACATATCAACTCCATTAGAATTTACATAACAACACTTGCATCTTAAACAATTCAACACTTGTTTCACCTTGCCGCTATAAGGGATCATTTAGTGAGCTTCCAAGCACCACCATCAAATACATTTATATATCCTTCTTTATCTAGTTTTCTGGGTGATATAAAATTGAGAAGAATAGGTGCATGCTGCACATCCTGGAGCACGAGCTTATAGCCAAGTTTGGTCTCAACATGAACATTACCAATACCAACAATTTTCGAAGTACCTTTCTTACCTATCCAGGCTATCCTCACAATAACATAATCACTGAATTTGTAGGATACAAACATATCCCTCAGAGGAGTAGCATAGTAAGAGGCTCCCATGTCGATCACTCAGTCCGTGTCTTGACACACAACAAAAGCTTGATTCATTGCCACTAGTAGAGACAACAACTATGTGTCCTTCAATTTAGCTGTGATGTTTTATACGGAGTTTGGACTTTTCTTTATTTGTCCCCCCTTTTGTTCATTTTTCTACCCATATCAATTATTATTGATGTGCCCAACCATTTTACAATGAATTTGGACCTTCTCAGTAGTGAAGAGACCACTACTTTAGATCACAACTGTTGATTATCTAGTGAGTGATTGCGATTTATTCTTAATCTAGCACTCATCATATCCCCATGAATTGCGCTAATATCTAGTTTGCACTTAAAGGAAAAAAAATCCTTAATCATTAGATAGATAATCAATGATAGTGATAGAGTAGTGGTCCCACCACTACTTTTTAAATATCTTATGTTCCATAATAATACATTAATGATGTGTTAAACATAGGAATATATATCACTAACAACTATCATATATCAATTATTAGTCAATGATGTAGTATAATAGTGTCCATGGGTGTTAGGTCTATTGTGCATATGGAAGAAATAATAATCTGAAGGATAATGATGCCAAGCCAGGTTGAGGTCGTGGTTGGTCAATTCAAGTCCAATTTTTCTAACAAGTCATCTGATGTCGTTTTGTTGCCATGGCGTATATCACCAACTTCGCAACTCTAGTCAATTTTCAGCTTTTAGTTACACATGTTGCATATGCCTCGATACTTGTTCACAACTTCTGAGGTTCCATTTATTATTTAGACCCGTAATGTGGTCATGGATATAGATTTACCGATTTAATCTTGCGCAAGTATTACTTTTTACCAAGTTGTATGTTGTCATACATCCTTTTTGTACCTTATCTGGAGCAAATCCAGTTTATTATGTATGTGATATCTTTGATGTTTACTCTCTAACAAGAGGCTGAGTTTTAGTATGTTGCTTCAAACTGTTTTCAGTAAATCAGAGTTTGTGATCTACAAGCTCAAGGAGATGGGGAAGATTGGGGAGAAAGACATCCTACAAATCTGCAACCAATTTAACAAGCTCGACGTTTGTAATACCGGGAAGATAACCCTCCAAGATCTATGGCATAGCAGCAGCAGCAGATGACCTTAAAAATGGGAAGGTACTGGTCAAAGCTTTCTCCATGTGTTGATTACTGTATATTCACATTACAAGTGCTAAGTGTGGAAATTACATGGATAGTAAATATATTCGGTTACTTAATACGGAGAAAAAATAGGACGTTGAAGGAACTAACGGGGGAAGAAAAAACAAAGCTCAGGCAAATGAGCTGGAAATCCATTTTAAATTCTGGTCGATTCTTTGCTATCTCGGAAGTTGGTACATATCAAACCTTCTACTCTGAATTTTCTAGTGAAGTCACCTTTGTCGGCTATTTTGGGTGCTTGAAAGTAATGCTCAAGGCAAAATGAAAGAATAGTGTTACTTGTTAATATGAGCATGAACAGAGATTCAGAAAGTAAAGGACTAGACCTATATTCATTATGGATTACAATGTAACAAGTTGATGCATTTTTGTACAAAATTTGATCAGTGAATGAGGACATGAATGTAAATGGATGACAGTCAGAACTGAGCAGTTGTATAGAGTTTGTCAAGCAGTGAAAAAAATCTGTCTGAAGAAGTGTAGATATACATGAAAAATTGATGGGTTAAAATTAAGAGTAAATGTTTAAATGTTCCTAATTATTCACATGGTATGAGTTATGTATAGGTAAGGGGGGCTCAGTAATGGTGTTACCGTGTCATAGTGGTCATTGCTTTGGAAAGTTTTTGCCAAATATTCTGTGTTATTTCAGTTTAGTGTCAAAGAAAAGCTCATTATCGATGCATGATTATGGAGGAACACATGAAGTGAAGTACATCTGGAGGAAAATTTCTCTTTCATAGCACCAAATGTGACAAATCTTGTAGCGGCATATCTGTAAGCCTGTTGTCCACTATATGGCATGTGATGCCTACAGGTTCTAGATACCAAAAAGCCCTTGCACTCTTTTTTCTCTGACTTTGCTCTCATCCTAAGGATTTCCCATTAAATAGAAAAATAATCGGAATCTGGCCTTCAAAGCCAAGTCTTGTTGAGCCTACCAAAACCGCACAGACTCTATATAATTCTCCACAATGTGGATCGTTTCCCCTCACCTTCATCCTCTTCTGCCATGGATTTCATTGTGACCAAGTCCTCCCAGTCCATGGTTTGCCCAGCGAGCCCAACTCCGTTAGTAACCCTCGACCTGTCCACAATTGATCGCCTTCCAGGTCTGAATGCCAAAGTCCGAACATACCATGTGTTTGGGTCCGGATCTGGATCTGGGTTGACACCCGCTAAGGCCATAAGAGGCGTTATCGAAGGCATTGGCGTACTACTATCCATTAGCGATCGACTTGTCAGGTCTAGCAACGGCAATCTCCAGATCGAGTGCAATGCTCAGGGTGCATGCTTCATCGATGCAACTGCCAGTTGCAGGCTCGAAGACATCAATTACCTCAGCCATCCTCTTGTGCCAATGCATGACCAGCTTCTTCCTGATCCTCGACCTGAACTTGATCCCTCCGATGTGCTTGTTTTAATGCAAGTGACACAGTTCACATGTGGAGGATTTGTGATTGGACTTGAGAGCTCTCACGCTGTCTTCGATGGGCTTGGGTCTGCTCAGTTCTTGAACTGTGTCGCAGAATTTTCTCGAGGACTAGAATCCCCACTGTTGAGCCTGTCTGGTATCGTGAAGCTATTCCGAAACCACCAGGAGTTGCATATGTCCTTTTGATGCTTCTCCTCCATTCTCAATGCCAAGCTACAAGCTAGAACAGGCCATTATTGATGTCTCTCTGGACGATATCAGTTGCTTCAAAAGCCAATTCTTGAGCTCACGGGCGAAAGATGCTCCGTGTTTGATACTCTAGTTGCCAGAGTCTGGCAATGTAGAACACTGGCCATAAAATTGGATCCGGATGTACAAGTCAAGCTCGTTTTCTTCGCCAATGCACGACCACTCGTGCATCCGGCACTGCCTGTAGGTTTCTATGGCAATTGTTTCTTTCCTGTTACAGTTACAATCACAAGTGAGAAGCTTGTATCTGCTTCGATTGTTGAGGTTGTCAAATTGATCAAAGAAGCAAAAGCGAAGCTGCCAGTGGAGTTTGTTCGGTGGGCAGCAGGAGAAGGCGAGGATCCGTATGTCCCTTCGCTGGGTTACACCACGCTATTTGTCTCGGAATGGAGTCGACTGGGTTTCAAGGAGATCGATTATGGATGGGGAACGCCGATACAGGTCGTGCCGTTGACGTACTCTGACTTGATTCCAGTCTGCATCTTGGGATGCGCCCGATGAAGGAGCGAGGTTTATTGCGCAGTGTGTGAAGGAAGAGCACCTGGAGGAATTTAAAAAACATATGATGAATCATAAGTAGTTAAACGATAGTAATGGTGTTGAGGTTGTTCTTTGCAAATAAGTTTGGAAAACAATGATTGTGATGGTGTGATCTATGATTGCATGTATAACTTATTAGAAAAACAATCTGAAGGATAATGATGCCAAGCCAGGTTGAGGTCGTGGTTGGTCAATTCAAGTCCAATTTTTCTAACAAGTCATCTGATGTCGTTTTGTTGCCATGGCGTATATCACCAACTTCGCAACTCTAGTCAATTTTCAGCTTTTAGTTACACATGTTGCATATGCCTCGATACTTGTTCACAGCTTCTGAAGTTCCATTTATTATTTAGACCCGTAATGTGATCATGGATATAGATTTACTGATTTAATCTTGCCCAAGTATTACTTTTTACCAAGTTGTATGTTGTCATACATCCTTTTTGTACCTTTTCTGGAGCAAATCCAGTTTATTATGTATGTGATATCTTTGATGTTTACTCTCTAACAAGAGGCTGAGTTTTAGTATGTTGCTTCAAACTGTTTTCAGTAAATCAGAGTTTGTGATCTACAAGCTCAAGGAGATGGGGAAGATTGGGGAGAAAGACATCCTACAAATCTGCAACCAATTTAACAAGCTCGACGTTTGTAATACCGGGAAGATAACCCTCCAAGATCTATGGCATAGCAGCAGCAGCAGATGACCTTAAAATTGGGAAGGTACCGGTCAAAGCTTTCTCCATGTGTTGATTACTGTATATTCACATTACAAGTGCTAAGTGTGGAAATTACATGGATAGTAAATATATTCGGTTACTTAATACGGAGAAAAAATAGGACGTTGAAGGAACTAACGGGGGAAGAAAACACAAAGCTCAGGCAAATGAGCTGGAAATGCATTTTAAATTCTGGTCGATTCTTTGCTATCTCGGAAGTTGGTACATATCAAACCTTCTACTCTGAATTTTCTAGTGAAGTCACCTTTGTCGGCTATTTTGGGTGCTTGAAAGTAATGCTCAAGGCAAAATGAAAGAATAGTGTTACTTGTTAATATGAGCATGAACAGAGATTCAGAAAGTAAAGGACTAGACCTATATTCATTATGGATTACAATGTAACAAGTTGATGCATTTTTGTACAAAATTTGATCAGTGAATGAGGACATGAATGTAAATGGATGACAGTCAGAACTGAGCAGTTGTATAGAGTTTGTCAAGCAGTGAAAAAAATCTGTCTGAAGAAGTGTAGATATACATGAAAAATTGATGGGTTAAAATTAAGAGTAAATGTTTAAATGTTCCTAATTATTCACATGGTATGAGTTATGTATAGGTAAGGGGGACTCAGTAATGGTGTTACCGTATCATAGTGGTCATTGCTTTGGAAAGTTTTTGCCAAATATTCTGTGTTATTTCAGTTTAGTGTCAAAGAAAAGCTCATTATCGATGCATGATTATGGAGGAACACATGAAGTGAAGTACATCTGGAGGAAAATTTCTCTTTCATAGCACCAAATGTGACAAATCTTGTAGCGGCATATCTGTAAGCCTGTTGTCCACTATATGGCATGTGATGCCTACAGGTTCTAGATACCAAAAAGCCCTTGCACTCTTTTTTCTCTGACTTTGCTCTCATCCTAAGGATTTCCCATTAAATAGAAAAATAATCGGAATCTGGCCTTCAAAGCCAAGTCTTGTTGAGCCTACCAAAACCGCACAGACTCTATATAATTCTCCACAATGTGGATCGTTTCCCCTCACCTTCATCCTCTTCTGCCATGGATTTCATTGTGACCAAGTCCTCCCAGTCCATGGTTTGCCCAGCGAGCCCAACTCCGTTAGTAACCCTCGACCTGTCCACAATTGATCGCCTTCCAGGTCTGAATGCCAAAGTCCGAACATACCATGTGTTTGGGTCCGGATCTGGATCTGGGTTGACACCCGCTAAGGCCATAAGAGAGGCGTTATCGAAGGCATTGGCGTACTACTATCCATTAGCCGGTCGACTTGTCAGGTCTAGCAACGGCAATCTCCAGATCGAGTGCAATGCTCAGGGTGCATGCTTCATCGATGCAACTGCCAGTTGCAGGCTCGAAGACATCAATTACCTCAGCCATCCTCTTGTGCCAATGCATGACCAGCTTCTTCCTGATCCTCGACCTGAACTTGATCCCTCCGATGTGCTTGTTTTAATGCAAGTGACACAGTTCACATGTGGAGGATTTGTGATTGGACTTGAGAGCTCTCACGCTGTCTTCGATGGGCTTGGGTCTGCTCAGTTCTTGAACTGTGTCGCAGAATTTTCTCGAGGACTAGAATCCCCCACTGTTGAGCCTGTCTGGTATCGTGAAGCTATTCCGAAACCACCAGGAGTTGCATATGTCCCTTTTGATGCTTCTCCTCCATTCTCAATGCCAAGCTACAAGCTAGAACAGGCCATTATTGATGTCTCTCTGGACGATATCAGTTGCTTCAAAAGCCAATTCTTCGAGCTCACGGGCGAAAGATGCTCCGTGTTTGATACTCTAGTTGCCAGAGTCTGGCAATGTAGAACACTGGCCATAAAATTGGATCCGGATGTACAAGTCAAGCTCGTTTTCTTCGCCAATGCACGACCACTCGTGCATCCGGCACTGCCTGTAGGTTTCTATGGCAATTGTTTCTTTCCTGTTACAGTTACAATCACAAGTGAGAAGCTTGTATCTGCTTCGATTGTTGAGGTTGTCAAATTGATCAAAGAAGCAAAAGCGAAGCTGCCAGTGGAGTTTGTTCGGTGGGCAGCAGGAGAAGGCGAGGATCCGTATGTCCCTTCGCTGGGTTACACCACGCTATTTGTCTCGGAATGGAGTCGACTGGGTTTCAAGGAGATCGATTATGGATGGGGAACGCCGATACAGGTCGTGCCGTTGACGTACTCTGACTTGATTCCAGTCTGCATCTTGGGATCGCCCCCGGCGCCGATGAAGGGAGCGAGGTTTATTGCGCAGTGTGTGAAGGAAGAGCACCTGGAGGAATTTAAAAAACATATGATGAATCATAAGTAGTTAAACGATAGTAATGGTGTTGAGGTTGTTCTTTGCAAATAAGTTTGGAAAACAATGATTGTGATGGTGTGATCTATGATTGCATGTATAACTTATTAGAAAAACAATGGAAACCTAAGCTTTGAAGATCGGAGGGGTCATCCCTATTGAAGTGTTATTCTATGGTTTGTTCCCTCTTGGCATGGTCCATGGAGGCACTTTTTTCCCCTATGAAATGACAATGCGTCACATCGTAGTTAAGAAATTCTCTAACTTTGTTTGCTAGTAATCAGGGGGAAAAAAAAACTTTACAGCCTTTTCTTCATTCTACATGTAGCCAAGTATACCATCAATTAGACATAGGGTTATTTGACATACACCCTTGTATTAGGGATTTTGCCACTTATTAGCTCCGGACTATTTTATTAGCATATATACACCTGACCTTTTTGCCTTTAGGAGGTTTATCTGTGAACACGCGCGCGCACACTCTCTCTTTCTCTCTCTCCTACCCTTTCTTCGATCACACGAGTAATAGAAGGCAAGAAAAGAAGAGGTTGGTTGGTTTGGAGTACAAGAAAGTAAGAGCGAAATGACTAGTGCAAGAAAGTGGATAAGGAAGCTAAAGAAAGACATTTGTAGCAATGATAAATTTTCATTTTAGACCCTTTTAGGAATTTATTTTCAAAAATCGACCCTTCAATTTAATTTCTGACTCTGGTTACCAATGCAATAAACCAAGTCGAATGTATAATCATCTTTGGATTCTAAATCCCGTGAAGATTAGTACTAATTACCACTAATTAAAATACAACCAGGTGGGAGAAAATAACCACTAAACTTCACGGGATTTCAAATCCCGTGAAGTTTAATTCTGCTAAATCAATATCTAAATCACTCCTTCTTCTTCGTCCTCCTCCTCTTCATCACACTGGCTGGCTCGGCCAAGAGGCCCAATTCACCTATTTGGGCTTCTCCAACTCCACCAACTCACCTCAACGGCTGCCGCTGCGGATCCACCAACCGCATCCTCGGGCTCACCACGACACCTCCCTCCTCGCCACGCTACCCAACCTCCCCTTCAAGAACTCCTCCTCCTCCCGCGCTTCCGACATCACCAACTCCTCCGACCACCTAGGCGCTAAGTAGGCGGCCTAGGTACCGCCTAGTCCCCCAACCCCTCCCCTTCTTCTTGTTTTCTTTTTCAACCCCTTCACATTTTTCAGCTAACAACCAAACGGCGTGTGTGGTCGGAGGAGTTGGTGATGCCTGAGGCCGGAGGAGGAGTTCTTGAAGGGAGGGTTGGGGTGAAGGCGTGGCCGAGGCGGCCGGGTGTCAGGTGAGCCCGAGGATGCTGGGTCGATCACACGGCACTGAGGGTGAGGTTGGTGGAGCTGGAGAAGCCCGTGTAGGTGAATGCCTCGGGCCGAGGTCACCGGTGGCCATGAAGAGAGGAGGACGAAGAAGAAGGGAGTGATTTAGATATTGATTGCTATACTTCACGGGTTTTGAAATCCCATGAAGTTTAGTGGTTATTTTCTCCAACCTGGTTGTATTTTAATTAGGCTAGGTAATTAGTACTAATCTTCACGGGATTTAGAATCCCGTGAAGATTTATTTATCCTTGTAGCAAATAGGTCCTGTAGCAAATAGGTCCTGTAAGAAAGTTGCAAAATAATTCAGTTAGGGGATACACTGATTCAGATTAGAGTGGTGCGGATCAGGATTGGGAAGTTCATTTGTGCACCTAAACTTTGAAAACTGTAATTTTCAATGGTTTGTTCCCTCTTGGCATGGTCCATGGAGGCACTTTTTCCCTATGAAATGACAATGCGTCACATCGTAGTTAAGAAATTCTCTAACTTTGTTTGCTAGTAATCAGGGGAAAAAAACTTTACAGCCTTTTCTTCATTCTACATGTAGCCAAGTATACCATCAATTAGACATAGGGTTATTTGACATACACCCTTGTATTAGGGATTTTGCCACTTATTAGCTCCGGACTATTTTATTAGCATATATACACCTGACCTTTTTGCCTTTAGGAGGTTTATCTGTGAACACGCGCGCGCACACTCTCTCTTTCTCTCTCTCCTACCCTTTCTTCGATCACACGAGTAATAGAAGGCAAGAAAAGAAGAGGTTGGTTGGTTTGGAGTACAAGAAAGTAAGAGCGAAATGACTAGTGCAAGAAAGTGGATAAGGAAGCTAAAGAAAGACATTTGTAGCAATGATAAATTTTCATTTTAGACCCTTTTAGGAATTTATTTTCAAAAATCGACCCCTTTCAAATTTAATTTCGACCGCTGGTTTCACCAACAAAACCAGGTCGAATGTAATAAATCTTTACGGGATTCTAAATCCCGTGAAGATTAGTACTAATTACCCAGCCTAATTAAAATACAACCAGGTCGGAGAAAATAACCACTAAACTTCACGGGATTTCAAATCCCGTGAAGTTTGGTTGCAGCTAAATCAATATCTAAATCACTCCCCTTCTTCTTCGTCCTCCTCCTCTTCATCAGCACCAGTTGGGCCTCGGCCCAAGAGGCCGCCCAATTCACCTATTTGGGCTTCTCCAACTCCACCAACCTCACCCTCAACGGCGTCGCCGTGATCCAGCCCAACCGCATCCTCAGGCTCACCAACGACACCAGCCGCCTCCTCGGCCACGCCTTCTACCCCCAACCCCTCCCCTTCAAGAACTCCTCCTCCTCCGGCGCTTCCGACATCACCAACTCCTCCGACCACCTAGGCGCTAAGTAGGCGGCCTAGGTACCGCCTAGTCCCCCAACCCCTCCCCTTCTTCTTGTTTTCTTTTTCAACCCCTTCACATTTTTCAGCTAACAACCAAACGACAGGTGTGGTCGGAGGAGTTGGTGATGTCTGAGGCCGGAGGAGGAGTTCTTGAAGGGAGGGGTTGGGGTAGAAGGCGTGGCAGGAGGCTACTGTGTCGCTGGTGAGCCCGAGGATGCGGGGCCGATCACGGCGACACCATTGAGGGTGAGGTTGGTGGAGTTGGAGAAGCCTGTAGTGAATGGGCGCCTCTGGGCGGCCATCTGGTCGTGAAGAGGAGGAGGACGAAGAAGAAGGGGAGTGATTTAGATATTGATTTAGCTGCTACCAAACTTCACGGGTTTTGAAATCCCATGAAGTTTAGTGGTTATTTTCTCCAACCTGGTTGTATTTTAATTAGGCTAGGTAATTAGTACTAATCTTCACGGGATTTAGAATCCCGTGAAGATTTATTTATCCTTGTAGCAAATAGGTCCTGTAGCAAATAGGTCCTGTAAGAAAGTTGCAAAATAATTCAGTTAGGGGATACACTGATTCAGATTAGAGTGGTGCGGATCAGGATTGGGAAGTTCATTTGTGCACCTAAACTTTGAAAAACTGTAATTTTCAATTTAAATGTCTGATCGAGCTGATCCAGGTGTCTACAGAAAGCACTTACAAAACACACGACATGGCAAATGGGAATGGGAATCCAGATATTGAACTTTGAAGGTTTTTCTCCGTGCATTTTTGTCGCGTCAACATACATTCTAATAAAATATCGCAGGGATAATCAATACCTACCTCTCATAGTACAGGATATGTGTCAGCAATTAACCCTAAAAACATACAATTGATAACTCACAATATCATTTGTTACCGCACACATTGTAGCTAGCTACATCGGATCTTGCAATCAAGCACATAGTTGACGCAATCGTTTATCGCAGAGCCACACAGAGTGTATGGTTGGCAACTCAGACTCACTGGATGTGACACACAAAGGCAGTCGTCCTCCAATCGCACTCACAAAATTCGGCGATTAAAGCTGGGACCGGCGTTCCACACATATGAAAGGATAGTATGTGCTCAAAAGTGCTCCGCGTTCCATATGAAAGAGATCGAAGTTAGAGAGAGAAGAAAGTCTCTAACTTTGTTTGCTAGTAATCAGGGGAAAAAAACTTTACAGCCTTTTCTTCATTCTACATGTAGCCAAGTATACCATCAATTAGACATAGGGTTATTTGACATACACCCTTGTATTAGGGATTTTGCCACTTATTAGCTCCGGACTATTTTATTAGCATATATACACCTGACCTTTTGCCTTTAGGAGGTTTATCTGTGAACACGCGCGCACACTCTCTCTTTCTCTCTCTCCTACCCTTTCTTCGATCACACGAGTAATAGAAGGCAAGAAAAGAAGAGGTGGGTTGGTTTGGAGTACAAGAAAGTAAGAGCGAAATGACTAGTGCAAGAAAGTGGATAAGGAAGCTAAAGAAAGACATTTGTAGCAATGATAAATTTTCATTTTAGACCCTTTTAGGAATTTATTTTCAAAAATCGACCCTCTTTCAATTTAATCATGAAATTTCGGCCTGGTTTCATAGGTTAGGTGAAATTAGAATAATAATCTTTGGGATTCTAAAAAAGTGAAGATTAGTACTAATTACCCACTAATTAAAATACAACCAGTGGGAGAAAATAACACTAAACTTCACGGTTTCAAATCCGTGAAGTTTAATTCAACTAAATCAATATCTAAATCACTCCCCTTCTTCTTCGTCCTCCTCCTCTTCATCAGACTACCGCCTCGGCCAAGAGGCCCAATTCACCTATTTGGGCAACTCCACCACCTCACCTCACCCAGCCGCGGATCCACCAACCGCATCCTCGGGCTCACCAACGACACCAGCCTCCTCGCCACGCCTTCTACCCCCAACCCTCCCTTCAAGAACTCCTCCTCCTCCGTGGCAGACATCACCTCCTCAGGCCACCTAGGGCTAAGTGGCCTGAGTACGCTAGTCCCCCAACCCTCCCCTTCTTCTTGTTTTCTTTTTCAACCCCTTCACATTTTTCAGCTAACAACCAAACGACAGGTGTGGTCGGAGGAGTTGGTGATGTCGGAGGCGCCGGAGGAGGAGTTCTTGAAGGGGAGGGGTTGGGGGTAGAAGGCGTGGCCGAGGAGGCGGCTGGTGTCGCTGGTGAGCCCGAGGATGCTGTTACCGATCACGGCGACACCATTGAGGGTGAGGTTGTGAGCGAGAAGCCCGTAGGTGAATGGGCGGCCTGGCCGAGGCCCACCGGTCCGATGAAGAGGAGGAGGACGAAGAAGAAGGGAGTGATTTAGATATTGATTTATTTACTACTTCACGGGTTTTGAAATCCCATGAAGTTTAGTGGTTATTTTCTCCAACCTGGTTGTATTTTAATTAGGCTAGGTAATTAGTACTAATCTTCACGGGATTTAGAATCCCGTGAAGATTATTTATCCTTGTAGCAAATAGGTCCTGTAGCAAATAGGTCCTGTAAGAAAGTTGCAAAATAATTCAGTTAGGGGATACACTGATTCAGATTAGAGTGGTGCGGATCAGGATTGGGAAGTTCATTTGTGCACCTAAACTTTGAAAAACTGTAATTTTCAATTTAAATGTCTGATCGAGCTGATCCAGGTGTCTACAGAAAGCACTTACAAAACACACGACATGGCAAATGGGAATGGGAATCCAGATATTGAACTTTGAAGGTTTTTCTCCGTGCATTTTTGTCGCGTCAACATACATTCTAATAAAATATCGCAGGGATAATCAATACCTACCTCTCATAGTACAGGATATGTGTCAGCAATTAACCCTAAAAACATACAATTGATAACTCACAATATCATTTGTTACCGCACACATTGTAGCTAGCTACATCGGATCTTGCAATCAAGCACATAGTTGACGCAATCGTTTATCGCAGAGCCACACAGAGTGTATGGTTGGCAACTCAGACTCACTGGATGTGACACACAAAGGCAGTCGTCCTCCAATCGCACTCACAAAATTCGGCGATTAAAGCTGGGACCGGCGTTCCACACATATGAAAGGATAGTATGTGCTCAAAAGTGCTCCGCGTTCCATATGAAAGAGATCGAAGTTAGAGAGAGAAGAAAGTCTAGTTAGTATTAGTAGGTGTGGTATTAGGTAAGGTACCAACACCGTCATGTAATTTTCACTTCTATCAATTATTGTAACTGGTAGGCCCTTCAAGTAATGACATGTTAGTGATTTAAGGAAAAATGGAGTATTGTGATTCTGTTTGATTAAGGATATATAATACAAGATCAATACATTTGAAGTGGAAACAAGATCCATCCTATACAAGTGCAAACAGTGATGGAGCCAGAAATTTTTCTCAAGGGGGGCCAAAATACAACCATGATACCATTAATCAAAAGGTATCAAATATGATAATTTGTAATAAATTTTCATATATTGATGGGAAATAAATGATTACCTCCTAAGTTGCAAGTATACAACCTTGATCAAGTTATAGTATAAAAGATTATCGATCCCATGAGGCGGGAAGTAGGAAGAGTTTGTTCAAGTTTTGGTTCTCAAATTATGCATGACAATTAGGAGTTGTTCAAATAAAATGAAAGTGAGAAAATGGTGAAAGTGGTGGTGAAGAGGCTAGAGAGAGTGGTCTACTAATCAATATCTAAATCACTCCCTTCTTCTTCGTCCTCCTCCTCTTCATCCGGCCCGGTGGGCCCGGCCAGAGCCAATTCACCTATTTGGGCTTCTCCAGCTCCACCAACCTCACCTCAGCCCGGCGTGATCCGAGCCAACCGCATCCTCGGGCTCACCAGCGACACAGCAGCCTCCTCCGCCGCCTTCTACCCCCAACCCCTCCCTCAAGAACTCCTCCTCCTCCGGGCTGGCATCACCAACTCCTCCGGCCACAGAGCAAGTAGGCTGGAGTGCCGCCTAGTCCCCAACCCCTCCCCTTCTTCTTGTTTTCTTTTTCAACCCCTTCACATTTTTCACTAACAACCAAGCGGCGGTGTGGTGGGAGGAGTTGGTGATGTCTGAGGCCGGAGGAGGAGTTCTTGAAGGGAGGGGTTGGGGTAGAAGGCGTGGAGAGGCGGTGTCAGTAGCGAGGATCTGGTTGGTGGATCACGGCAACTGAGGGTAGGGGTGAGGTTGGTGAAGCCAGGCAGAGTAAACGGAGTGAAGCCTGAAGCGAACTGGCTAATGAGAAGGAAAGAAATATTTAGATATTGATTGCTATACTTCACGGGTTTTGAAATCCCATGAAGTTTAGTGGTTATTTTCTCCAACCTGGTTGTATTTTAATTAGGCTAGGTATTTATATTATCTTCACGGGATTTAGAATCCCGTGAAGATTTATTTATCCTTGTAGCAAATAGGTCCTGTAGCAAATAGGTCCTGTAAGAAAGTTGCAAAATAATTCAGTTAGGGGATACACTGATTCAGATTAGAGTGGTGCGGATCAGGATTGGGAAGTTCATTTGTGCACCTAAACTTTGAAAAACTGTAATTTTCAATTTAAATGTCTGATCGAGCTGATCCAGGTGTCTACAGAAAGCACTTACAAAACACACGACATGGCAAATGGGAATGGGAATCCAGATATTGAACTTTGAAGGTTTTTCTCCGTGCATTTTTGTCGCGTCAACATACATTCTAATAAAATATCGCAGGGATAATCAATACCTACCTCTCATAGTACAGGATATGTGTCAGCAATTAACCCTAAAAACATACAATTGATAACTCACAATATCATTTGTTACCGCACACATTGTAGCTAGCTACATCGGATCTTGCAATCAAGCACATAGTTGACGCAATCGTTTATCGCAGAGCCACACAGAGTGTATGGTTGGCAACTCAGACTCACTGGATGTGACACACAAAGGCAGTCGTCCTCCAATCGCACTCACAAAATTCGGCGATTAAAGCTGGGACCGGCGTTCCACACATATGAAAGGATAGTATGTGCTCAAAAGTGCTCCGCGTTCCATATGAAAGAGATCGAAGTTAGAGAGAGAAGAAAGTCTAGTTAGTATTAGTAGGTGTGGTATTAGGTAAGGTACCAACACCGTCATGTAATTTTCACTTCTATCAATTATTGTAACTGGTAGGCCCTTCAAGTAATGACATGTTAGTGATTTAAGGAAAAATGGAGTATTGTGATTCTGTTTGATTAAGGATATATAATACAAGATCAATACATTTGAAGTGGAAACAAGATCCATCCTATACAAGTGCAAACAGTGATGGAGCCAGAAATTTTTCTCAAGGGGGGCCAAAATACAACCATGATACCATTAATCAAAAGGTATCAAATATGATAATTTGTAATAAATTTTCATATATTGATGGGAAATAAATGATTACCTCCTAAGTTGCAAGTATACAACCTTGATCAAGTTATAGTATAAAAGATTATCGATCCCATGAGGAACGGGAAGTAGGAAGAGTTTTGTTCAAGTTTTGGTTCTCAAATTATGCGCATGACAATTAGGAGTTGTTCAAATAAAATGAAAGTGAGAAAATGGTGAAAGTGGTGGTGAAGAGGCTAGAGAGAGTGGTTGTGGATTATGTGCAAAAGAGGAGAAAATAAAGTTGAGAATGTGGTTGTGGTTATATGCACATAATAACAAAACTAGGTTTGAGATTATATGCATGGAGGAATATGAGATTGAGAGAGAAGTAAAATCAATGAAATCAAGAATCAAGAATAAAGAAAAATAACAAACAAATGAAAAGCAAGGATAAGAGGAAAATAAAGAAGGTAAAGTATGGAGGATTAATTAAAGATATGAGGAATCTAGAGTAGATCCACTTAGCTTATCTCAATCTCACAAGAATGAGTTGGATTTGTTAGCTAGTTTCAAACAATCTCAGGGATCCCACAAATATTAGCTCCACACTTAGAAAAGGGTAATTCCTAGAGGGTTCTAGCCTCAAGGTGAATTAAAGAAAAGAAAAATCTATTCTAGAAAGTAAATACAAGAATTAAATACATTGCATGAAAGTAAATTGCATGAAATTAAATTGCATGAAAGTAAATCTAAGCTACAAAGCAATTAAATGAACAAGAAAGAAAATAAAAAGAAATAAAAGGAAAACCAACAACTCTTGATCTTAATCTAATCCTCCTTTTGGTCCTTGGATTAGAAGAAGAAAGGAAATTGAAGGGGTGAAAAATTTTATTTATTGTGTAATAAAAGTTATAATTTTTGGAAGGTCTTCTCAATTAAGAGTAACCCTCCTCTCCAAATGGAGTTTTTACAAAATATTTCACACTCAAAACCCTCAGCATTCACCCCTATTTATAGCCCAACGGAGTTGATGTGAACCATTGGATCAAACTTAGCCAAAAGGAAGAAATCCACCATTAATCACGGAATCATTTGTAAAGCGATCGGTTGGCCGTCGGTTAGCAATAGGTTAATAGCCGTTATCTAACTGATTAGATTTTCCAACCAATTTATCTTTTCTTGATTTTTCTTCACGAATTTCTCTTGGATCAATTTGGTATCTTGGGCCTTTGTTTGTCTTGATTTGGGCTTCAAAATTGGTAGAAATTGAGAGAATTTGAGTCATTTGGGCTTTTATTCATTATTTCTTTATTAGCACGCAAAATAAGATAAAAATAATTATTAGTGATATCGTTATTCATATAACATAGGTAATAAGGGTATAAAAATATAATTAAAATATGATAATCAAATACCCCCACACCTAAACTTTTGCTAGTCCTCTAGCAAAGAAAATAAAAAGAAAACCTAACTCACTTTCGCGAGAATCGCGGTTGTATTTAGCGATACAACAAGCCTTTAAACCCCTAGGTTACCCTAGTGGGCGAGTTGTAGTCTCGTGAGGGTTTGCGATGAATATACCCACAAAATTCATCAACTTGCCAATTTAAAGAAGTTAATAAAATAATTAATTCATTTGATATCTTCAAACATTCCAATTGAAGTTGGTTAATACTCAAGAAAACGTTTTTATCATAACTCCAATGTAATTTTCTTAAAAATCCTTCCATTATAATTATACAAAACCAAGTTTAACTCAAAAATTTAATTTAAAAGTTTTGAAAAGAACATGCTAACTCTTTGTTTTAAACAAACTTCAAGTCTTTTAATCCATTTAATTTTTCAAGAACATATACAAATATAACTATATATAAAAACATGATTAGGATGACACATTTTTTAACTCTTTATTCCTTGGTGGTTTTGTTCTTTTTAATCGAGCTTTCTAAGTGACCATTTAGCGAGTTTTAGGCCAATGAATCCCAACCTAATTGGGCTTAGGTCATTAAGCATAGAAATACTCCTCGGGCTTAATTACTCAGTCAACTTAGGCTTAGTAAAATAGAACCACCAATGATTTTAAGAAAAATTTTTCTTCTTTTATTAAGTTAGTATAATATATATATGTGTATATGTATATATATTCTGAACAATATTTGGATCAAGACAACTTGAAAAATTATTTTCAACTCTAAGTTAGGCATGCAAAAATTTCATTACTTTAATTAAAAATCTAAGTTAAAACTTAAGTAAAGTATACTACTTTGAAAATTATTTCTTAAGAAATTTATTTGGAGTTATCATAAAAGGTAAACTTGAGTATAGAACTAACTAAGGATTAGAAGACTTAAATTCTATCAAATAGATCAATTATTAATCAACTCTATTGAGTTGGCAAGTGACTTTTTTTTTAATGAAAAAAAATGACATAAAAAGAAAAAAAAATGGTAAGAAAAAGAGGAAAAAATAACTAAGATAAAGATAAAAATGACTAATCCCCACCCCCACACCTAAATTTTGCATTGTCCTCAATGCAAATTCTATTATGCACAAAGTAAAACAGATAATAATTGAAGCACTTACATTTGTTCGGCTAGCTTCGAACAATGATAAAAATTCTGCAAATACCTTCAAGATAAGGGGGTGAAGCCAAAAATTTATTCTTTTTTTTGAAATAAAGAACAACAAGAAACTCTCACATGAGAGAAGAATAAATTCTTTTTATTATTATGAGACAAAAAATAAAAATGTAGAATAAAAGATGAAACATGAGAAGCTCACATTCTACATTAAATCCTACCTTATTGCTAAAAATTCTACCCCGAAATTTAAAGAATTTCAAAATGATATAATCACTGATGTGCTTAAATTCTAAGAATTTCAGGGTTTTTAGTGATGTTTGCAGCAATGGAAGGTAGGTATTAATGGTTGTATGCTTTTTGAACTTAGATTCGTTATTAACAAAAATTTCATCAAAAATGAAATCTTGTTGTTTTCTATTTTCTAAAAATCTAAGTTCATTGACAAAGGGTTCTTCAAATGTTGGCTTCAAGATGCATGTATTCAACATAATTCTCTCGTTCTGAAGGACTTGATTATTAACCTGGTTACCTGATTGTTGTGAATGGATTGCATTCACTTGATCTTGAAAAGTTGAACTTGACCCCGCTGCTCCTTGGATTGCTCACGGGTTGACTTCGGAAATGATCCTTTCTCTCTCTCTCACTTATAGCTAGCTAGTTGACCAAGTGGGTTTCTAATCTAGCTATGGCTTGAGTGTTGGAGTTGAGAATTTGTCCTGTTGATTGCATAAAGGAGTTCATCGTGCTAGATGTTTGAGTCAACAAGTTCGTGGTCTATGTAGAGGTTTTAATCAAGGCTTCCAAACCCCTTTCAAAATATTAAGACGCTTCTCAAGATTTGAAAAATGTGATTTGTAGATTGATGATGAGGAAACCGATTTGAAATTGGTGATTTGGTTGTGGAAAATTGGTTTGAGAATTGAAAGAAACTGTTGCCCTAGGAAGTGTTGGTTTGAAAAGGAGTGAAATTTTAATTTCTCGAGAAATTACCCCGATTCCATGCAAAATTGGATGATTTCTCCAACACGGATTATAGGTTGGAGAAAATGGATCATGTCGGATCTTTGGAATGCGGCATTCATCTGTTCTAGAGATTGAGTATTTCCTAAGAGTGGACATTGCTCAAGCATGGGTCAGAAAGACAGCTATGACAACCCCGAGGCGAAACTTGATTGATTTGAGCCGAGCTCGTTCTTTGGTTTCTAAAGTTTCTAACACAGTAGAATTGTAGCCATCTTAGCTTCAGAGGCTATGTTTGACTCTAAGGAAGGACCTCTAGAACTGGATTGGGTAATCGATGAATCACATGTTCCCACTGCATGGTTTTCGGATAAATTCTCTAAAAGTCCCAAGCTTCATTTTTTTCATGAAATCCCCTTGACACATTGACTCTAAAAGTTTTGAAAAGAACATGCTAACTCTTTGTTTTAAACAAACTTCAAGTCTTTTAATCCATTTAATTTTTCAAGAACATATACAAATATAACTATATATAAAAACATGATTAGGATGACACATTTTTTTAACTCTTTATTCCTTTGTGGTTTTGTTCTTTTTAATCGGGCTTTCTAAGTGACCATTTAGCGAGTTTTGGGCCAATGAATCCCAACCAATTGGGCTTAGGTCATTAAGCATAGAAATACTCCTCGGGCTTAATTACTCGTCAACTTAGGCTTAGTAAAATAGAACCACCAATGATTTTAAGAGAAATTTTTCTTCTTTTTATTAAGTTAGTATAATATATATATGTGTATATGTATATATATTCTGAACAATATTTGGATCAAGACAACTTGAAAAATTATTTTCAACTCTAAGTTAGGTATGCAAAAATTTCATTACTTTAATTAAAAATCTAAGTTAAACTTAAGTAAAGTATACTACTTTGAAAATTATTTCTTAAGAAATTTATTTGGAGTTATCATAAAAGGTAAACTTGAGTATAGAACTAACTAAGAATTAGAAGACTTAAATTCTATCAAATAGATCAATTATTAATCAACTCTATTGAGTTGGCAAGTGACTTTTTTTATGAAAAAAAATGACATAAAAAGAAAAAAATGGTAAGAAAAAGAGGAAAAAAAAACTTAGATAAAGATAAAATGACTAATCCCCACCCCACACCTAACTTTTGCATTGTCCTCAATGCAAATTCTATTATGCACAAAGTAAAACAGATAATAATTGAAGCACTTACATTTGTTTGGCTAGCTTCGAACAATGATAAAAATGCAAATACCTTCAAGATAAGGGGTGAAGCCAAAATTTATTCTTTTTTTTGAAATAAAGAACAACAAGAAACTCTCACATGAGAGAAGAATAAATTCTTTTATTATTATGAGACAAAAAATAAAAATATAGAATAAAAGATGAAACATGAGAAGCTCACATTCTACATTAAATCCTACCTTATTGCTAAAAATTCTACCGAAATTTAAAGAATTTTAAAATGATATAATCATCGATGTGCTTAAATTCTAAGAATTTCGTGGTTTTAGTGATGTTTGCAGCAATGGAAGGTAGGTATTAATGGTTGTATGCTTTTGAACTTAGATTCGTTATTAACAAAATTTCATCAAAAATGAAATCTTGTTGTTTTCTATTTTCTAAAATCTAAGTTCATTGACAAAGGGTTCTTCAAATGTTGGCTTCAAGATGCATGTATTCAACATAATTCTCTCGCTCAAGGACTTGATTATGAACACAGTTTTTGATTGTTGTGAATGGATTGCATTCACTTGATCTTGAAAAGTTAAACTTGACCCCGCGTTCCTTGGATTGCTCACGGGTTGACTTCGAAATGATCCTTTCTCTCTCTCACTTATAGCTAGCTAGTTGACCAAGTGGGTTTCTAATCTAGCTATGGCTTGAGTGTTGGAGTTGAGAATTTGTCTGTTGATTGCATAAAGGAGTTCATCGTGCTAGATGTTTGAGTCAACAAGTTAAGTGGTCTATGTAGAGGTTTTAATCAAGGCTTCCAAACCCTTTCCAAAACATTAAGGCGTTTCTCGATGTTGAAAAATGTGATTTGTAGATTGATGATGAGGAAACCGATTTGAAATTGGTGATTTGGTTGTGGAAAATTGGTTTGAGAATTGAAAGAAACTGTTGCCCCTAGGGAAGTGTTGGTTTGAAGAGGAGTGAAATTTTGATTTCTCGAAATTACCCGATTCCATGCAAAATTGGATGATTTCTCCAACTGGATTATAGGTTGGAGAAAATGGATCATGTCGGATCTTTGGAATGCAGCATTCATCTGTTCTAGAGATTGAGTATTTCCTAAGAGTGGACATTGCTTTGAAGCATGGGCTGTAGAAAGACAGTTTGACAACCTGAGGAAGAAACTTGATTGATTTGAGCCGGAGCTCGTTCTTTGGTTTCTAAAGTTTCTAACCTGCGTAGAATTGTAGCCATCTTAGCTTCAGAGGCTATGTTTGACTCTAAGGAAGGACCTCTAGAAGCTGGATTGGGTGTGATGAATCACAGTGTTCCCCTGCATGGTTTTCTCGGATAAATTCTCTAAAAGTCCCAAGCTTAAATGGTGTTTTTCTTAATGAAATCCCCTTGACACATTGACTCTAAGAAAATTTTTGAAGAATAATCCAATCCTTCATAAATGATTTGGCATAATCGCCACTTTTCAAGACCATGGTGAGGACATTGGATAAGAAGATCTTTGAATTTGTCGAAATACTTCCAAAAGGTTCTCCGGACAATTTTAAAATTTTGAATCTTTGTTTCTAAGCTTGACTGCTTTGTGGATAGGAAAGAATTTTTTCGAAAAACTGCTACAAATTCACCCCAAGTTGAGATGGAATCTATGGGCAAGCTATCTGAGCATTTTTGGCTTTGTCCTTAAGGGAAAATGGAATAAATCGGAGTTTGATCGCATCTTCGGTTAAGTCCCTCATCTTGATCATGAGGCAAACTTCTTCAAATTAGGAGATGAAAATGTAAGCGTCTTGGTTTCTACTCTAGGAATTTGGGAAGCATGTTAATAAAATGCGGTCTAAGTTCGAATTTGCTCCATTGACCTCGGGGAGTTTTATGCAAGAGGGATTGCATTTCTAGTGGGGTAACAAACATCTTGAAGAACAGTGGGTTGGTATTGACCATTTCGTTTGGTTCAAGAGATGGATCAAAACGAATTAAACGATTAGTATTATCCTAACCCAAGTTTGCATACACCAAAATTATTTTTTTAATTTTTTTATTTGAAATAGGACAAGAGAAAAAATTAAGAAGATGATGAGAAAAAAAGAAAAAGGAAAACTACTAAAAGTAAATCAAGGCAATCACTTTTTAATCACCCTAACTCTAGGGTTAAGCCTAAACTTGACTTAGACCAGCTCCTAACCAAAAATTCCCTTAATGAAAAGATCAAAGTTTACTTGGGTAATTAGCCAGGTAAGGATAGTACTAGAGGGAGATCAAAGATCAATTAAGTACCTCTTTTCCTTACTTGGTACGCAACCCCTAAACCTTGCCTTAGACACCAATTAATCCAAATAAACTTGGACCGGTTCACTTAAGGATTTCTTGTTCCTTAATGAGCTCGAATCCTTAGGGGCCAACGTCTAATCAATTTTAAGAGGCTTGGGTATGTGTAGTGAGGAATTAGTGATTTTTGGGCTAAGGAAAGGGTGATGAAATCCCTCACCTTATCTTGATTAATGGGTTTTGCCCTTAAGATATTTTCAAGTGTGTGCCAAATCAAGATGCTCAAATCACTTGGTGAATTCCTACTATTATATGAAATGCAACCCTAGGAATTAAAAGCAACTAAAAAGGATGCAAAAATAAAAATCTTTTTATTTTTTTATTATGGTCGACAATCAAAGAAATGAAGTTTATTAGGGTTAGACAAGGGTAAAAATCTTTTTATTTTTATTTTTATTTATTTTTATTTATTTTTATCCTAATTGTCTCTAATGTGAATGAACTATCTAAAGGTGGAATTGAGAATACTAGAAAGAAGAGTTACCCACGCAATCGCTATTCAAAGCCTCGTTAGAGGCAAATCTTCAATCTTGAATCTTCAACTCTTGATCTTCAAGCTCCAAGTTCCTACACAAAAGAAAAACACACAAAATAAGGAACCAAAGTTAATCAAAATCCTACTTATGCACCGTTCCCCGGCAACGGCGCCAAAAACTTGATGGGAAATAAATGATTACCTCCTAAGTTGCAAGTATACAACCTTGATCAAGTTATAGTATAAAAGATTATCGATCCCACGAGGAACGGAAGTAGGAAGAGTTTTGTTCAAGTTTTGGTTCTCAAGTTATCATGACAATTAGGAGTTATTCAAATAAAATGAAAGTGAGAAAATGGTGAAAGTGGTGGTGAAGAGGCTAGAGAGTGGTTGTGGATTATGTGCAAAAGAGGAGAAAATAAAGTTGAGAATGTGGTTGTGGTTATATGCACATAATAACAAAACTAGGTTTGAGATTATATGCACATGGAGGAATATGAGATTGAGAGAGAAGTAAAATCAATGAAATCAAGAATCAAGAATAAAGAAAAATAACAAACAAATGAAAAGCAAGGATAAGAGGAAAATAAAGAAGGTAAAGTATGGAGGATTAATTAAAGATATGAGGAATCTAGAGTAGATCCACTTAGCTTTGTCCTTAAGGGCAAATGGAATAAATCGGAGTTTGATCGCATCTTCGGTTAAGTCCCTCATCTTGATCATGAGGCAAACTTCTTCAAATTCGGAGATGAAAATGTAAGCGTCTTCGGTTTCTACTCCTAGGAATTTGGGAAGCATGTTAATAAAATGCGGTCTAAGTTCGAATTTGCTCCATTGACCTCGGGGAGTTTTATGCAAGAGGGATTGCATTTCTAGTGGGGTAACAAACATCTTGAAGAACAGGTGGGTTGGTATTGGCCATTTCGTTTGGTTCAAGAGATGGATCAAAGCAATTAAGCGATTAGTATTATCCCTAACCCAAGTTTGCATACACCAAAATTATTTTTTTAATTTTTTTATTTGAAAAGGACAAGAGAAAAAATTAAGAAGATGATGAGAAAAAAGAAAAAGGAAAACTACTAAAAGCAAATCAAGGCAATCACTTTTCAATCACCCTAACTCTAGGGTTAAGCCTAAACTTGACTTAGACCAGCTCCTAACCAAAATTTCCTTAATGAAAAGATCAAAGTTTACTTGGGTAATTAGCCGTAAGGATAGTACTAAAGGGAGATCAAAGATCAATTAAGTACCTTTTCTCATGGAGCGCTTACGCAACTCCTAAACCTTGCCTTAGACACCAATTAATCCAAATAAACTTGGACCGGTTCACTTAAGGATTTCTTGTTCCTTAATGAGCTCGAATCCTTTGGGGCCAACGTCTAATCAATTTTAAGAGGCTTGGGTATGTGTAGTGAGGAATTAGTGATTTTTGGGCTAAGGAAAGGGTGATGAAATCCCTCACCTTATCTTGATTAATGGGTTTTGCCCTTAAGATATTTTCAAGTGTGTGCCAAATCAAGATGCTCAAATCACTTGGTGAATTCCTACTATTATATAAAATGCAATCCTAGGAATTAAAAGCAACTAAAAAGGATGCAAAAATAAAAATCTTTTTATTTTTATTATGGTCGACAATCAAAGAAATGAAGTTTATTAGGGTCGACAAGGGTAAAATCTTTTTATTTTTATTTTTATTTATTTTTATTTATTTTATCCTAATTGGCTCTAATGTGAATGAACTATCTAAAGGGTGGAATTGAGAATACTAGAAAGAAAAGTTACCCACGCAATCGCTATTCAAAGCCTCGTTAGAGGCAAATCTTCAATCTTGAATCTTCAACTCTTGATCTTCAAGCTCCAAGTTCCTACACAAAAGAAAAACACACAAAATAAGGAACCAAAGTTAATCAAAATCCTACTTATGCACCGTCACTGCAAGCGCCAAAACTTGATGGGAAATAAATGATTACCTCCTAAGTTGCAAGTATACAACCTTGATCAAATTATAGTATAAAAGATTATCGATCCCACGAGGAACGGGAAGTAGGAAGAGTTTTGTTCAAGTTTTGGTTCTCAAGTTATGCGCATGACAATTAGGAGTTATTCAAATAAAATGAAAGTGAGAAAATGGTGAAAGTGATGGTGAAGAGGCTAGAGAGTGGTTGTGGATTATGTGCAAAAGAGGAGAAAATAAAGTTGAGAATGTGGTTGTGGTTATATGCACATAATAACAAAACTAGGTTTGAGATTATATGCACATGGAGGAATATGAGATTGAGAGAGAAGTAAAATCAATGAAATCAAGAATCAAGAATAAAGAAAATAACAAACAAATGAAAAGCAAGGATAAGAGGAAAATAAAGAAGGTAAAGTATGGAGGATTAATTAAAGATATGAGAAATCTAGAGTAGATCCACTTAGCTTATCTCAATCTCACAAGAATGAGTTGGATTTGTTAGCTAGTTTTAAACAATCTCTAGGATCCCACAAATATTAGCTCCACACTTAGAAAAGGGTAATTCCCTAGAGGGTTCTAGCCTCAAGGTGAATTAAAGAAAAGAAAAATCTATTCTAGAAAGTAAATACAAGAATTAAATACATTGCATGAAAGTAAATTGCATGAAATTAAATTGCATGAAAGTAAATCTAAGCTACAAAGCAATTAAATGAACAAGAAAGAAAATGAAAAAGAAATAAAAGGAAAACCAACAACTCTGATCTTAATCTAATCCTCCTTTTGGTCCTTGGATTAGAAGAAGAGAAAGGAAATTGAAGGGTGAAAAATTTCATTTATTGTGTAACAAAAGTTATAATTTTTGAAAGGTCTTCAATTAAGAGTAACCCTCCTCTCCAAATGGAGTTTTACAAAATATTTCACACTCAAAACCCTCATCATTCACCCTATTTATAGCCCAACGGAGTTGATGTGAACCATTGGATCAAACTTAGCCAAAAGGAAGAGAAATCCACCATTAACTGAATTGCTACAAACCGACGGTTGGTCGATCGGTTAGCCAACCGTTAGCCAACCGGTTGGTCAACCGATTGTTTCCAACCAATTTGTCTTTTCTTGATTTTTCTTCACGAATTTATCTTGGATCAATTTGGTATCTTGGCCTTTGTTTGTCTTGATTTGGGCTTCAAAATTGGTAGAAATTCGAGAATTTGAGTCATTTGGGCTTTTATTCATTATTTCTTTATTAGCACGCAAAATAAGATAAAAATAATTATTAGTAATATCCTTATTCATATAACATAGGTAATAAGGGTATAAAATGTAATTAAAATGTGATAATCATATATGTAAGTAGGCTTAAAGAAGAACCTAGAATATTTTTCATGAATAATTAAATCATTTCAACATATGCACCATCCTTGAATGAACATGTGTTGGCTTTTTAAATTTTTAAAGAAAAATACAGCAATTGTAGTTGGCTTTTCATAATCGCAAACTATAAAAGACGGATGAATTGACAATACACTATAAATAATATCATTAAATTATTTCAAACAATAATAAAATGAAGCAATTATTATCATAATTTATTTGCATAAGTCCATGAACATAGAAAAATCATTTCACATGTCTACTTCTTAAAGTTAAACTTCATAAAATTGAAAGAATCTCATTTTACAAATTGATGAAGAATTGTGAAACCACATGAAAATATATAATACGATTTGGAGCCCGATTTTCATGTTGATTTTATAATTTGGTAATTTTTGTTCTTGATTTACATCCCTTCCCAATTGTGGTTAACAATTTCGATTGTAAAATGTATCAAATAGATTAATACCAAAGCACTTCAAAGATTTAGGGACTAATCTAAAAAATGTGAAGATTTTCGAGACTATTTTCAAATATGAAAGATTTTTTCTTTTTTTTTCTTTTGGTTGGGGGGGGGGGTGGTGTGGGGTGGGGGGACTACTTTCAAATATGAAAGATTTGGAGGACTAGTTTCAAGTATGAAACATTAGGGGGGTCCAATTCAAAATATGAAAGATATGGGGACTATTTCTATATGAAAAATTTAGAGGACTAGTTTCAAATATGAAATATTCGGAGAACTAGTTTCAAATATGAAAGTGTTATGGTCATAACCACTAACCAGTGATTTAAGGAGAAAAACGAGGCAATCGACATGATAAATGGTCACAACGAAAATGATTAGAGCTCTCGTGACCGCCCCACGGGCGGCCGCACCTACCGACCCCACCATGGTCCATCAGCGACTATCACCATAGCCGACGCCAAAGGCGGTGCAAGCCGGTCCGACAACAACTTTCCAAATGGACGACGCTAGTATAATAGCTGCCCAATACTGATCGGGATCAAAGTTATTCCATCGCCGCTGTCCTAACGGACCGACGTTGACGGACTCTCACCATTGCCTTCTCCATCCGATCCGCTTGACGACGCTGAAGCAGTGTTCGTTGCCCTCCCAACCCGCCACCTATTATAGCCCCATCCAACCAATCACGGGCCTGACAACACGAGCGAGCTCGGGCCCCCTCTCTCACCGCCAATCCTTCGACGACGCCAGTGCGCGGTGACCGTCGCCCTTTCGCTTGATTGCCCCAGGATTCCTAAGGAGTGGCGAAGCCGACCGGCCTGCCAGCCCCCTATCTCATCCCGCTGATTCCTCCACTCTAACGACGGTTATACTGTGACTTCGAGCCCATCAAGATCGTGATTAAATGCATGGGATGCCTTTAACTCCCCATCTCTCACGGTATTTAAGGCACCTCGACCCATGCAATTTACAAAGCCAGCCAATCCCATCCCATTAATGGCGAATAGACCACACTAACCCTCAAATTACCCGCAGTTGACACCAGAAAGCCCACCAACGAAGTGATGTGAGATGCTCTCACCAATCATTGGCTCACACGTGGAAGAGAGGGCTGACTCAGCAAGGGTTCCTTAGCCAACGTAAAGACGAAAATACCCCCGCAACCCTAGGTATAAGTAGCGTGAACAACGAACCAAGTAAGTAATCTTTTCTCGAGTGAATTCTCGCCCATTACATTATCTCCCACTCTACTAACTTGACCGCTCTGAGGAACCATCGGAGATCCCAACTCCGCCTTTCCATTGTGTCCCTTCCTCACAGAAGCGAGTCCTTGACGAGTCGGCCATTACGGCTTTAGGAGAGAAGGCGACGGCCTCTTAAAACTAAGCTCACCCGAGGTTAGTGACGTGATTATATACATCAACAGAAAGATATGGAGATTATTTTAAAATGAAAGATTTGGAAAGTAATTTTTAAATATAAAAGTTAGGGACTAGTTTCAAATATGAAAAAGTTAAGGACTAATATGAAAAGCCCTATATATAGGATATGTTGGCAAAGGCTGGGGGCCATGGCCACACTGCCCCCTAGCTCGCTATTGAGTACAAGCAACAAACGAGTTGGAGCTTGTTTGTTTACAGAAAAATACAGCAATTGTAGTTGGCTTTTCATAATCGCAAACTACAAAAGACGGATGAATTGACAATACACTATAAATAATATCATTAAATTATTTCAAACAATAATAAAATGAAGCAATTATTATCATAATTTATTTGCATAAGTCCATGAACATAGAAAAATCATTTCACATGTCTACTTCTTAAAGTTAAACTTCATAAAATTGAAAGAATCTCATTTTACAAATTGATGAAGAATTGTGAAACCACATGAAAATATATATCTTGATTTGGAGCCCGATTTTCATGTGGATTTTATAATTTGGTAATTGTTTGTTCTTGATTTACATCCCTTCCCAATTGTGGTTAACAATTTCGATTGTAAAAATGTATCAAATAGATTAATACCAAAGCACTTCAAAGATTTAGGGGACTAATCTAAAAAATGTGAAGATTTTCGAGACTATTTTCAAATATGAAAGATTTTTTCTTTTTTTTTTCTTTTGGTTGGGGGTGTGGTGTGGAGTGGTGGGACTACTTTCAAATATGAAAGATTTGGAGGACTAGTTTTCAAGTATGAAACATTAGGGGGGTCCAATTCAAAATATGAAAGATATGCGGACTATTTCTATATGAAAAATTTAGAGGACTAGTTTCAAATATGAAATATTCGGAGAACTAGTTTCAAATATGAAAGATATGGAGATTATTTTAAAAATGAAAGATTTGGAAAGTAATTTTTTAATATAAAAAGCTAGGGACTAGTTTCAAATATGAAAAAGTTGGCGGACTAATATGAAAAGCCCTATATATAGGATATGTTGGCAAAAGCTGGGGGGGCCATGGCCACACTCTATCCCCCCTAGCTCCGTCATTGAGTACAAACAACAAACGAGTTGGAGCTTGTTTGTTTGCATAGAGTAGCTGTTAGGACGTAATTTGTACAACAGCTCTAATTTGAGTAATAAAAATACTCTCATTTGGTACTAATATTTATTTGATATGATATAGTATAGATAAATTTAAGTATAAGAAGTGTACGAGGTGAAACGACACGAAAATCAGTTCAAATGCTAATTTCAGCCTCCTCATCATTGATGGTCTATAGTGACTCATCGATGGTAGCTTGAGCTCATCAATGGTAAATGTGCATCATCGATGATTTTTACTCCAGAGACTTTTATATTGTCGATGAGTCTCTCAACCATTGATGGGGCCTCGACACCACCGATGGTCGAGAGCCACCATCGATGGTAAAGTCGGCAGATTTTTAAATTTAATCACATCCGTTCGTCTTTTGTTTTATCCCCAATCTCTACCACATTTAAGATATTTCTTTCCTCAGATATTGGGGACTTTATATCATTGAGAGAGAGAGAGAGAGAGAGAGAGAGAGAGAGAGAGAGAGAGCTAGGGTTTGGATTTATGAGAGATTACATTAAAGGATTTAATCCTTGGAGCCTCGAAAAACTCTTACTCGTCGCATATAACATCTCCGAATTATTTCAGAGAGGAGAGTTTCCCTTAGATTCATCATCTATACTGTTTCTTCATCGAGTTACGCTTATATTCATCGAAGGATAATTTGTTTAACAAAAGGGCAGTAAGATCTTTCATATTTTCTAAGCTTTAACTGTGGTTGTTTGGTTTTGTTTTGAACTTGTTTTTACGATCAAGCCAGTTGGAATTGAGGGTTGACACTAGCTAGGGCTAGGTATTTACTCATTATGAAGAGTTAGGTTAGACGACCAAATAGATTTCAGAGTGCGGTCTTGTAAGCCTATTGAATCGGATTTGTAATTTAAGAGAACTCTTTTGCATAGTGAGGAAGCCCTTCGCAAGAAGGAAAGTGGACATAAGATTGTTATCCGAACCACTATAAAATCTTGTGTGTTTCTGATTGGTTGCTATTTGTATTTGATTATCATTGATCGCTTTTATTTTATCTTTCTACTGCATATTCTGTATTTTTAGTGAAAAATGATAGCAACCCTATTTACCCCCCCTTCCCCAAAGACTTGTATCTCAGTTCCAACAATAGCTTCAAAATAGCTGAAGTAAAGAAAGTAAGAGATATTTCTTGCTACTTCCCAGCAAAAAAGATTATTTTTCCAGAATAGCTGCTTTCACTACTTCTTGAAATATTAAAAGTCGCGAAACCCAAAAATCCAAAACCAACACTAAAAGTCCAAATACCAATTATTCAACCACCCCCTAGAAATATGACAACTACCCCTACGATTCTGGGCCGTCACGAGGAAAACTATAACTAAGAATGTAGAGTCTCTTCTATTTTATACTTATTTTTTCTGTTTTATTCCTTATTCATTTTGATTTTCTTTTTGTGGATTCGATTACTCTGATCCCAAATCCTAACCTCCGTTTTGCTTCCTTCGTCTCCACCCAGTAATTGTTGCTTCTCTCACCACACACGCTATCACATTACTAGTGGCAGATCTAGAAAAATTTTCTTTTTTTGGGTTGCTGGGTTGGGTTGGGGGGGCGCACAATAAGTATCTATTGACTTTTAAATAAAAATATAATATTAAAAAATTATAGTACTTGATGGTAATGCACTCGGTGTTTTTTTTAAATTTCTGGTATTGTAATCTTAGGTTTTTAGTGTTTGGGCTCACTTGGCTTAATTGTTGGGAATTTAATTGGACTTTTACTTTCTAATGACTAATTCAATTTGCTACTAATTAGTATTTTAAGATAGGTTGGGGTGCAATTTTAAAATTTTAAAATGGGCAAGATTATAAAATTTATCAGGTTTACATGCAATTTGTAAAATTCTAGAGATGCAACTGCACCCTTACACATTACCTGTATCTGCCCTTGCGCATGACCTAGGCCTACAGGCTCTCGTGTTGTTGCCCAATTTCCTTCATGTCCTCAACCCAAAGTAAATCATTACTGAAAATACTCATGTTTGTCTATTCGCATTACATGAAAAATATAATGTCATCAAGCTGATAACGTGTAATGAGTGCATTCTCCTTAGGTGATATAGTTTTAAAATATCATATTTTTATTTTTAGATAAATGGATACTTGTCGTCTGCTCTTCTAACAAAATTGTTTGGATCCATCACTATCCTATACTTCCCCTACTTTGCACATATATAATGTTGGATCTGAGATGCAAACCTAGAGAGGGGGGGGGGAGGAGTTAATAGGTTTACTATAGTTTTTCAGTAAAACACAGAATATGAAGCAGAAATATAGAAAAATAAAAGCGAACAACCAAATTAAAAACCAACCAAGGAACATGCATGATTTTTATAGTGGTTCGGAAAATAATTCTATGTCCACTCTTTCTTCTCATAAAGGTGCTTTCTCACTGTGCAAGAGTTCACCTGAATCGCAACCAGATTCTATAGCCTTATAAAGATCGCATCCTAAAATCTACCGAAAACCAGTCGTCTAACCTAACTCTTAACAACAAGTAACACTTAGCCCTAGCTAGTCCTAACCCTCAATTATCACCAGCTTGAGCATATCGTAAAAACAAATTTGAAATAAACTATCAAAAATAGTTTAAGCACAAAACAAAAGATCTTACAGTCCTTTGTATAAGCAAACCGTTCTACAAAAGATTGAAGCGAAGCTCGATGAAGAACGATGTAGATCTTGATTCCCAGGGCAACTCCTCTTGCTAAGATGATTCGATATTGTTGAGCGCGACAAGAAAGAGTTTAATGAGGCTCCAGGGGTTCAAATCACAAACCAATCTTCTTCTCTCAAACCCTAGACTTTCTCACAAAAAGCTCTCTTTTTATCAAAGTATAAAACCTCTCCAAAATATGATCTCTTCCTATCTTATATAGCCTTTGATAAATAAGGAAAGAGATATTAAAATCATAGCAGAAGTTGGAGATGAAAGAGATCAACGAATGATTGTGGTTAACTTTTGAAATCTGCCAAAATGAGTCGTTACCATTGATGGGCAATCACGACCATCAATGGTCCCCGATGCCCCATCGATGGGCACCTGTAATGTATCAACGATCTGAAAACTTATTTCTAGAATTTATCAATTGTGCAGTGTACACAATCGATTGTGACGTTGACCATTGATGGTTCACCCATGACCATCGATAGTGTCAAATCCAGTTTCTAGAATTCTTTAATTGTGCATTATATTCTATCGATTGACTCACAACTATTGATGATGTGTCATTGACCATTGATGGTATGATGGCTAAAATCAACATTAATGTTGATTTTTTGCCTCGTTTCGCTTCGTATCTTTTTTATACCTGTAATATATCATCTCAAACAATCATTAGTAATAAATGAGAGTTTGTTATTACTCAAACAACAGATATTATACGAACTATGTTCTAACATATAGTTTTAACTTTGACTTAAAACACCCCAAAGTTTCCATCATTGAAATATGAAATGCTGCTATAATTTTAGGTTACAAGACGAAAAATGCCCCCATTATTTATCTTGCCAATGGTAAGGAAACCTCAATTCTTACAATCCACCCAAATCTATAGAGCCCTAGGAATTGAACTGCGATTTCAAACTCGAATATGAAAGAATCAATAAAAAATGGGATCTTATAGGTGGACTTCTAGAAGTTCGTATAAACCATGGGTTTGATCTTCCATTAGATAATTTATCCTTTGAAATAGATTTTTAACTTGAATTTATGCAAATTAATTGGGTGTTTTCATTTATTTCTGTCAATTGAGGATTCTGATTTGGTTTAGATTTTGCAGGGTGAAAGTTTGTTGTTTTTGAAAATTTTGGTTAACTAATTAGAGTTTAAATAGTTTCTTTGTTGTTCCTTGACATATTTTACTATTTTTTGACTTGGTTTATTGTTAAAATTGATAAAATATGCTAATCATAGATGCTTGATGTAGAGCTTGAGCATCAGGAGACTGGTTTCATAGTTTGTTGCAATGCAACGGGGAAGAAACAAGAGACTATTTGAGATTTAGGTCAAATTTCGATGAAAGAAAGGTAATAGCACAGGGGTAGTTGTTTGTAAATTATACAAGCTTCAGGATAAAGAAGGCTCTCAAAATAGTAAATGACACTCACGTGGAATATTTCAGAATATTCTAACGGTTAGCTAACAGAATGTATGAATGTGTAACTTTTGGAAATATTAGGGCATTTAAGTGCAGCCAAATACAACAGGGGTTTTATATGTACAAAGTCATTGAAACTATAAGGTGCCGTTTGGCAAGGGGTTAAGAGAGAAGAGCTAAGGAGAAGGATTAACTTAGTTAACCTATCGCAAGAGGTTAAAAGCAATGCAATTCCATTTGGTTTGGCTATTTAAGATGAAGGGTTAAGTTATTTGCGTTTGGTAAATAAAGAAGGGTTAAGTAGGTTAAGCCTAATTTAAAAAAAATACCAACTTTAACCTTATTGAAAAGTTAAGAATTTTTAATATTTTTACACTAAGATAAATTCAGTTAGAACTTGCATAATCTAAACTTTACACTTATTGTCATTTTTGTATTACTCAAATATATGATTGTTATAAAGCTAATAAAATAGATTTGATAAAACAATAACACTTTACTTTATATTAATACTAATTCAGTCTAAATATAATTAAAAAAATTTACCTTTAGGAAAAACTTTACCATAAATTCGAGATAAATCCTCTACAAATGTTGAATGTCAGCTAATTTGTTGTACTTATGTTCTATACAGTTATTCAATATGTAAAATTATGTTTTGGCATGAGAATCAAATTAAGCTAAAAATGAACTTCATCAGAGGCCTTCTAGTTTATTCAACGTCTAGCTTAATGTCTGCCACCAATTTACTTCCATCGGATAATATATCATCCCATCAAAGTATTTCTATTCAAATGAGTCCAAGGATGAGTTAAAAGACCCCAGCCTAAGTATAGTTAGCTAACAGCCTACACTTAACATGCTATACCCACTTTCCAAAATGACGTTTCCTGCCCCCGTGTGAGGAGGCGGAGTAAATTTACTCCGCCTTCTCACGCGGAGTAGTTAGCCCGTCATTAGACGGGCTAACTAGATGCTAACCCTCACGCGAGGGTTTGTTACTCCTCATACACTTTTTGTTGTTTGGAGAGTTAAGAAAGGGTTAAACCCCTTTAACCCCTTCGTTAACCCTTTGCCAAACACAGCCTAAGATATTTAAGTGGTCTCTTCGGAGACATCCGATAAAATGGGAATGATACACAGAAGATTAGCATGGCCCCTGCGCAAGGATGACGTGCACAAGTAATATTTAAGTGAAATTAAGCTATTTAATAAGCAAGTAAATACTACCATCTCTTTTGAAACAATACACCTACAAATACAGTAAACAAAACGTGGGAGGCCGTTCTTTCATATAGGATCAACAAACACCAATGAATACCGTAAGGATGACAAATTCTATAGGGTCAACGAAAGCCTTGCATATCGCGTTAGGTAAGTGAATATTCTCTCCACTTCATAAACTTTGTGTTCTCCACCAGCTAGCATCTTTGACTCAGACCAAGATGAGCTGCCTTTTCCCTGTAATAAGTTGCAAAATACCATTAAAAATTTTCACTTATATTCTCTTGAGAGTTGTAATATATGTAGTTTTTGTTGCATTGACTTTTGTTAAAGTAATGTGCCTTCCCGAGATTTCAATTTTCTAAGAGGCATCTCATCTCATCGGAAGTATATTTTATATGTTTCTTTAATTTACTTTTAGAATAAAGATAAATATTGTGTAGTGAAATTTTGATCTTTTACATCAGAACCAGACTCTAGTAAACGAAAATATTTCTATTACAAATGTCAATAAAGATCGTAAAACTTTTATTTGCTTACTACCTAATTTCTTATTATTCATTTTAATTCCTTGTAATAGAAATTCGAGCAAATTACTGCATTCGATTAGAAACCAAATTTATGATCCATGAACATCCTTTTGCATTTCTTGCTTAAAAGTTATACATATATTGTTCATATAGAACCGAATATATAGAAAAAGTATACTTAAGTTTCATTATTTATTTTTGAATGATTTAAGTTTTATTACTAAAAAATATGAAATACGTAATTTGTGTTTGTTGCTAAGAGAAAGTCAAACCTTAATTCGGAATTGTTTATTATAAGGCCATATCAAGTTTTAGAGTTTTTAATTAGTTAGGTGCTTTATCTAATTTAAATAGATCTATTAGTATTTTGAATACTTCTAGAGGCAGTTGGGATGTCCTTAATGTGTAACAACTTAGACGCGTGGCTAGAAAAGATACAGGAATTTAATTCGTTCTATATAGTTTATCTATCAATGGTGCGCTTCATCAAAAGATACTTTCGAAGAAAAAAATATATTTACAATTGAAACTTTTCAGGAAAAAAAAGGACCATTTAACCCACAAAATCATACATCTTTACGTGTTATTAAAGTTCACCGTCACTCAACTGATATTTATAGCTGGCCATTGTAAACTATATGCATTCAATTCGGAAGATCTTAATTCCAAGCCCCTATTCTTTATTTTATTTTATTTTTTGAGACAAAAGTCCAGCCTATATTCTTAGACACGATTGTCTAGTCCCTCTCATGTGAATTTTACCAAGCAATAGCGGAGACAAAAAAGAGATGTACGTACCCATCAATTTCTGTTTTGTTATCTCCAGCGTACCTCCACAGAAAAGAACGGTTCTACTTGCAAATTGTTGGTTTATATGCAAAAGCCCATATTCAGTTAGTCATGTCCAAATAATAATAGTAAATACACAGTTTAATTAACCACTTATAACAACCATGTAGAAAATTAATCAAAACATAGCAGCGTACATTGATTACTAAGCTGTTGAAATGCAAAGTGGGTTTAGAACTAATTCAATGAAATATTTCAGGTCTAAGAGTCATTTTGGTCATGAGTGAGTTCAAAAATGGGGAAACTCGATTTCAAGGACAGTTCTTTTGAAATTAAGCGGGTTTCAAAATAAATGGGGGCAAAATTTTGGGCTTGTAGGGACGATCGATAGTTAAGTGATCTTTGCGAAAAATTTAGAGAAAAAGTCAAGAAAATAATGGTTTAAGCATTTGATTAAAAATACACTGGATACCTTACCATTTTGAAAATCGACCAAATATAGCAAACTGTAACAACTTATAACATATGCTAAACAGTTGAAATGTAATGTGCATTTAAAAAAATTGGGTCAAACATTTTGGATCTAAGAGTGATTTGAGAACTAGGTGGATTTAAAAAATAGATAAGAACAAAACTTTGGTTCTATAGGGAAAAAAAGGGAATGGGTGAGTTTAAAATTAAATGGGGATGAAAGTGCATGCGGACTATTTTGTGTCTAAGAATGTTTTTGAAAGTGTATGGGTCTAAAAATGAATGGGGCTAAAGCTTTAGGTTTATAGGGGAAATTTTTTTTTCTTTTGGAAGTGGCGGGGTTAAAATTTAGGGGTTTTTGTTTCTAGGCCCTATTGTTTACCATGATTTATCTATAAACCCAAAAACTTATTTTGGTATCACTAAACCCAAGTAACTTTATGTATTTATCTCTAAACCCAACTTCTAAAATACAATACATAAACATGTGGGCCTCCCTTAAATTTTTTTAAAAACCCAATTATACCCTTCTCTTATATCTCCTGCGTTTTTAATTTATATGGGTCCCTTAAAAACGAAATTAATTGAAAATTAATGAGAGACGATTCTGGCTTTCTCTCTTTCTCGGTTGGGCGCGAGAAAAATGGAAAACGCGGGAGGTTTGTCTCTCTCTCTCTCTATTAATTCCTCAATTAATTCCTAGCTCTCATTCATTATTTCATTCATCCACTCTACTAAACCCATCAATTAATTCCCCTCTCTCTTCCCAACTTCATTAATGCATATTGTGTGCTTGATTAATTTTGGTGGATATTCATCACTTTAATTTAAGGTATAATTTTACGTTTTACTCAACTACTTAATTTATAGCATTAATTTCTCATTTTATTCATGAAAATGATTTCACATTATTATTCATAACCCATTAGTCAAATTTGTTATCTTTGATGAAATTTTAGTTAAATTTGATTTTAATCAACCACTCATTAATTTCACATTATTATTTCACATTAATTATTTCCGTTAATTATTTCACATTATTATCTTGCATTAATTTATCATTTTATTCATGAAAATTATTTCCCAATCACTTATTTTATTGTTAGTTAAATTTAATTTTAGTTGTCTATCTTTGATGAAATTTTCCATAATTAATTTATTTCTCAACCACATTATTATCTAGCATTAATTTATTTTTGTGACAAACATAGATGGATGAAGAATTGTATTGTGCATTGGCCAGTTTTAGAGGAGATAATTACTTTTGAAATTAAATCGAGGCTTATGCATACACTTCTCATTCCTATAACAATGAATGCAATGAGCTACTAAGAAATCGAGTTGCTTATGCATGCTTTATCACGCTTATACTTACATATTATCCCGCTTATACTTTCATATTATCACGCTATACTTACATATTATCCCGCTATACTTTCATATTATCCCGCTATACTTTCATATTATCCCGCTTATACTTTCATATTATCACGCTTATACTTACATATTATCCCGCTATACTTTCATATTATCACGCTATACTTACATATTATCCCGCTTATACTTTCAGATTATCCCGCTTATACTTTCAGATTATCCCGCTATACTTTCATATTATCCCGCTTATACTTTCAGATTATCCCGCTTATACTTTCAGATTATCCCGCTTATACTTACATATTATCCCGCTATACTTTCAGTTTATCCCGCTATACTTACATATTATCCCGCTATACTTTCATATTATCACGCTATACTTACATATTATCCCGCTTATACTTACATATTATCCCGCTTATACTTACATATTATCCCGCTTATACTTTCAGATTATCCCGCTTATACTTTCAGATTATCCCGCTTATACTTTCAGATTATCCCGCTTATACTTACATATTATCCCGCTTATACTTACATATTATCCCGCTTATACTTACATATTATCCCGCTTATACTTACATATTATCCCGCTTATACTTACATATTATCCCGCTATACTTTCATATTATCACGCTTATACTTACATATTATCCCGCTTATACTTACATATTATCCCGCTTATACTTACATATTATCCCGCTTATACTTACATATTATCCCGCTTATACTTACATATTATCCCGCTTATACTTTCATATTATCACGCTTATACTTACATATTATCCCGCTTATACTTACATATTATCCCGCTTATACTTACATATTATCCCGCTTATACTTACATATTATCCCGCTTATACTTACATATTATCCCGCTTATACTTACATATTATCCCGCTTATATTCTTAGACACGATTGTCTAGTCCCTCTCATGTGAATTTTACCAAGCAATAGCGGAGACAAAAAAGAGATGTACGTACCCATCAATTTCTGTTTTGTTATCTCCAGCGTACCTCCACAGAAAAGAACGGTTCTACTTGCAAATTGTTGGTTTATATGCAAAAAGCCCATATTCAGTTAGTCATGTCCAAATAATAATAGTAAATACACAGTTTAATTAACCACTTATAACAACCATGTAGAAAATTAATCAAAACATAGCAGCGATACATTGATTACTAAGCTGTTGAAATGCAAAGTGGGTTTAGAACTAATTCAATGAAATATTTCAGGTCTAAGAGTCATTTTGGTCATGAGTGAGTTCAAAAAATGGGGGGAAACTCTGGATTTCTGAAGGACAGTTCTTTTTGAAATTAAGCGGGTTTCAAAATAAATGGGGGCAAAATTTTGGGCTTGTAGGGACGATCGATAGTTCGTGATGCTGCGAAAAATTTAGAGAAAAAAGTCAAGAAAATAATGGTTTAAGCATTTGATTAAAAATACACTGGATACCTTACCATTTTGAAAATCGACCAAATATAACAAACTGTAACAACTTATAACATATGCTAAACAGTTGAAATGTAATGTGCATTTAAAAAAATTGGGTCAAACATTTTGGATCTATGAGTGATTTGAGAACTAGGTGGATTTAAAAAATAGATAAGAACAAACTTTGGTTCTATAGGAAAAAAAAGGGAATGGGTGAGTTTAAAATTAAATGGGGATGAAAGTCTGTGCGGACTATTTTGTGTCTAAGAATGTTTTTGAAAGTGTATGGGTCTAAAAATGAATCGGGCTAAAGCTTTAGGTTTATAGGGGAAATTTTTTTTTCTTTTGGAAGTGGCGGGGTTAAAATAGGGAAAATTGTGTCAAGGCCCCAAAAGTTTAAAAAACTTTATGTGGACCCACCCAACTTTTCCCCTTACTTGCTCTCAAAATTTATTAAAGGTCTCTAATTCTCAATTCCACCTTTTACCATCATCAGCCTAACCAAGCTTTAGAAAGCATAAAAACCTTCTCTTTATCTCTCTCCTTTTAAAATGGACTGATCGACTCATCCTCCTGACTCATTTCTTGAAGAAGCCATCTCCTCTTTCTCCATTCACCGGCTGAACGCTGAATGCCCCTTCCTTCCTTCCTATAATCTCAAGATTCGCTTCTCATCTCATACCATCTTCTTCACCTCAAACAACACTCACTCTTTCACCGCATATATGCAATATTATTAATCGGTCGGAATTTTCATTTTCCCTTTCTACGTTAATTTTCGAAAATGGACATTCGAGGTAAGAACAGCATTAATTCCAAATTAATTTAACAACGCTTTCGGAACAGAACTTCAATGTAGCGCATGAATTCAACATGAAGTGAGATTGAATTAACATGAAGTTGAATAGAATTAACATGAAGTGAGATTGAATTAACATGAAGTTGAATAGAATTAACATGAAGTGAGATTGAATTAACATGAAGTTGAATAGAATTAACATGAAGTGAGATTGAATTAACATGAAGTTGAATAGAATTAACATGAAGTGAGATTGAATTAACATGAAGTGAGATTGAATTAACATGAAGTGAGATTGAATTAACATGAAGTGAGATTGAATTAACATGAAGTTGAATAGAATTAACATGAAGTTGAATAGAATTAACATGAAGTTGAATAGAATTAACATGAAGTTGAATAGAATTAACATGAAGTTGAATAGAATTAACATGAAGTTGAATAGAATTAACATGAAGTTGAATAGAATTAACATGAAGTTGAATAGAATTAACATGAAGTTGAATAGAATTAACATGAAGTTGAATAGAATTAACATGAAGTGAGATTGAATTAACATGAAGTTGAATAGAATTAACATGAAGTTGAATAGAATTAACATGAAGTGAGATTGAATTAACATGAAGTTGAATAGAATTAACATGAAGTTGAATAGAATTAACATGAAGTTGAATAGAATTAACATGAAGTTGAATAGAATTAACATGAAGTTGAATAGAATTAACATGAAGTGGAATAGAATTAACATGAAGTGAGATTGAATTAACATGAAGTGAGATTGAATTAACATGAAGTGAGATTGAATTAACATGAAGTTGAATAGAATTAACATGAAGTTGAATAGAATTAACATGAAGTGGAATAGAATTAACATGAAGTTGAATAGAATTAACATGAAGTTGAATAGAATTAACATGAAGTGAGATTGAATTAACATGAAGTTGAATAGAATTAACATGAAGTTGAATAGAATTAACATGAAGTTGAATAGAATTAACATGAAGTTGAATAGAATTAACATGAAGTGGAATAGAATTAACATGAAGTTGAATAGAATTAACATGCAAAGGAAATAGAATTAACATGAAGTGAGATTGAATTAACATGAAGTGGAATAGAATTAACATGAAGTGGAATAGAATTAACATGCGATTGAAAAGACCCTGCAGTTTTGCCTAACAAACAACTCAAAAGAATCAAAAGAGAAGTCAAGAAAATGCTACATATTATGCTTGTAATTGTCTTTAGCACGAGCATAATATGCTAGATTCATGCAAAGGTGAGGCTAAACTAAGAAAGCATAAACACAAGAAGAGACAAAAAGGAGCAAACAAAGACAATAACCGAGAATGTTGAAATTGCCGCCATTAAGACGGCCACAATGTGCAATGAACTCAGAGGCTAATCGGCACCATTAATATGGAGAGATGCACATGCAGAGGATGGGAACATTTCGTATGTGTGTATAATCGAATGTGAGGGTGGGGCATGATAACATGGTCGGTTTCATTTGTAAATGACAGCTTGGGATTTTGTGAGCAGGAGTAAGGCTTCTTTGTTTTCAAGTGTCCAGGCTTCCACAGTCGGAATCAAACGCCACCACAAAACCCACCTCAAGATCAAACCCCCACAAAACCCATGTGAAATGAGAATCGAGGCGATCATTATGGCATTCAAAGAAGCATCAAACCCCACTATTTTTATGTTCTTCTACAACCTTATACAAAATTACAAGCTCCAAGACACCAAAATGAGTTTCATAAAATTGGGATTCAAAAGGCTGAAGTGAAATAAAACCCAAAACCTCTATCGTGAGGAGAGGAACTAGAGAGTCATTGAGGAGAAGGAGAGGCACCAAGGAGGAGGCGTGGCGGTGGCTATGGTGAGCTGTTGGAAGAGCGAAGACAATTGGGAAATTTTGAAGGAAGATTATGGGTTAGGGAACTAATTGGGGGGAAAACTAGATCTTGGAGGGATCTTTTTGGGTTAGGGCTCAGAGACGAGATGGAGAAGAAGGGATTTTTTTTCCTTTCTCGGTTATGGCTCAGAGACAAGGCAGAGAAAAGGAGGAGCGGCTTCTTTTCTTTTTAGGGTTTTCGGTTGGGGAAAGTGAGATGAGAACGGGGAAGAAGAGAAGAGAGAAGTGCAGCTTTAAATGGGGTATTGAAAGGGGTATTTTGGGATTTTTACCATGTTAATGTATAAATACAAGATACTCTACCTATAAAATATACAGATTGGGTTTAAAAGCAAAAACAAAAAGCTACTTGGGTTACAAGATACAAGTAAAAGGTCTTGGGTTTATAGATAAATCTAGGTAAACTTTTGGGCCTAGAAATAAAAACCCTAAAATTTAATGGGTTAAGAATTTAGTTTCAGTATGTGATAACCGTACTATTAAACTTATTCTACTTTTGTACTCACACAAACAAAAAATGGAGTCTACGGTGACTCAAATTAGACTTAACATGAATTAAATTGAATTTAACAAGAATACCGAGGTTCATGTTAGTTTCACCGCATGTTAATTCTATTCAACTTCATGTTAATTCTATTCAACTTCATGTTAATTCTATTTTCAACCTCAAAATAGAATTAACATGAAGTGGAATAGAATTAACATGCAAACCTAATAGAATTAACATGAAGTGAGATTGAATTAACATGAAGTGGAATAGAATTAACATGCAAAGGAAATAGAATTAACTTGCAAAGAAACTAACATGAACCTCAAAGATTCTTGTTAAATTCAATTGATTCATGTTAAGTCTAATTTAATTTAATTAAAATGCCAAAATGCCCTTATCTCCTCCATATTCTTGCATGTTAAGTCTAAAACAAGCCTAATGAGACTTAACATGAATCTATTTTCAACTTATTTTTTGTTTTTATTTTAATTGAATTAAATTAGACTTAACATGAATTAAATTGAATTTAACATGAAATTAGACTTAAAAATAAGTTGAAATAGACTTAACATGTTTCATGTTAAGTCTATTCAACTTATTTTTTATTTTTATTTTAATTGAATTAAATTAGACTTAACATGAAATAAATTGAATTTAACATGAAATTAGACTTAAAAATAAGTTGAAATAGACTTAACATGGTTCATGTTAAGTCTCATTCAATTTGTTTTAGACTTAACATGCAAGAATATGGAGGAGATAAGGGCATTTTAGCGTTTTAATTGAATTAAATTAGACTTAACATGAATCAAATTGAATTTAACAAGAATAATGAGGTTCATGTTAGTTTCACCGCATGTTAATTCTATTCTATTGCATGTTAATTCTATTCCACTTCATGTTAATTCTATTCAACTTCATGTTAATTTATTCTATGTTAATTCTATTCAACTTCATGTTAATTCTATTCTGCTGCATGTTAATTCTATTCAACTTCATGTTAATTCTATTCCACTTCATGTTAATTCTATTCCACTTCATGTTAATTCTATTCTCGCTTCATGTTAGTTCTATTTCTTACCTGTTGTCTAATTTGCTCGAAGCTTTTCTACTCCTCCAAAGATCAGTCCTGATTCTTTCCTGGGTGGTGCTAGAACTTAAGGGCGGAGGCGGAGGAGGAAGAGGAGTAGGGGAGGGAATCGGAGAGGGAGATGGAGTGCTTTTCGACGGTGTAATAATATTCCATATGTACTTGAAGGAGTAGTGGTTATTTACTACCATGAGGGAGGAGCATGTGGAGGCTGTGGAGAAGACATGAGAGTAGTGCAGGATGGGGATGAAGGAGAGAACCATTGGTCAAATTTAAGATGGAGAATGTATTAGGCTGGACGAATGAGAGGGAGATGGCGAGTGGATGGAGGAGGATGTGAGGTTTCAATAGAGCAATTGTAAGATGAAGGAGAAAGGGATTTGGGCACAGATTTTGAGGGGGCCAAAGTGGATGGAGAGAGGAGGAAGAAGGAGATGGTTATGAGAGGAGGAGAGGAGAGGAGAGGAGAGGAGAGGAGAGGAGAGGAGAGGAGAGGAGAGGAGAGGAGAGGAGAGGAGAGGAGAGGAGAGGAGAGGAGAGGAGAGGAGAGGAGAGGAGAGGAGAGGAGAGGAGAGGAGAGGAGGAAGAAGGAGATGGCAGATGGAAAGGAAGGAATACGACAGTGGATAAATCATGACTGGTCGAAACACAAAAGTCGGTACAAGTTTTGGTTAAATTTGGAAATAATTTTCCTAAAATTTAATGGGTTAAGAATTTAGTTTAAGTATGTGATAACCGTACTATTAAACTTATTCTACTTTTGTACTCACACAAAAAAAAAAAAAAAGGGGTCTACGGTGACTCAAAAAGAGTTTCTTAACAATTTCTAGGAAAAGTCTGCCACACATTTGTGGAGTACAAGAGCAGTATGAAATTACTTATAGTACAATTAATTATCATATTTCTAAACAAAATGAGCCAAAAAGAGTAAAAAAGAATAAAAAGAAATTAATTAAGCAACTATCTCTATTATGAGATGCCAAGTGCAAGTGGGCAAGGCTCAATGATGTGTACACGCATCCTCTCATTCAAAGATACATTGAAATTCACCAACAGCTGCTGTTGGAGGGTCACTATTTATCACAGCCAACTATCAATCTTTGCTCAAGCCAAAAACTTCAGTAAAGAAAATCCCCGGCCACAATGACTCTCTCTATGATCACATTATCTCAATCCTTCATCAAGCCAAGCGACCAAACTCCAACCGAAACCCTCAACCTCTCGGCCATCGACCGAGTGCCCGGGCTCCGCCACATGGTCCGTTCTCTGCACGTGTTCAAGCACGGGCAGAACCCGTGCGAGGTTATCCGAGAGGCTCTGGCTAAGGCTCTCGTGCACTACTATCCTTTCGCTGGTCGCTTCGTTGAGTTGGAGGGCGGTGAGGTGGCGATTGATTGTAATGGAGAAGGGGCATGGTTCGTCGAGGCAACGGCGAGCTGCAGCCTTGAGGATGTGAAGTATATGGACTATCCGCTGGTGCATGCTTCTACTTTATTTTTTTTCAATTCCACTTGAGCAATGATTATCCTATGAGAATTGAGAATTGAGAATTGAGAATTGACACAGAGATTGGAAAAAGACCCTGCAGTTTTTGCCTAACAAACAACTCAAAAGAATCAAAAGAGAAGTCAAGAAAATGCTACATATTATGCTTGTCAACTGTGCTAGAGCACGGAGCATAATATGCTAGATTCATGCAAAGGTGAGGCTAAACTAAGAAAGCATAAACACAAGAAGAGACAAAATAGGAGCAAACAAAGACAATAACCGAGAATGTTGAAATTGCCGTCATTAAGACGGCCACAATGTGCAATGAACTCAGTAGGCTAATCGGCACCATTAATATGGAGAGAGATGCACATGCAGAGGATGGGAACATTTCGTATGTGTGTATAATCGAATGTGAGGGTGGGGCATGATAACATGGTGGTTTCATTTGTAAATGACGACTTGGGATTTTGTGAGCAGGAGTAAGGCTTCTTTGTTTTCAAGTGTCCAGCTTCCAAAAATCGAATCAAACGCCACCACAAAACCCACCCTCGGCATCAAACCCCCACAAAACCCATCTTTGAAATGAGAATCGAGGCGATCATTATGGCATTCAAAGAAGCATCAAACCCACTATTTTTATGTTCTTCTACAACCTTATACAAAATTACAAGCTCCAAGACACCAAAATGAGTTTCATAAAATTGGGATTCAAAAGTGAAGTGAAATAAAAACCCTAAAATTTAATGGGTTAAGAATTTAGTTTCAGTATGTGATAACCGTACTATTAAACTTATTCTACTTTTGTACTCACACAAACAAAAAAATGGAGTCTACGGTGACTCAAAAGAGTTTCTTAACAATTTCTAGGAAAAGTCACCACACAATTGTGTGAGTACAAGAGCAGTATGAAATTACTTATAGTACAATTAATTATCATATTTCTAAACAAAATGAGCCAAAAAGAGTAAAAAAGAATAAAAAGAAATTAATTAAGCAACTATCTCTATTATGAGATGCCAAGTGCAAGTGGGCAAGGCTCAATGATGTGTACACGCATCCTCTCATTCAAAGATAAATTGAAATTCACCAACAGCTGCTGTTGGAGGGTCACTATTTATCACAGCCAACTATCAATCTTTGCTCAAGCCAAAAACTTCAGTAAAGAAAATCCCCGGCCACAATGACTCTCTCTATGATCACATTATCTCAATCCTTCATCAAGCCAAGCGACCAAACTCCAACCGAAACCCTCAACCTCTCGGCCATCGACCGAGTGCCCGGGCTCCGCCACATGGTCCGTTCTCTGCACGTGTTCAAGCACGGGCAGAACCCGTGCGAGGTTATCCGAGAGGCTCTGGCTAAGGCTCTCGTGCACTACTATCCTTTCGCTGGTCGCTTCGTTGAGTTGGAGGGCGGTGAGGTGGCGATTGATTGTAATGGAGAAGGGGCATGGTTCGTCGAGGCAACGGCGAGCTGCAGCCTTGAGGATGTGAAGTATATGGACTATCCGCTGGTGATGTCTGAGGACGAGTTGCTGCCTCAGGCGAGCCCGGAGTTTGATCCTCTTGATGTTCCGGTTATGTTGAAGGTATAAAAATTCAGTTGCATGGTGGTTCTAGGCTAAATATCAGAAACCCACCCTTAACTTCGGAAGATTAATTATCAAGTAACCTTGCATAACTTTCAAAATATCAGAAACCCACCCTTAACTTCGGAAGATTAATTATCAAGTAACCTTGCATAACTTTCAAAATATCAGAAAACTTCTCTTAAGTTAGGGGTTATTAGAAAACCCCTTTAAGTTTAAGATTTTATCAAAAACCCCTCGTAACAAGCGAAATATCAGAAAACTTCTCTTAAGTTAGGGGTTATTAGAAAACCCCTTTAAGTTTAAGATTTTATCAAAAACCCCTCGTAACAAGCGAAATATCAGAAAATTACAATTTTGCATGGGTGAATAAAAATTAGGTAGGGTAATATTTTGGTCAATGGAAATTGCAGTTTGTCCTATTTGAGAGTTTTCTGATAAAATTCAAACTTAGAGTAGGTTTACTGATAACCACTAACTCGGGGGGTTTTTTCTGAACTTTGAGGGGTTACTAATAATCCTCCAAAGTTAAGGGGGATTTTATGATACTTAGCCTTAGTTCTACCACTTGTATGTATGTGATACACGATTCAATATAGTTTTTGCAAATATTAGTTTAAAGGATAATTATAGTTTTTCCAGCATTAGTTTAATAGATAATTGCTGGTTAAATACCACTAAGTTCTAGCTATTTTTTGCACTAAGTCTGTTTGGCAAATCTCTTCAAACTGGACCAGCCTGGTTTTATTTTTTAACCAGGCAAGAATTGAATCATATAGGGGCTGGTTTAATTCTAGCCTGGTTAAAAGCCTCTAAAATGAACTAAAAATAATTAGACTAGTTATGGCCTAACTTTTCTCAATCATAAAAAGATACTAAAGCGTGGCTCAAGTTCAAATCTGACTCAGCTTTAATAATTTGCCAAACAAGACCTTATATCCTGATTAGTTGTATTTGTCTTACTCGTAGCGCCTTCCTAAAAAGAATCCAATATGATTGACATGATAGCTTTGGAGCATTAATATCACTTAACTTATCTGAAACTACAGATAACCTTCCTCATATCCTATTTTTTTATTTCTTCTCCGCTAACTTAGGTGTTATGTCCCTACCTACTCAACTCTCATTTCTTATCCATTCCTTTGCATAATTTCAATATGATTTTGCAACTAAAGCTTATTGAGTTGTTTAATTATAATCCACTGTGACCTTTTGTCAATCGTCATGCTATTTATCCTAGCTAACCATTTCTCATTAATTTCTTCTCAATCTCTTCCCCTTTATTTGCTGGTGCAACTGGAAGCTTCAAGTAAATAAATACAGCTAAAACTTTGAGCTGTCGTCAATTAATAATTAATTAGTTTACATATAATTGTTTTAAAAAGATATGTTTAATTGCATCCTGTTGAATTTTAGGTAACTGAGTTCACATGCGGCGGATTCGTGGTCGGCCTCATCTCCATCCACACCATCGCCGACGGTCTCGGCGCCGCCCAATTCATCAACGCCATCGGCGATCTCGCCCGCGGCCCAAAACCAGCCGTCGACCCGATCTTGTCTCGGGACCTCATCCCGACCCCACCTCAGCTCCCTCCCGGCCCTCCACCGGTATTCCCGTCATTCAAGCTCATGAGCTTCGTCACCGACCTCCACCCCGACTACATCACCAAAATCAAGGCCTCATACTTCGAAACCGCCGGCGAGCACTGCTCGGCCTTCGACATCTCCGCCGCCAAAGCCTGGCAAGCTCGAACCCGTGCCATAAACCTCGACCCCGAAACTCCCGTCAGCGTATGCTTCTTCGCCAACACTCGTCATCTCTTAACCCGAGAAGGCGGGTTCTATGGCAACTGCTTCTACCCCGTGACCGCGACCGCAACGAGTGGAGTCGTCACGAACGGAGAGATTCTTGACGTGGTTCAGATTGTTAGAGATGCGAAGGCGAGGCTGCCGACGGAGTTCGAGAAGTGGGGGAGGGGGGTGTTTGAGGAGGATCCGTACACTTTGAAGTTTACGTATGATTCGTTGTTTGTTTCGGATTGGTCGAGGCTAGGGTTTCGAGAGGTGGACTTCGGGTGGGGGATGCCCGTGAATGTGGTGCCGTTCTCGTACGCTGATTTCATGGCGGTGGCGATATTTGGGGCGTTGCCGGTGCCGAAGAAGGGGATGAGGGTTATGACGAAGTGTGTGGAGGAGGAACACCTGAAGGTGTTTCAGCAAGAGATGAAGAACTTGGTGTGAAAACTTGTCAATAATATTGTTTATACATATATTGCTTTCTACTTTTTTTTTCCCTTCTAATTTTATCAAGTTATGTCGAGTTATGTTCCACGTATAACCTGTGTTTTCTGTATTTGAAATAAAGGAAAGTTTGTTTTACGTTTATGGTTTTGTTTAGTAATTTTTTGAGAGAAATTACTGCAACTTTTCATAAAGTTCTTGAGTCATTTGATCTACAACATTATTACTTTTTATTGGACTAGTATAATGCACTGGACTAGTATAATGTACGTGCGTTGCACGTTGCATCCTTACAAAGCTATTGAAATATTTCTCTTAACATTAACTCATAGATATAACTTTTTCTGGTTTTACAGAATCCAGACAATTGCCCTCATAAATCAAAGAATAATCTCAAATACATTAACAAAACTTAAACACCCAACACAGTGCATTAACTTCTAAAGAGATGTATGTTCTGCATATTAAAAACCTCGGAAATTCGAAGATACTCCAAAGTCCTCCCATGTGCAATGACCTCATTAAAAAATATTACATCTCAAAAAGTCTTATGTCAGCTACATTCAATTTATTGATCCATATATAAAAGAATTCCATGAAGTTAATAACAAAGAATAATCTTTATAATAAACATAGTTCTTTCATATAAATAATGCACATCTTTTTAGCATAATAGTTATGGCAAGTTTTCCAAATCAATGTGCTAAAGTTTCATATAAATCCTCGAAAAGGAATTCTGATTGTCCTTATAAAAAACAATTGAAAGTTTTTTCTTTTTTGAAAAAAACCGTGGGTACAACATACCTCCTGTTGTTCCATTAATAAGGATTTAATGAAACATTCCAAAAGTCATCAAAAGTTTGCCAAAGCATACAATAAGAAAATATAAAACGTAAAAGAGGGTGCAAAGCTTTCAACAAAAATGATAAGAGAAAGCAAAATACAAAAGGCCTCTTCTCACAACAAAAGAAAATCCCAATATGAGAGCTAGTGACCCTTCATGTTGAAGTTGAGCTCCATACCCTACTGACCAGAAGTCATACCATCACTATCCCTCCTCTGTGTCTATGTATGAAGAATTTGTTGAGCCCTCTCCTTATCCCCTCCTGAAAGAAGAGATGACCAATGATTACTATTGAGCATAATCTGATGATATATAAAAAGATTAGATTGTCTAGTATTATTAAATATTCTATTGTTACGTTCCATCCAAATCCCCTAAAAAATTGCAGCCCCTCCAAAATCTCAAAATATTCTCATATCGTTTTTGATATTCCGCTCTCTTCACTTTGACCGAGAATAAAAAAAATTTCCCAGATTTTGACCGAGTACTGACATCCGAAGAAGAGGTGATTGATTGTCTCTGCTTTGCAATTGCACAATACACATATGCTCGGTCTTCACCACTTATGCTTTAAGAGGTTATCTCTAGTAGGTATGGCATACCTCTTCTTCTAAATGAATCTACAAGGCTCCTTTTGATACGTGCACGAGAGAAGACCAAAGGAAATTCTTGGAAAAGAGTCGTTTGGCAGCACCATTTATCATGACAGAAACTAATAGTGCGTCCATCCCAGTAGAGAAAGAGATCATTGACATGATCCAATATTTTAATTTTGATAAATATTTCTATAATGCAGGTGAATTGTAGGAATTTCTCTATCTCTCTATCTCTTCACCAGGTGTTACAAGGGAGGTGATTTTTTCTGACAAGCTTAAACCAAGTCTTATCATGTTCTGAGAAAATTTTTCTACCACCGTTTAAATAATAGGGCACTATTGAAGTCCCTGATATTAGAGATTCCTAATAATGCATATTCTTTCCTTTTGTAGCCTGACACCGACGCACTGAGTTGTATCCTCCCTTTTTATTGGCTGCACCATGCCACAAGCTTAGTTATAATCTCTGTTTCGAAGCTTTCATTTGCCAGAACTTCTTAAACTCTTTTTTAAGTAACATGTTAGTTCTTTTGTTAAAGATACACATGGGAAAAAAAGTATATTCTCAAAGAATCACTCACGAGACATGTAGCATCCACTTCATGGTATTCTCCTTGCACATTAGGGGGTTATTGGTTAGTGTAATTTAGGGTAAGTGGGATAATTTTTGGGACTTTACTTTATGATGTTATTCATTGGGACAATGAGATTGTGATTTTACTTTGAGTTGTTATTCATTGAGACAATGAGATTGAGACAATTACCTCCACTTTTCCCAAAATTATCCCACTTCTATACAAACTCTTTGTTCCAACCTTCAACAATTACCTCATTCTTAACTTTGGGACTATCATGAAGAAAGTGGGATAATTTTGAAGTATTAATTTATTAAATATCTAATATATGATAATTATATTATAATATATAATATATTTTAATAATATTATATTATAAAATTCTGCTATAACGTAAGATAATAAAATATTATATAATATAATCTAATATAACATTATTATAAATCATTATTACATATTAGTTAATAATATTTCATATATTATAATATTAGTATTATATTATTATAATATTACTTATTATTTAATATCTATTTTATTAGTTAGAATAAAAGTATTATTGTAGTATTTTTATGATATAAAATATTATATTATAATTTAGTGTTTTATATATTTTAATATAATAATATATTAATTATATTATAATATAATTTAATATGATAATATATTCTATTATATAGAACATTTTAATTTATATAATAATTTATTATTTTCTATTACACTTTATTATATTAATTAATAGTCTTAAATATATCATCAATATTGTGGTAGTTATAATATTAAATAATACTTTATTGCTACAATAAAATAGTAATAATCTACTATATATTAAAGTATGATATTACATATAATATTATATATAAAATTAATATAATATAATATATTATTTAATAATAGTTTTAATTAACAATATTGAACATATTAATAGCATATTATGGTTATTATAAATATTATATTTTAATAGGTAGCCATGTCATCAATTATCCTATTTAAATTATAGTAATTATAGTAAAATATAATATTATATTATAATAATAATATAATATTTTAAATAATATTATATTGAATAAAACAAATTTTATATTTATATTAAATTAAATAATATATTATTGAAATATTATATTAAATATATTGTTCATATATTATATCAATTATTATATAATATATCATATTATTATAATCTAATATAATATATTAATTAATAACATTAAACATAGTTATAATTAATTAGTAATTATAATATAACATATTATATTTTAGTATAAAGTAAAATAATGTATTATATTATAGTAACATATTAAATAATATACTAAACCAATTGGATAAATCAATTTAGACTTAATTGATAAATAATATTATATTTTAATAAGGTGCCACATCATCAAGTATCCCATATGAATTGTCAAATTAAATCTTCAAATTATCCTATTATCCCAGCTTGTCCCACTTTAACACACTCAAAATATCATAAAGGGATAAAATTATTCTAATGGAACAATTATCACACTTGACTCCAACTTGTCCCAACCAATAACCCCCCATTAGAGTAACCAGTTCTATAACTAACTGCACATCATCATCAGAAAACTAAATAAAAAGAACAAACATGTTATAAACATCATTTAACAGAACATTATAAACAGTGAGTTGCACCAACCTCATACTTGTTATCTTTGAGTATGTCCATCTCATATCCCGACTATGATCTGACATTTAAGCCCTATAGAATTAATAGAAAAAGAAACCAGGGTAGTTATGAAAATAATATTTCTACCATAAGAATGTACAGAAATCAGCTGATGAACAGATTGCTTATTAAGAAAACATAAGATGACACCAGGTAGAAGGCAATAACAGATTCCATAAGAGGGAAAGCCTCAAAACTGCATGCAGGACTGAACAAAAGATTCAACAGTACTTTATATTACCATTCACAGAACAAGAAAATACCAGGAATATATCCCCATAATAATGGGAAGAGCTGATGATTCATAAGATTATCTCACATTTATCAGAACTTTTGTTAAAAATCAGGGTTTCACAAAGGATAATTGTTTGACAGAAATGAAAATAGATAAGTAAATATAATTCAAATAAAAAATGACATTTAAGATCCTAGTTGTAAAGATCAAACCAACAATTCCTCAGGAAATCACCCCCTAAGTGAAATTTTTTTACTCATAAAATCGTTAAAAAGATTTGAGGAGGCGGATAGGTCCCCTATAGTTCTATTGGTCAGGATAGACTCCCAATTGCTAAATTTTTTATTATTTTTAAAAGAGTCGAAAAAGCTAACTAAGAGGGTGTATTCATATCTTGGCCAATACTACAGGGGTTCTAATAAAAAAAATAGAACTATAATGGTCTACACGCAATTGGGTGATACTACAGAGGGTCTATTCGCAATTATCCCTCAATTTAATCCACATAAAAAACATTGCGTGGGTATGTATTATTTTCTAATTCCGTTGTTTTTAAGTTTTTACTTCATTGAGTTACTTATTGTTCCTTTCCACAATTATACATTATACAATTTTTATTATGATTTTTCCTTTAATCTGGTTACAATATGCAAAAGCTTTTGTGAAGCTGGCTCTCATCTTGGTTTTCATATTGCAATTAGACAAATGCAGGAAAAAGAAGACAAAACAAAATTCATTAGTCATCTAAGCTGAAAATATAAAATTGAGGGGGCATAATATATTCAATTAAGTCAAAAGAAACCAAACATACTTGTTGTTCCAACACCATCTAACCAAACATACTATTACAAAAAGGTAAAACTCATTCAAAAATCCTCACTTTGTTACTAAATTGGCTAATAGCTTTCACTTAATCCTACACTTTCTTGCAAAACAGAGCAAATCTCAAAGCTTAAGCTTTAAGTTTTAAATTCAACAATCTCTTAATACTGCACTTTAATAACATTCCTCATAGCATGAGTATGTAAACATTGGAAGCCATCAAATGAATTTATATACATAAAATTTGAAAAAGAAATACTACGCAATTCTTTATTCATCATATCGCAAATTTCGTTAAATTAAAAATTGAACATAAAAAAATTAGATCCTTAGGTAGTTAAACCCAAAATGTCTTGAATCATGAATGAGTAGAAATTAAAAGTAATGAATAACAATCGTACCATAACTTGTATTCTCATTTTGCAATCTTTATATTATCCTTTGGATGAATTAATAGAAGGGTAACACCATTGATACTGCAGATTCAAATTCAGCAAAATATCAACTTTCTTAAACAAACCTTCAAAAGATCCACATTTTCCAATAAACCAAACAAAAGATAACATCTTTACGCCACAAAGAGAGAGAGAGAGAGAGAGAGAGAGAGAAATAAGAGGAAACCCTAGACTTCAAGGAGGAAATAGAGAGCAATACATTTGCCTAGCAAAAAAGAGCAATACCTAAAGCAAAACAGAAATAAAATGGATTAAAGAAAAAATGAAATGCATAAAGATGGAAACGGATCGAAATATCCCTGTCTTCTTGAAATGGACAGAGCATGCAGAGACGAAGTTATGAGGAGAGTCATTCTTCAACGATCGAGCTCATTATTCGGCAACGGTTAGGAGAGTACATAATGGAGCCCTCGACAGCCATTCGATCTCAAATTAACCATGTAACACAATATATATCCATTTAATATATATCGCAAAATAACAAGAAAAAAAGGTTGAAAAACTCAGTACATAGAAACACCTCGAATCATATTTGATGTCATATGATAATTGAATTCAAGAAAGATGCAAGCCATCCAAGCAATGACATATTTCAGCAACCAATTGAAAAGGAAAAAAAAATTTATTGTAATTTGGATGATTTTATTTCCAGAATATACCCAATATGAACATGACTTGTTATGACAATTAAGTTGGTGATATTTTACTTATGATTATTCAAGAAATCACGTCAATTCTAAGAGTAGAAAAGAAAGAAGAAAAATACCTGTCTCGCTGAAAATTTCTACAGGGTTCTCTCATTCGACTCATAATTCTCTTCCCTTTCTCCGATGGAAGCAGTAAAAATCCTAATTTCACTAAAAGCGTTGAGCTTTTCATGGTTTCAAAGATAATTTAGAAACCCTAAGTTAGGTCCTTTCTTAGAGATAGTGAGAGAGGAAAGAGAAAATTCGATTGATAGATCGAGGCATACGTTTATAAGAGGGCATTATCTATTATGGCCTCTTCAGCTTCCTATTATTATATGAAGATACATCTATTAGGAAACCTAAGGTCTGCACTTAAAAAGAACGATTTAATTAATTACCGAAATAATTTATAAAACTAATAATAGTGATTATAGTAGTATTAGGTTAGGAATTATGAAAATTAAAAGGGCAAAATAGAGAATCAAAAGTTTTGACACTCATATTCTCTTTTATAAGTAGTATAGATTTTCAGATAAAGGGGTTGACCTTTGATTGGGGGTGATTCTATATCGATTTCCTCAACCGATCTATTGGCTAAGTTTCTCTAACCAACCCTAGCTATTTATTATTTATTTCATATCATTATTGAATTGGATGTAAGTTAGAGAATCAAAGAAATAGTTGTAGTTTACCTTTGCTTTGCAGGAGTAGAAAATTTGATATTGTATTGAACGATCTCTATATTATAAAAAGATATTCAGTTATCCCAATAGTAATAGCCCACTGAGCGGTAATTCAGTGATCTTTAACCAATTGCGATTCCGCGCATCTGATCTTTCCTGGTATTCAAATGGTTTATTGGCGGGCTGAGACTACACAGGGGTAGAGTCCCATGCCAGTAGCACCAGTGCTTGCTTGCTATGAGGTAACTCGCCCCAGCCTTTTCTTATTAGTTGTAGGCCTCTCATCCTTATCCGTCGGGGAGTATCACACCGAGATCTAATCCTGCGGTTATCTTCGACTGATGTGTGTGGTTCATTCTCACGAGAGTAGCCCACGTCCAATGACTCTTTGAAAGCGCTACGCCCCTGTACAAAAAAGGTAATAAAGGATCACAATTTTGACTCCCTTTCACTCTGAAAGCTCTCTACTAAGCCTTCTGAGCCTGGAATCGAAAATCGATCTGAAACATGGTCATATCTTCGTTATCCCAATAGTCAATCTTCTTACTTCTCGTCTTTCTGGCTGCTATCTTCCTAAACAGGAGGAGGAGGAAGGGGAAGGGCTTTTGCCGGCTAGTGGGTGTTGTATTTGATCTTCATGTTGTAGGAGATTAATTTGAGCTCTATGGTATTAGAGACTGGTGGTTGATCCTCTAGGCTGAGGGTTGGTTGATCTTCAAGATTTGGAGGTTGTAATTGAAGCATTGACTTCGAAATCGATAAGTTAACCTTCGAGATTCGGAGTTTGGGTAATGAGAATCCTCAAGGGCATCGGAAGGAGCGAGGTAGCAGGCATGGTCTGCCAAATCACTCTAAACTTTCTGTGTATGTCGTTGCGACTCTCTGTGCTGGTATTTCTGGACTTGCTATTTATTTTTTTGCATACTTGTATCTATTATTGCAAAGTTAATCTATTGAGATAGCATTGTGAGAATTAACTGATAATTAACTAAGTTACTGGATAAAACTCTTTCGAAGAAACAATATATATTCATGCAAGAAGAGAAATAAGTTCTAATTTCCCACTAGTTATCATAGTATTTACCCTCACCTCTAGGGTCATTTTTATATCTTTCTCTTAAGAAAGATATGCCCTAGACCACTTTAATGTAAATTCCCAAATACAAGCATGATGGACCAATCTAATACAATAAATTGATTAAAGCACAATATATATATGCAAAATGAAGACTTTAAATCAAATCTCGTACTCTAATAATATTGCAGAAAAAGAATAGCTTAAATATTTCGCAAGACCATTTAAAATGCTTTTGAATTAATGCCCTTTAATAAGGTATCTAATGCATTATTATAAGGTATTTGACTCAACTTATTATAGGCTAAGTTGCATAAATGGTTAATCTGAAGTTTACACCTTTGATCAATGTCATGTACATATTTACATTTGCAAAATAATTTTAAAAGGATTGTATTGAAGTACTGTAAACATGTAAGATTAATATGCTAGAAAAGAAAGTCTTAGATTTGAAAACGGAAAATGAACAATTTTTGGGCAAAGGTATCAAACCTAACAAAAGTTCACGATAACATAATTATAAAACATATAAATTTAACTGAAAAACATAATGCTTTGGTGATACAGAACACGTTTGGATGTGTTCATCGAGAAGATGGACAATTAGAAGTCAAAACGGTAGCAGTGCAAATAATATTGACTTGCAACAAAGAACGGGTCACGTCTTCCAAACCATACATCGGAATCAAATATATAATACATGAAAATCACATATTTTTTCTAGACGGAGTCAACCAAACCCATCGTTTTCGGTTCTCTATCGTCTATTTCATAAAATTTCCTAGGGATTGAGAAATATCGAGCTTTTTATCAGTTTTTTTTGCTATTTCAAGTAATGATTTAGGAGGGTGCTTTGATTAGAAAATGATTCTGATTTTATCTCAAATTTGACCAATTCATTCCCTCAATCTTAGAAAGGATCTTTTTAGTGTTAGTTTTGTTGCTTTCTATTTATGGTATATCGCAGGTCCTTGTAGGAGTTTACTTTATTTTTCTATTTAAGTAGAGGAGTATTGTAAATTCTAGAGGCACCACTTTTTATCAATAATATTTTTGTTTCATATTTTCTTCGTGGATTCATAGATCGTTCTTCATGGATTCTAAGAACACCTCTTGTAAATTCTGAGGTTTTAGCTTTTGCATTGCATTATTTAGTGCTAGAAATAAATATTTGAAAAGTTAGGTTTAATGATTTGCAAGAAACATTGTCTTAATTTATTAAAGGAAATGAAAAGCTAGATGTTTTGTAATTTGCAAACGTGTCAAAAGAAAAATGAAAAATTTTTAAATAAAAAATCCATGTTTTGGGGAATTTTTTTTTTTTAAGAATAATTATGCGTTTGCTTCACGTGTTAGAATAATAAAAGTTGGGTTATTTGCATATATGCCCCCTTCATGTATATTTGCAAAAATAACCCCTAAATAACAATATTTAGAAAACTGCCCTCCAAATCATCAAGATGGGAAAAAGTACCCCTCGCTTATTCTGTTTAGAGAATATTCACTAAAATTCTATTAACTTAACTAGAAATTTATAGTAATGACTAATATACCCCTTCTCATTAAGTAAGCCTAATTATATTTCAATTGGAGTACAGTAAACAGCAAAATGAACAAGTCTATTTCAATTGGGGCACATCCCACTTCAGTTAAGTCAATAATAATTGAACCCATCAAATATTTCCACCAGAAAACAACCAACTTCAGCATCTGCTACATTTCTTCATGCTATTACATTCACCCTGACCCAATCCTCTGTGCTCTTTCCCGTCATCTCTTCTCTTGTTTGTTTTTATCTCCTCAATGTTCTTCTCTCTATTTTATCCTTCCTTCTTCTTCTAGATTCATTGAATTGCTTCAAAAGCAAGGGAAAAAGTCCTCTGAGGCGATTGAGATTGGTTGACAGCTGGGGGCTAGAGCTAAGGTCGTCGAAGGAGTGCGGTGGAAGTCGAGGTCGATGTCTCGACGAGGTCAAGGCGAGGACCAACGGAATCTCGTCAAGGTCGAGATCGGATTGGGAGGGAGGCGATGTTTTAGGGCTCAGTGTGATGGGTTTGAGGATCATGGGATTTTTATTTGGGCAGGGGAGTTTGATGAGGTGCAAAAGTGTAAAACAACATCTAGTACCGTTTGAATACTAACGACGTTTGACATGGGTATTGCCCTCCTCCACCCCCCAGTTAGGTTAAGAATTTGAAGGACAGTTTTGCAAATATTGTGATTTGGAGGATATTTTTGTAAATACACATGATTTAAGGAGTACATATATGCAAATAACCCAATTTTCTCCCCCACACTAACGTGCATATGTACTAAAAATAGATCTGTGCCACAATAACGTCATGGCTTTCAAATGAAACCTCGTTTGGTTGCTTAAAAGCACTTCTAGCATATACTCAAAGTAGAGTATTAATGTTAAAAATAATACATTTTTTGTATAGTCTAAATATTAGCACATATCCTCTATATATAAAAAGCCCTTGAGGCGTTACTGTTTACCTTTTACTGTTCATTTTCGTCTGAAATCACTGTCCACCTCTTTTCACAAAACACCTTTAGCTTAACACATTTATGGAAAACACCTTTAACTTTTTAAAATTACAACCAACATCAAATTCAAGGAGATTTCATATCTAAAACAAATTCAAGGAGATATAAACAACCCAAAAAAATTTATAATTTACAAAAATATCCCCTAAAAGTTTTAACTTTGCAAAAACTCCCAAAACTTTTAAAATTTAACAAAACAAGCTAAAAATTTAATACTTACAAAAAAGCTTAAAAATTTCAAACCTACACTAAAATCTATAAATTGTAAGCAGCCCCTAAAATTTTAGATTCTGTAAAAACACCCAAAACTTTCAAATTTGCAACAAACACCCTCAAAGTTTAAAATTTACCCCAACACCATGAAAAACTATGTTTAAAAATAAACTTAAGATTTCAGATCTGAAACATTACAATGATATTTCGAAGATACAAACAACCCCAAAAGATTTAGAATTTACGTAAAATACCCAAAACTATAAATACTTATAAAAACACCATAAAAATTATAAATTTACAAAAAAATAAGAGTTTTAAATAGAAACCAATAAACCTGAAAATCAACATCCCCCGAAAAGTTTTAACTTTGAAAAACCAATACAAAACTTTCAAATTTAGCAAAAATAAGCTCAAAATTTAAAACTTACAGAAAAAGCTTGAAATTTTCAAACTTACACTGAAAATCTATAAATTACAAGCAGCCCCCTAAAATTTTAGATTCTGCAAAAAACACCCAAAGTTTTTAAATTTGTAATAAACACCCTCAAAAATTCAAAATTTATAGAAATATATGTGAATATTTACAAATAGCCCCCTAAAAATTAATAGTTACCACAACTATTTTACTTTTTTGCGTAACTTTACTTGGACAACTTTGCCCCTGAGTTTCCACTCACATATGAAGCAAACACATACAACACACGTGCCTACTTACTTTATATATCTCTATATCTCTATCTCTATCTCAATGTTCACCAGCCACAAAACACCTTTAAATTAACATATTTATAGAAAACACCTTTAACTTATTAAAATTACAACCAACATCAAATTCAAGGAGATTTCATATCTAAAATAAATTCAAGGAGATATAAACAACCCCAAAAATTTATAATTTACAAAAATATCCCCTAAAAGTTTTAACTTTGCAAAAACACCCAAAACTTTTAAATTTTAAGAAAATAAGCTCAAAATTTAATACTTACAAAAAAGCTTAAAAATTTCAAACCTACACTAAAATCTATAAATTGTAAGCAGCCCCTAAAATTTTAGATTCTCAGAAAACACCCAAAACTTTCAAATTTGCAACAAACATCCTCAAAAATTCAAAATTTATAGAAATATATGTGAATATTTACAAATAGCCCCTAAAAATTAATAGTTACCACAACTATTTTACTTTTTATGTAACTTTACTTGGACAACTTTGCCCCGAAGTTTCCACTCACATATGAAGCAAACACATACAACACACGTGCCTACTTACTTTATATATCTCTATATCTCTATCTCTATCTCAATGTTCACCGCCACAAAACACCTTTAAATTAACATATTTATAGAAAACACCTTTAACTTATTAAAATTACAACCAACATCAAATTCAAGGAGATTTCATATCTAAAATAAATTCAAGGAGATATAAACAACCCCAAAAATTTATAATTTACAAAAATATCCCCTAAAAGTTTTAACTTTGCAAAAACACCCAAAACTTTTAAATTTTAAGAAAATAAGCTCAAAATTTAATACTTACAAAAAAGCTTAAAAATTTCAAACCTACACTAAAATCTATAAATTGTAAGCAGCCCCTAAAATTTTAGATTCTCAGAAAACACCCAAAACTTTCAAATTTGCAACAAACATCCTCAAAAATTCAAAATTTACCCCAACACCCTAAAACTAAGTTTAAAAAATAAAATGAAGATTTCAAATCTGAAACATTACAATGAAATTCAAGAAGATACAAACAACCCCAACAGATTTAGAATTTACAGAAAACACCCTAAAACTATAAATACTTGTAACAAACACCATAAAAATTATAAATTTATAAAAAAAAGATTTTCAAACAAAACCAATAAACTAAAAATCAACATCCCAATGAAAAGTTTTAACTTTGAAAAAACACTACAAAACGTTTCAAATTTAGCAAAAACAAGCTCAAATTTTAAAACTTACAGAAAATGCTTGAAAATTTCAAACCTACACTGAAAATCTATAAATTACAAGCATCAAACCATACACTAAAAATTATAAATTACAAGCAGCCCCTAAAATTTTATATTCGCAAAAACACCCAAAACTTTTAAATTTAAAACAAACACCCTCAAAACTTAAAATTTATCCCAACACCCTCAAAACTAAGTTTAAAAAGTAAACCTAAGATTTCATATCCTAAACATTACAATAAAATTCAAGAAGATGCAAACAACCCCCAAAGATTTGAATTCTGAGAAAACATACTAAACTCAGAATACTTGTAAAAACATAAAATTATAAATTTACAAAAAAATAACAGTTTCAAACGAAAACCAATAAAAGTTTTAACTTCAAAAACACACTACAAAACTTTTCAAATTTAGCAAAAACAAGCTCAAATTTAAAACTTATAGAAAAATCATTAAAATTTCAAACCTACAATGAAAATATATAAATTGCAAGAAGCCCCTAAAATTTAAAGCTTCAAAATTTCAAACTTACACCGATAATCTATAAATTCCAAGTAACCCCTTAAATTTTAGATTTTATAAAAACACTCAAAACTTTTAAATTTGTAATAAACACCCTCAAAAATTCAAAAGTACATTCAAAATCTTAGACTTACAAATAGCCCACTAAAAATCAGTAGAAACTTTCAAATTTATGATAAACACCCTCAAAAATTCAAAATTAATAAGAAAATGTTAATATTTACAAATAGTCCCCTAAAATCAATAGTTACCACAACTCCTGTGCTTTTTTTGCATAACTTTACTTCGACAACTTTGCCCCTGAGTTTCCACTCACATATGAAGCAAACACATGCAATGCACATGCCTACTTACTATATATATCTCTATATCTCTATCTCTATATATCAGATTTATAGAAAACGCCTTTACCTTTTTAAAATTACAACCAACACCCCTCAACCAAAACATTTAGATTTTATAAAAAACATCCCCAAAATAAGCTCAATAATTTTATACTTACAGAAAAAGCTTAAAAATTTCAAACCTACACTGAAAATCTATAAATTACAGGCAGCCCCCTAAAAATTTAGATTCTGTAAAAAACACCCAAAACTTTTAAATTTGCAACAAACACCCTCAAAATTTTAAAATTTACTCCAACACCCTCAAAACTAAGTTTAAAAATAAATTAAGGATTTCATATCTGAAACATTACAATGAAATTCAAGGAGAAACAAACAACCCCCAAAGATTTAGAATTTATAGAAAACACCCTAAAACTATAAATACTTTAAAAATCATAAAAATATAAATTTCCAAAAAATTAGAGTTTCAAACGAAAACCAATAAAAGTTTTAACTTCAAAAACACACTACAAAACTTTCAAATTTAGCAAAAACAAGCTCAAATTTAAAACTTATAGAAAAATCATTAAAATTTCAAACCTACAATGAAAATATATAAATTGCAAGAAGCCCCTAAAATTTAAAGCTTCAAAATTTCAAACTTACACCGATAATCTATAAATTCCAAGTAACCCCTTAAATTTTAGATTTTATAAAAACACTCAAAACTTTTAAATTTGTAATAAACACCCTCAAAAATTCAAAAGTACATTCAAAATCTTAGACTTACAAATAGCCCACTAAAAATCAGTAGAAACTTTCAAATTTGTAATAAACACCCTCAAAAATTCAAAATTAATAAGAAAATGTTAATATTTACAAATAGTCCCCTAAAATCAATAGTTACCACAACTCCTGTGCTTTTTGCATAACTTTACCGACAACTTTGCCCCCGAAGTTTCCACTCACATATGAAGCAAACACATGCAATGCACATGCCTACTTACTATATATATCTCTATATCTCTATCTCTATATATCGATTTATAGAAAACGCCTTTACCTTTTAAAATTACAACCAACACCCCTCAACCAAAACATTTAGATTTTATAAAAACATCCCCAAAATAAGCTCAATAATTTTATACTTACAGAAAAAGCTTAAAAATTTCAAACCTACAATGAAAATATATAAATTGCAAGAAGCCCCTAAAATTTTAGATTTTATAAAAACACTCAAAACTTTTAAATTTGCAACAAACACCCTCAAAATTTTAAAATTTACTCCAACACCCTCAAAACTAAGTTTAAAAATAAATTAAGGATTTCATATCTGAAACATTACAATGAAATTCAAGGAGAAACAAACAACCCCCAAAGATTTAGAATTTATAGAAAACACCCTAAAACTATAAATACTTTAAAAATCATAAAAATATAAATTTCCAAAAAATTAGAGTTTCAAACGGAAACCAATAAAAGTTTTAACTTTGAAAAGCACACCACAAAACTGCTCAAATTTTAAAACTTACGAAAAAACTTGAAAATTTCAAACCTAAAATAAAAATCTATAAATTGCAAGAGGCCCCTAAAATTTAAAGCTTGAAAATTTTAAACCTACACCGATAATCTGTAAATTCAAAGTGGCCCCTAAAATTTTAGATTTTATAAAAACACTCAAAACTTTTAAATTTGTAATAAACACCCTCAAAATTTTAAAATTTACTCCAACACCCTCAAAACTAAGTTTAAAAATAAATTAAGGATTTCATATCTGAAACATTACAATGAAATTCAAGGAGAAACAAACAACCCCCAAAGATTTAGAATTTATAGAAAACACCCTAAAACTATAAATACTTTAAAAATCATAAAAATATAAATTTCCAAAAAATTAGAGTTTCAAACGGAAACCAATAAAAGTTTTAACTTTGAAAAGCACACCACAAAACTGCTCAAAAATTTAAAACTTACAGAAAAAACTTGAAAATTTCAAACCTAAAATAAAAATCTATAAATTGCAAGAGGCCCCCTAAAATTTAAAGCTTGAAAATTTTAAACCTACACCGATAATCTGTAAATTCAAAGTGGCCCCTAAAATTTAAAGCTTGAAAATTTTAAACCTACACCGATAATCTGTAAATTCAAAGTGGCCCCTAAAATTTAAAGCTTGAAAATTTTAAACCTACACCGATAATCTGTAAATTCAAAGTGGCCCCTAAAATTTAAAGCTTGAAAATTTTAAACCTACACCGATAATCAGAATTCAAAGTGGCCCCTAAAATTTAAAGCTTGAAAATTTTAAACCTACACCGATAATCTGTAAATTCAAAGTGGCCCCTAAAATTTAAAAGTTACAAAAATATGTGAATATTTCAAATCTACAAATAGTAGATTCAAAATCTTAGAATTACAAATAGCCCTCTAAAAATCAGTAGTTATAATAAAAGCACGTGCAACGACGTTTCACGCATTAGTAGATGAAAACATCTCAAAAGAATTCTAAGGGTTTGTCTAAAGTTAATGTCGGTGCTAAAGAGGGCTAAATATATTTTACCAAACTATCATATTTCCATTCTTAGAAATAAATAATGCCACAGAAATTCAATTCATAAATGATAGCTTAAATTTAAACTGAAGTGAAAAATCTTGGATCTTTTTAGTAGCTATAGGGACTGTAGAATAAAATCTATCAAATTAGAATTTATATGGCAACAGATTTACTACTTTATATGCATTGATAACCGTAGGTTAGAATTAAGATATGAGAAATAGGGAACAAATACACACTTGTTAATATCGTAAAAATTATATATAGTATAAACCCATTATATAAGAATTCTAATTTAATATTAAAATAACATATGACATGTTTCATTATTTTGTGTGTGTAGGTGGCATTGTTTTGTGTCTTTAGGAGTAATTCACCAATTTCTCAATATATATAAAAGAGAAATTCAATATTCTTCGTGAATTATGGCTATATGTTGCATGGTATGCCTTTCTTAATTGGCTAAATTGCAAAAAAATGCCCTAAAGTTTTCCCAACCTTGCAAATAAATGACCCCTATTTTAAAAGCAAGCAAATAAATGCCCTAATATTCTAAAACCTTGCATTTAAGTACCCCAATGTTCTAAAGCCCTGTAGATAAATATCCCAAAGTTTTAAAAATTTGTACGTCAGTGCCCTCCCGTAGTTAGCCTTCAGAATATTCTGGGTATATACCCATGTGAGCTGCACATGGGATTTTCTTACAGTTCTATGCCCCTGTAGCTCATTCTAATTACAAGTTAACCACCCTCTCCTATATTTACCCCTCTCCTTCTAAAATCTTTACCATATTCTCTCATTTTAGATCTCTCAATAGTTTTTTGCAGGAGAGCAATCATGAAGGCAATCTCAAGATCCTCAAGCTCTTCATCAACCATTGGAGAAGCTGTAGATGAGAAGTAATCTAGGGTTTGTTATTATGAGTCGATCTCCACTCTTGAAACAGCTTGGACAAAAGAAAATTTTGGGTGACGGTTTTGGGGCTGCCCCAACTATTGAACAGGGAGAAAATATAAAGTTTTTGAATGGAAGGATAAATCATTCCCAATAAAAGCTCAATTTGTGATTAATAAGTTGTTGCGTGAGAGAGAGGATATGAGGTGTGATGGTAAGAATGAAGATGTAGATAAATTTAAACTGTTAGATGAGAAATTGAGGAAGAAGAAGATGGAGTTGAAGGATAGGGCGCAAAAATTGATTGAGAAAGAAGACAAATTGCGAGATAGAGAGGAGAATTGAGAAGATTTTAGCAATATTTGAGAGAAAAGAGGATAAATTGAAGATAGAAATGTGGTCATGTAAAAGAGAAAACTTTATTGTTGTATTTTTATGTTACTTAGTGTTGTGATTGTGATGAAATGCATGTGAATTATATATGTGAAAATGGTGAATGAAATTTATATGAATGGTTAGTATGTTTCTTCTTGAAGTATTAACAAAGTATGAGAAAAGCTTGTTTTGTCATGTTATTATTATGTGATATATACTAGTTTTCTTTGTCAAAATTGAAAACTCATGTAGTTTTGGCTAAGTAATTGTAATGATATTAAACCATAGTATATGTGTTTGGAATACGATAATATTACTTACCAAAATTTTAAAAATTTGGCAAGAGCTCTGCTTATTTTTATCATCATCTCCCTGTAATACATAGTGTAATCATACCCAATTTGACAAATTATTTACCAGATATATATCCATCATTCACATATTCTACAAAAAACTTACTGCACATATACACATGCACCAAGAGTAATAATCATCATTCCATCCAATAATCACATACTTGAATCCAAAACATACTCATATCCCACAAATTGTTTAGTACATAACTACCATATCAAGGAGTCTTGCACATTACATTGCAAACTGTTCGGTACATAAGCACAAAATAAGCACTTAAAGTACATAACCAAATGGTCATCATCCTTGTGCCGTGTCATTTCCTTGTGCGCCAGAATTTCCATCATTCTTTTGACTTTCCATTTTAGCCAAATCCTCATCAAGACGCTATGATACATGCAAAATGATACATACAGAATATTAGAGATTTTTATATGAGACAAAGTATAAGAAAATGATCTTACTGATACCTTCATTACAACATTCGTCAACTTTTAACAAAATGATCTTACTGATGCCTTCATTACAACATTGGTCAACTTAGTGAATCTTGGTGTGGGTATTGCCTCAATATTCACATGATTTGGAGGTTGATTGAGAGGGACATGCTTTCTAATTGGAAGTTTATCTCTTTTTTGATGGTGAGGTGCAAAAGTTGTAGAACCACTAGGTACAATATGTGAGGGAGCATAAATTCCTCCAACTCCTGATGAAGGTACAGATTCCACTGATATATGTGTAATATTAGTCATTGCAGCAACATTTGAGGCACCAAAATGTTGAGTGAATCTGTGAGATGTGGCAGTCTGAAAATTATCATCCTTGTCCTATAGATGAAGTAGGTGAACAACAAGAGGGTTTTAATGTGCAACTGAAGTTATAGCACTAAATTGAAATGATAAAATTCAAGTGTCATACCTGTGAGCTCTTTACGATATTCATATATAAAGGAATATATCTCTCAGCTTGCATCTTGATAGTATTTCTCCCCAATAATTCAAATTTACCCTTATATCCCCCCTCAGCTTCAGCAATAGGACCCATAATAATTTTAGTGTTTGATAGGGGAACATCTCCAAGTTGGGTAGTATTAGCATCTGCCTTGTAACAGTCAAAAGTATTCATTAAAATTAATCAGGGTGCATCATTTACAACTTAATTAAAAATAAACACTAATGTATAGGTACTTACCTGTGGAAGTTCAGAGTTTTGTTGATTTGTGGCTCTGATTTTTGTCTTCTTGACACCAAGCTTCTTCTTGGGAGACCTAACATTATGAGTCAGGTCCATAACTCCAGAATCAAGTGATGTAGAACCCTCTAGTACGCCATGAGATTCTTGCTGTGAAGTATATATTAGATACAATTAATCAGAGTGCATCATAAACAACTTAATTAAAAATGAACAATAATATATAGGGAAGTACCTGTAGAAGTTGAAAGGATTCTTGATCTTTGGCTCTGATTTTGGTCTTCTTAATAACAAGCTTCTTCTTGGGAAACCTAGCATCACGAGTCAGGTTCATATCTCCAGAAGCTAGTGATTTGGGACCTTATTGTACTCGGTGAGATGCTTGTTGTGCACCATGTGAGGCAAGCTCAGTTGTAGGACCCTCTTGTACTCCATGAGATGCTTGTTGTGCACCATGTGAGGTAAATCGTGTTAGAGGACCTTGTTGTACACTATGGGAGACATTATGATATCTTGTACTCCTTGCACCATGTGAATCACTAATTGTTGCACTTTTTGATGACTCTTGCACTGAGTTTTTTGGTGGTCTACTCCTCTTCTTTGAAACTCTTAGAATCTCAACTCTTTCATTTGTGCAGCCCCTAACATTGTGGCCTCTTTGCTTGCACTCGGAACAAGTGTTTTGTTGCCCAAATCTCCTTATAGCATCAGGATTCTTTAGCTCATGAGCTGATTTCCTTCTTTGCTTCTTTGGTCATCCAGCTCTCTTCTTGTACTCAGGATGCAACACCTTGTCATAACCAGTCTTTTCCCAAAATCTTGAATCAGGTACTGTGTTTATTACACCCTCATAAGCTTGTAGATATCTCTCTTGCTTGAAACAATCAGGAAGCACATCATTTGGATTGATTCTAGCTTCTTTCAAACATTGAATGTCATGAACACATGGGATGCCTATTAAATCCCATTCCATACAGACATAAGTTTTTTAGCTATATCCACTAGCAAATACCTAATCCATCATCCACTTCATACTTGTTTGGTGCTTTGAAATGTGCAACACACCTTCCTCTCGATTTTCTTTCTATCACCTCAAGTTTTGCAATAATGTTAGCACACACATCATCCTCCAATTCATAGCTAAATCCCTCTTTGTTACAAACCTCTCTTGTAGTAGTCTTCTTATCATTTCCATTAAGGTGATAATGGGTTTATCCCTAACTTCCATGATGTATTTGTTAAAGGCCTCACTTATATTGTTAACTATTAAGTCACATTTGGTCTCTGTAGTGAAGTGTGACCTAGCCCAACAAGACTTATCCAGTTTGTTCAAGTACTCATATGCATCAACATTCATCTTCTTCAGAGTATCCATTACCACCTCATGTCCATTAACTGTATATGAATAGGCAGCCTTCCATAAAAGCTTTTTTAGCTCAAACTCCTTAAATCTTTCACTGAAATTAGCCCACAAATGCCTCACACAAAATCTATGTTTGGCATTTGGCACTAACTTCCTGAAAGTTTCAAGTAATCCCTATATAGATAAGAGATAAATAAAATCAGTTAGTAACCAACAATATGTGCGCAAGTATTAAGTATGAAAACATAAAAATTAACATAATGAAATGCTCTAATCTTTTGTCTATCACTTATATATACCCAACCATGTTGATCTTGAGCTCCAATAGCCTCCAACAAACACTCATTGAACCATGTCCAAGTAGCCTCACACTCATTTTGAACAATAGCCACTGCTATGGGAAATATTCCATCATTTTCATCTCTTGTCACAACACTAAGTAGACCACCGCCTGCAGGAACCTTCAAAAAGCTATCATCAAGCCGTATAACTGGTCTACATCCCCTCTTGAATCCAATAATTTGAGCCTCATATGCCACAAAGAAATTGTAAAATGTGTTAGGTTCACTCAAATGTCTTCTTGCAGTCCTCAACCTAATCAAACTATTCGGGTTTTTTTTCTAGTAAAATGTGAGAATAATCCCAAAGCTTCCAATATTGTTCCTTGAAACTTCCCTCTATAATTTCAAGTGCTATCTTCTTTGCTCTATAGACCCTGAATTTTTTAATATGCAGTTGTAAATCACTGTCCATTATTTTTTTTAAAGTCCTTTAGCTTCCAAGTTGGATTATCTTTAATTTTCAACAAATAATGATTTGCAAGCCACTCTGCACTAGCTTGCCTATTTTTATAACATTTGTTACAAGTATGTTTCTTATTACAAGACTTAGCTATCCACTTTGTATGCTCCCCGTTCCATGACCCATAACACCTCCAAAGACACCCTTCACTCTTGCAATGAATTGATATCTTGTAGCCTGCGTTCTTCTTAAAAATATAATCAAGACCCTCTAAAATTGCATAATGCCTAAGTAGGGACCTGAGTTCTTTTGGATTGGCAAATTGCATGCCCTTTTCTAGTTTTGGGTTTTCCATGTCCCTATCCTCATTAAACTCATGGCATTCTAGTCTACTACTATTTTCATCACTAGAAGAGTGCAAGCTAATCAATGTATCACTCTCTTCTAAATCAGAATTATGCACTTTGCTAGAATTGCATCATGGCCACCAAATATATTGCTTGGCCTCACATCAGAGCTAAATTCTCCTCCCTATGGGATGCTTGTTGTGCACCATTCCTATTCTCAACATCTTCATCCTTACTATTCTCACTCTCAGTGTCATTCTCCTCATCACCCTTATATGCCTCATCATCACCACTCCCATCCTCTGCATTACCACTATCATAGACTTCATGAGTTTGAGATGGCTGACCCTCTTGAGTGATAAATCCTTCCACACCATCATCATAATCATTCACTATAACTGAATCAAGCTTCTCACCCTTGTGCTCACAATAGATGAGAGAATTCACATATTCGGCCAAAAAAACACAAGGAGTTGGGGTTATACCTTCAACAGCTACTCCTAACCCTCTATCAACTGTGTTTAAGGGAAATTTAACAAATAATCTTAACTCAGTCAAATACCCCATTTTCCTAACAATCTATTCTAAGTTCTGCCAATTAAAGCCATTTTTTTGAACATACAAGGTCCTCGACTTCCCCCCAACATATTTTAACCTTGGAGTCTCGATAAAACTACCCCCATGATAAAAATTATTATTGATGTACTCTGACATATGCATTATATATTAAACAATATCATTAATTAAATAATTAACAATCACACAGTAATCAAACCTATAAACATGTGTATGTGTGTAAAATATTGTTAAAATACTAAGAACAATGACCCACAACCACAACCCTTTAATCAAAGAAATTTTTTAAATCTTTACAGTAAAGACCCTAGATGTCAACATATCCACACACACTAAATTGTTACATTCACCATTCACCAAATATTCTATCTATCTCAAAAACAACAACTTTAAGTCTAAAAATCATAAAATAAACCCTACTTGAATAAAAACACATGTAACTAACCTTAATCTCCCTATTATAAATAAGGGGTTTTTGTCTTTGGGCCCAATGCTTTACCTTGATTTATTTATCAACCCTACTAGTTTCAAATGTATTTATACACCCATAGAGCTATGTGTATTTGCCTCTAAACCCAAAAAGCACTAATACATCCAATATGTATACAATGTACACAAAAATAAATTATAAACCCTAAATTACCCCTTGCCTTACTCCTCTCTGTTGACTTACTCCTTTTCATCTTCTCCCTCTTCTCCTTGCTTCCTTTCTCTCTCCTCCCCCTCCTCCTCCATCTCTAAGCACCCAACCTCTCTTCCTCTCTCAAGACCCTCCTCCTTCAAGATCCGTTCTCTGCCCTCTTCAAACTTCTCTTCCATCGCAGACCCTTCACCCATGAGTTTCCCCTCTCTCGACTCGGAGCCTGACAAGTGGGACCCATCTTAGTACCAGCGCTGCTAAGGGGGGAAAGGGGGAAGAGCAGGTCACCTTAGTTTTCTAGGACATGATCACTCTAGTAACAAACTAATGGCTTTATAGCCTGATTTAGTTTCATGCCCGTTATGTGTTTGATGATGCTCATTTGGGATTATTTGTTGGCTTGCTTAATAGTTGACTAGCTTTGTTTGGTTTCATGCCCGCTATGTGTTTGATGAAAAGTTCAAACTGGTTTTGTTTGTTTGTTTGTTTGCTTCTTTGTTGATTAGCTTGATTTAGTTTCATGCTTGTTACTTGTCTGGTGAAATGCCCATTTCGGGTTTTTTTGGTTTGTTTATTTTCTTGATTAGCTTGATTTAGTTTCATGCTTAGAATCTGTTTGATGAAATTCCTATTTTAATATTTTATTTATAGTTGGAGGTGGCGACAATGAAGCTCGTAGTGCAAGGGGTTATCGAGAAGGCGGTTGATGAGATGGAACTGGTTTCATGATGGCGATGGATTGAATGTTATTCACTTTGGATGTTTGATAGACACAAATTCAAATAGTTTGAGAGGAAGTCAAAGTTAGTAAGGTTAAATTTAGCATTTCACATTTAAATTATGCATTGCTAGGAATGGAAAAGGATATTAGTATAATCTTAGCTTGTTTTACATTCTTTGATATGCTATTAATGTTGGATTATGTTTTATTGTGTTTGCAGTGAACATATGGAAGTTAGACTTTCATCAAAATTGGTATACTTTTGAAGCGTAATTCACAACTGTATTTATTCACTGCATTGCAAGTTCTGTGCATGTTGCTTAGGGACATGATGTGTATGTATTGTGTATGCGATGTTATTTATTGAGGTGAATAAAAGTGTAACGTGTTATTTTGAAAGTGTTGCCAGACATTTTGAAAGTATAGCAGATTATTTTTGTTGACAATATTCTTTAGTGGTCTTGGTTGTATTTTGTGTATATAATAAAGTTGGATATGACGTGAATGTTGATTTTATGCATGTTGCTCATGGATATGAAGAGTATGTATTGCATATGTGATGATATTTATGGAGGTGAATGCAAAGTAATGTTATGCAAAATAATGTAATGGATATTCAGAATATCACATTATATTTTCAGATTATCCCGCTATACTTTCAGATTATCCCGCTATACTTTCATATTAGTACGCTATACTTTCAGATTATCCCGCTATACTTTCAGAATATCACGCTATATTTTCAGATTATCCCGCTATACTTTCATATTATCCCGCTATACTTTCAGAATATCCTGCTATACTTTCATGTTATCCCACTATACTTTCATATTATCCCACTATACTTTCAGAATATCCGGCTATACTTTCATATTATCCCGCTATACTTTCATATTAACACGCTATACTTTCAGATTATCCCGCTATACTTTTATATTATCCCACTATACTTTCGAATATCACGCTATATTTTCAGATTATCCGCTATACTTTCGAATATCCCGCTATACTTTCATATTATCCGCTATACTTTCATATTAACCCTATACTTTCATATTATCCGCTATACTTTTATATTATCCCACTATACTTTCGAATATCACGCTATATTTTCAGATTATCCGCTATACTTTCGAATATCCCGCTATACTTTCATATTATCATGTACTTTCATATTATCCCTATACTTTCATATTATCGCTATACTTTCATATTAACACGCTTATACTTTCAGATTATCCCTATACTTTCATATTATCCCTATACTTTCGAATATCACGCTATATTTTCAGATTATCCCGCTATACTTTCAGATTATCCGCTATACTTTCATATTATCATGTACTTTCATATTATCCGCTATACTTTCATATTATCCGCTATACTTTCATATTATCATGCTATACTTTCAGATTATCCCGCTTATACTTTCATATTATCCCATTGTACTTTCATATTAACCCTATACTTTCATATTATCTCGCTATACTTTCATATTATCCCACTATACTTTCATAGTATCCCGCTATACTTTCATTTTATCCCGCTATACTTCGAATATCACGCTATATTTTCAGATTATCCCGCTATACTTTCATATTATCGCTATACTTTCAGAATATCCTGCTATACTTTCATGTTATCCCACTATACTTTCATATTATCCCACTATACTTTCAGAATATCCTGCTATACTTTCATATTATCCCGCTATACTTTCATATTAACACGCTATACTTTCAGATTATCCCGCTATACTTTTATATTATCCCACTATACTTTCAGAATATCCTGCTATACTTTCATATTATCCCGCTATACTTTCAGAATATTCTGCTATACTTTCATATTATCATGTACTTTCATATTATCGCTATACTTTCATATTATCCCTTATACTTTCATATTAACACGCTATACTTTCAGATTATCCCGCTATACTTTCATATTATCCCATTGTACTTTCATATTAACCCTATACTTTCATATTATCCGCTTATACTTTCATATTATCCCACTATACTTTCATAGTATCCCGCTATACTTTCATTTTATCCCGCTATACTTTCAGAATATCATGCTATACTTTCAGATTATCCCGATATACTTTCATATTATCCCGCTATACTTTCATATTAACATGCTATACTTTCAGATTACCACGCTATAATTTCATATTATCATGCTATACTTTCAGATTGTCCCGGTGTACTTTCTTCATATTATTTTCACTTAATTTCTATACTAATTATGAGAGGACTAAAAGAGTCTCAAGTTAATTTCCATAAATTCAACTGGATCTGCGCAAAGGAAACCAAAATTAAAACATAAAATTACCTGGATACATTAAATAACTATTAACAATACATGAACAATATGCATAGATACAACACAACTTTTAGTATATACATTCATCCAATAACCATTAACCATACATGAACAATGTGCACAAAAGCATAGCTCTGCTCATGATAAAAGATCAGAAAGGCATAGTTCCACTTCTAACAAAAGCATCAAATAGAGGTGAACCATCATACATCAAACGCAGTTCAGGACTCAATAAATCAACAATAAAGGGCCATACATGAAACTGAGCATGTACAAATGATAATATCATAACTGTATTCCCTTCTTTTTGGATCTTTGATAAGCAAAAACTCGGCTCAATTGATCCACCCTGACTGGTCGATAAGAATACCAATGTGGTCCATTCTCTCTTTGCAGTCCAAATCTGAGTATTCTACAGATGAATAGAGTTATCATCAAAACATTATAGCGAAAAACGTTTGAATATAACGTGATGTCATTTTAAGTATTAGAATACAAAAAACCAATTGCGTTTTCTCATATGAAAGTGGCAGCAGACAATATCAACAAATTTCTAGTTACCTTAACACAAACTAAAAATTATAAATTATTAACACATTCATCGTTGGTGTATTGTCCAACATAATAACTGAATTTAGAAGTTATTTAATAGTCTCATTAGATGTAAAATTTTTTCATTATCCAATTAGCAGATTTCAAATTTTCCAGAATCATTTATAATTCATGTTTAGAAACTTGGCACGTATCGCCTCGATTGCAATTTTTCCATTATGTTCCCAATCATCCACCTTTAGCTATGTCGTTTCTGGTATAGTTAGCAACGTTTACACAACCCTTACTCTTAAAAATTCAGAGAATGTTAGCTACAAAATGAAGTTCTTTATGTCTTTGTGTGTGCACATTTGTTTACCAGTTGTGCGCGATTGCTACAGTAAGAAATAATCAACAAAGAAGCAAACAAACAAAAAAATCCAGTTTGAGCATTTCATCAAACACGTAGCGGGCATGAAACCAAACACAGCTAGTCAACTATTAAGCAAGCCAACAAATAATCCCAAATGGGCATTCCATCAAATACATAACGGGCATGAAACTAAATCAGGCTATAAAGCCATTAGTTTGTTACCAGAGTGATCATGTCCTGAAAACTATAGGACTGCTCTCCTCCTTGAGCAGCGCTGGTACTAAGATGGGTCCCACTTGTCAAGCTCCGAGTCGAGAGAGGGGAAGCTCATGGGTGAAGAGTCTGTGATGGAAGAGAAGTTTGAAGAGGGCAGAGAGTGGATCTCGAAGGAGGAGGGTTTTGAGAGAGGTAGAGAGATTGGGTGCTTAGAAATGGAGGAGGAGGAGGAGGAGAGAGAAAGGAAGCAAGGAGAAGAGGGAGAAGATGAAAAGGAGTAAGTTAACAGAGAGGAGGGGGAGTAAGGCAAGGGGTAATTTAGGATTTATAATTTATTTTTGTGTACATTGTATACATATTGGATGTATTAGTGCTTTTTGGGTTTAGAGGCAAATACACATAGTTCTATGGGTTTATAAGTACATTTAAAACTAGTTGGGTTTATAAATAAATCAAGGTAAAGCATTGGGCCCAAAGACAAAAACCCCTATAAATAATAATCATGTAAGCTATGTAAAGTTCAACATCCCAAAATCTGTTTGGTTGGTGAAAAGTATTCAAAACCCTAGCCTTACTAAGTAGAAAGCCAAACTCACAATACACATTCACCCTTCTAAATTCTCTTAATATTAAGCATGGACACAAAGCAAGATAATAAAAAAAGAGACTTGGAAACTAGGGTTTTCATTTGGCTTTACCTCACTTCAATAGATAGCATACGAGTCTCCCCTCACAACACAGTCCTTCTTCAACAAAAATCTATTCCGATGACACCAACGATGTTTTACAGAAACCCTAGCCAAGCTTCAATCCTATTGCTGCCAATTGCCCCCAAATCACCGTTCTTCAACCTTCAAATATTCATATATGAAACCATAGAGCCCTAATTACATCCATAATTTATTCGCTAGCTGTGGTAAATTTGGGGTATGATGAAAAGGGCTTTTTTTTACAGTAGCTGAGTAATAAAAGAGGGAGATAAAAGAGGGAGAGGTTAATTATTAGTGGGAAGGGCATTTTGGTCTTTAGGATTTTTTTTAACAGCAACTGTCTATTTAAACGGAGGATACAAGAGGGTACTTATTTGTTCGCTTCCAAATTATAGGTCACTTATTTGCACGATCAAGTAAACATTAGGGCTTTTTTTTGCAATTTAGCCCTCTTGATTTTACACACACATTTTTTTGGTAAATGAACAAAAATCTCATTACTTAATAGAATGAAAGTACAAGACATATAATCTAGATTAATTAGAAATTATATGATAGAAACAAAAATTCTTAAATACTCTCATCAAATTCTAGATGCCTATCTATATAATAATGAGGAATTTTAGCCTTGAACACTCGTCAAAATCTCACGCTTGATAGCCACAATCAAGTCAGACACATTGCAGGTTTTCTGCGTAAAGTTCCTATAATTCCTCACACTTGCTTGTCTGCTTTTCTAACAGACCTCGAGCTGGTTTCAGAACTGAATAATCTTGGATATTTAGCAAAGGTGTAGGCTGGACGTATGCATATTTAGTATCTTACTTGTTTTGTTTGAGAGTTGTACATTTCAGTCTACAAGATATATGTTGTTGTATAGCTTGTCTGACTACCATGCATTTCATTCTAGGTTGTCATGCCTTAGATATATATTTTCTATTGGGACCTGTATTTGTATTTTGAGATGGGAGAACTAATGTACTTTATTTAGTTTGCGCTGAGTTTTATGTATTCATGTATCTTTCGTGATGTTGTACATGATATGTATCAAAGTGATACAATATCATATATGTAGAAAACTCATTAATAATAACACTGATACAAATAGATTGATAGATATCGTGGCAGATCGAGAAAATTTTTTCTTGAAGTGGAAGATAAGTATCTATTTACCGAAAATAAATAAGTTATAATACCATAAAAATAATAAAATAAAAAGATAACCAATATAAGCTAATGTTCTAAATAATCATTAAGTGGTTCTTTACTTGTACTTTCATTTTTATTTAAGTAATTATTATTCTCTACTAATTACTAGTTAATAATCACCAATTTGAATGGGCTATTAATTTATAATGGGCTTGGGCTACTAAATTCTTTGGTGGTTATATAAAGCTTGTGTGCAAATTTTGTAAAATGCTGATCAGAGACAAATTGTACTTATTGGAAGGCTTTAAAACTAATTTTCAATTTGTTAGTGGTGCAACTGCACCCCAGAAAGTATGTAAATCCAATGGCAGGTGCTACCACATTATTTTAGTCTTCTTCGCCGAATTACACATATTCGAACTCAAACACGAATGACTTTAGTGGCTAGCCAGCGTTTTATTTTTTTTATTTTTTTGGTGCGATGAATCTTGGATTATTTAGGGGCTGTTTGGTTCATTCCGTAAGAAAAAAGCAATAGGAATAGTGTGCTAAAATAACTTTTCCATGCCTTTCCCTTCTATTTTTTATAGAAATCAAAAGTTAATGGAATGCTATATTATTTGTACTCTTGTGTTTGGTTCATTCCATAAAAAATGGGAAAGGAACATAAGAATAGATGAGATGTATTAATAAGTGTCAGAACTCCAATCCTATTCCTCTCAATTTGAGAGGAGGTTGGTTTCCATAAAAAAACTCAATTTTCTCTACTTTATAGAATACTCATTCTATAAAATAGAAGTGAACCAAACTTAAGAATAAGAATATGATGGAATAACTTTTGGGAATTCTGACACTATCCATTCTCATTCATTCCTCATTCTATAAAAAAACCCGAACCAAACAGCCTCTTAGTTTTAAACCCCAGGGTCTGAGGATCCTTTTTTGCAGTCCCCCTGATAAATGGCACAAGTGTTACAACACATAATAATTAATAATTAAAAATAAACATGTTACAAATACATATTGACCCTTAACTTTTGAGTCAATGCCCCATGTGCCAAGCCCCCGCTGCTAGGCCACTTGTAGAGAGGAGGGTATGGCTAGTCAATGTTGGACGCATGTACAGTTGCTTCTTCACAATTCAAAATCTTTTTTAGAGCTACAATTTATTTATTTTATTTTTTCCTCTTGAAGGGGCTGTTTCGATGGTTTCCGTCATTTTCCCCCAAAGTTGGGGTTTTGAGGCCGGAAAATTTTTCGGCCTCAAATCCTACATGATTAAGCATTTTCCATCACTTTTCGGGCTGTTTTGACAAACTAAACATACACTTTTGAGGGAAAATATCATCTTTTCCATCACTTTTCTCCACTTTTTGTGTTTTTTTACCAACCAACAGCCCCTTGAAGAAAAATGCTAAAATTATATTGATAGTTACAGGTATAGCGCATCGGACAAGTACTATATTATATTAGTTGTAGAATTAGACTTGTTGGCAGCATGACTACCTACTGATTTGATGGTTAAGTTTAATTTGGTCATGGGTCAAGTACTTGAAGAGGATTTAAAATATTTTTATTGAGAAAATATGAGTACTTCTGGATAGAAAAGGGGAAAAAGCTGTTCTTGGTCTAAGTCCAGTTCGTCAGTAGACCTGGAACTTTTGATTCGGTCGAATTTGGCAGAGACATATACGTAAGGGCAAGTTTGTGCGCGGGTTATTTTGCATTTTTTTAGTGAGTTAGTGATTCTTATTTACAAGTAACTGAAGCTCAAAACTGTTTATGCACAAGATTAAAGCTTGGAAAACAATCACCAAGCAATCTCACTCAACACAACTCAAACAAAAATAGAAAACCTCTCCAAAACAAATCAAACAGTGCTTAGCAATCCAATACCTGAATCAACCTTTTGGCACAAAATCAGGTACACTCTTCATGGCACAGCACCAGCCTCGATTAGCCCTAGTATCCTTCATCTTCACCGTTCTACTACAAAGGATTTTAATCTCAAAAATGATGTTCTTCGAGCAATCTTCGACGAAGAAACTTTGTTGTCTAAAAATGACATTGTTCCTGGCTCTTCACACATGGATATTATTGAACTACAGAGCTTCCTCTCATAGCTTTATCCATCCAATCAATAATATCCACCCACATACAAGAAGGATTTGGGAGTTGTGCAAACCCCATAGTAGATTTCCCGATTTTTGAGCTATAAACACACTCAAACAGTAGATGACCCCTAGTTTCAGTATGAGTACAACATAAGGGACAAACATCATTATCAATGACACCAAATCTCTCAAGCTTTTGTTTAGTAGGTAGTCTATCAAGACATGCAATCCAAAATATAAATGATGTTTAGGGTTATTTTGCATTGGTGTTAAATTGATTAATGAGTGTAAAATCCAATTACTAGCAAACTTGCATTTAATTGGTTGATTATACAAGAATCCCTCTAATGCTGCATAAAAGGTTACATCAAAGGTATTGGCGAACTGGTTGAAGCGTGTCAAAGCGCATTTATAAAAGGAAGATTAATTTATGAAATTGTAGCAAGTGAAGCGCTGCACTTTCTGATCGGGTTGAGTGGAGCTTTTTGGTAGAAGTAATTGATTTGATTTTGCGGTGTATTTCATCGATTACTCATGCGAGTGGTTTATGCCAGAAAGATCTGCTATTACCATATTTATTTTTTCTATATGGGGAAGGTTTGTCGGTTCTAGTAGAATTATATGGTGTATCTATTTATCGAGGTAGCCCTTCTGCTTGACACTTTTATCTTTTTGCTGATGATAACTTGTTGTTCCTCAAATCTTCATACTCCGAGCATGACAAGTAATTGTAGATTCTACACTTCTATGAATTAGCTTCTGGGCAAAAATAAATTTTAAACAGTCATTACTTTTTTTACAGCCATAATGTCGACAAGGGAGGGCATCCGTCAAAAACTTGGAATTAATGCTACGTTGGGAGATGAAAAATATTTGGGGTTGCCATTTTTTTTTTGGACGACAAAAAAAAAAGGCAAATATGAATTATCCTAATGTTTACCATTTATTCTAATTCCAAAGTATGATACATTACCACATAGAATGCTCACTATGATAATAGTGGTTTTCAACGTTTACCATTGTTGATTGAGGTAGACAAAATTCTAACCAATAATAAAATATGATATTTCTGAAAACAAAAATAAATAGAAAAACAAATTATACTCTCCTATTTGTGTGCCAAATAAACAATTTTTGTTTACATTTTCAAGTTCTGTATCTAAATGAATATATATTAAATTTTGTTCCAAAAGTAAATTGACAATAATAAAAGCAACAAAACGTGTTTAGCAATCGTTCAAGCATAACACAAGTTATGTAGTTCTAGAATATTTTACATCACAAAAATCTCAAACACCTCTACACCGTGAAAGCAATAATTAACAAATTACTGATATATTATCAAAATATAGAGTAGCAAAAGAAAACGTCCCATTAAAACATTTATAGATTCAATGAGCATGTGAATTTTTTTTCACTAAACACCGTTATTAATTACTTCTTAAAAAAGTAGCAAAAACAGTCCCAAATAGAGGGGCTCCCTCCCTCTTTCCTCAAACCTTCAGCACAGGTCTATGAGTCAAAGCCCACGAGCCGAAGCTTAAAGCCCATGAAGTTTTTTTTTTCCATGATTAATGCTGTAATTCACGAGCTTCCGGATGTTACTCTATTAACTATTTCCCGAGCTCAAATTAAAATTCAATATTTAAATTTGTAATAAATTCAGATCATTATTCATAAATTTTATTAAAAAAAATACTGTTAACAAAAAAAATAGGAAGCTCTCATGAAGTTTCCTATATGTTGTATATGATAAACGAATTAAAGAGATGATTTCATTGGTTCAAGCTGAGCGCAGCCATGACGTACGCAAGCCGAGCGACAGGGCAGCAAAGATCACATCCTTTAATGTAGGAAATCCGGTGCAACTTGGGCTCAAAGCAAACGTTGGCTTCATTAAACATTTGTGGCCTTCACTTCCAAGGTTCTGCTTAAAAACTATTTAATCTATATTATAAAACGAATTAAAAACTATATGATTATTTTTTCTGTGAATGTCCACATCTGTTTCTAAAATGGGATAATTATATAGTCAGCACGGGAGACAGGGCAATTTGCGGAAGATCGTGAGTTTACGGATGTAATATTTGAAGGAGACACTAAAAAGGCTATCTTCGATATTTAACAAGGAGGGAACCTTTTTTCTCCATATGGCCATGGCCATTTATAGAGCATGTGTACTTACCCGCTATGCAATCGGTTTTCGAGCTAGAAATTGGAGGCAACAAGACGTCAAGGCTATGAGTTAGCTTACTGCTTGACACGCAAAACTCAAAGATGGTGTTGAGTATGAGGTGTGACTTGAAAATCCACCATGGAGGTGTTTGGCTTTTTTTTAAACCTTGAAAATCAATGTAGCTAGGAAAAGCATCGTCCACATAGACCTGCAACATAGTGCAACTCCAGTAAAAACGGTTCAACATGGAGGGAATTACATAGAGGCATCCAAGTGGGATTTTTTAATGCTACAATTTAACCAAACAAACAATGTAATGCGTATGCCTGACATATATAGTAGCTTTCAAGCAAAATAGAGGTGAATCAAACAGGCCTCATATGTTTGAAGTGTTTGCTTATCAACTACTAAAGATTAAAGGTTAAAGATCTTGACGAAGCAGCTAATGAAACAAATATGAATCCAAAAATCATTAAATCTAAAGGTACAATATTACTTACATACAAATACTAAATATTATGTTAACACTGTTGAATTATACAATGCATAATGTATTTTGTTTATTTTGTATATGCAGATAACAAAAGGAAGAGAACCAATAGAGCAAAAGGGAAAGAATATGCTTTCTGTCAGCCATAATTCAAGAAGTGAAAATTGGAGAAACTATAAAAAGAAAAACAAGTGAAAAAGGATCTATGAATCTAAATGTCCTTCCAATGTCTAATATTTTTTAGCAAAGCATGGGTCTAAAGACTAGTTACTATTATTACTATCTATACTAAAACAATTGGAACTTGTCTTGTAGTTATGTACTATTTATATCTACAAGACAATCGCATTACCTTTTGTTGTTGTTGTTGTTGTTTTTGTTTTTGCCTTCAAGCCCAAAGCTTCCATCCATTTATTTTTCACTAATCCACATTCAAAGTTTTATCCACCAATTTCAATAGTTCTACTATGATTTTTCACCTACAAATTTAAAGTTTTATCCCCATTTAGTTTTAAACTCGCACACTTCCAAAATTACTCTTGAACCCGAAATATAAAGTGGTTAAGTTTTTTCCTTTTCAAATCAATGTTATTGCATTGAAGCTGTGACAAATTTTTGCCTATACACCAACGTCTTAATCCAATTATTTTTAAATGCATCAACTCCATCCTACCCTAATAGGATTTTTGCCTATAAACCCTAAATTTATAGTCATTTACTTTTAAATCAACTTGCTTTTAAAATCACTCAAGTCTAAAAGACTCCATTAAATTAATTTTAAACCACTTTATATTTTAGCAATTTGATATACAATATAAGTTGCTATATTTCATTAATATTGGCTTTATTTTTGTTATAAGTAATTAGACAAAATGTATTGTTTTAAACCAAATGTGTAAACTGTTATTGTTTTTGTCTCTTTTCATACTAATGTTGTGGGGTTGCAAATTGCAGATGGGCTTTTTGCCTATAAATGCAAAACATTACTCCTATTTATATTTAGACTCATTCACTTCTAAAATTACTCTTAGACACTAAATACTTCATCAATTAACTTTAAATCCACTTTGAATTTACAGTTTGATACATGATGTAAGCAGCTATATTTTTGTTGCAACTTGCTATTATATATATATATATATATATATATATATATATATATATATATATATATATATATATATATATATATATATATATATATATATATATATATATATATATATATATATATATATCATATTCCTTTTAAAAGTATAAGTTTTGGAAAAGCTTTCCATGGTCAATATTACCCTTCACTATTTTAAATATTTTATTTAAATCTTAATTTATCCTAATCCTAATTATATCTTATACTAATCCCATGAACTACCTATAACTCAATAATTAAAAAATAAGATCACTAAAATACATGAAACAAGATTTTGAATATTTCATTTAAACCTTAATCTATCCTAATACTAATTATATTCTATACTAATCTCATGTGAACTACCTATTGCTCAACAATTTTAAAAAAGATTAAGAAGTCATAATGTAGCTAACATATTATAATACATGAAGTATTACTAAAAAATTAAACCCAAGAAGTTTTAAAATTGCACAAAATACCCTTAAAAGTTCAAACTTACACAAAACACCCGACTTTTCAAAACTTAAAATAATAAACATAAAATCTAGAAATTAACAACAGCCTCCAAAGAATTTAAAATTTGCAATTCACACCCTCAACATTTAAAAATTATAGAAACAACCTCAAAATTTTAATTACAAAATAGCACCTTGAAATTCTAAAATTCTAAAACATGCAAACAACATAGATGAATACAAGGTATTACCACCATGCACTTGAAAATTTAAAATTTGTAAAAATAACCTCAAAGTTACAAAATTACAAAAGCTCCCTCAAAAGCTAAAAATGGCAAAGAACCCTAAAATTTCAAAACTTATAACCTATACACATCCAATCTAGAAACTATTAGTAGACCGTTAAAATTTAAATTTTGTAAAAACAACCGAAAGTTTTAATAATTGTAAAACACCCTCAAAATTTCAAAGTTGTAAGAAATATCCTAACAATTAAATCTTACCACCAACACACAAAACATAAAAATTACAAGCAACCAATTTACAATTTAAAATTTTCAAAAACATTGTCAAAGTTTTAAAATTGCAAAACACAACCTCAAAAGTTTAAAATCACAAAAGGCTGATATTTGTAAACTTGGAAAAGAAAATAGCAATTGTTTGATGATTTTTCATTAAGATATATAAATTTAACTTCCAATTTAAAGTTTACTATCCCTTTCAAGATCTAAAAGTAGTATAAGTTGATCTGATAAAAATAGTAATAACAATAGATTAAAACATCCAGTTAAGGAATAAACATTTAAAAATATATGATAGATTAAAATTAACATCACCTTATAAATTAAAGGAACGCATATAATTTTTTAAACATTACTTGATAGAAGACTAAATTACATAAAACTAATAAAAGACTATAATATAATAGCTTAGCATTAATTGATTATAATGTATAAATATTAATCTCGATGTTAATAATATTTATAGGGTAAAAAATATACAAGGGGTTGTGTATAGAGAAACTATTAGAAAGTTCGAGTTATCCTTCAAAAGAATTAAGTTGTTTTCATTTTAAATGGAGAAGTGAAGAAAATAAACCCAAAATTAGAAAACATGAATAACTTGAATTGACATTGACAAAAGCAGATCTATCAAAGAAGCACCGACTCAGTTCCTCTTGAAGAATATATTGATCAACTTTGCCCCAATCAACGAAGCATTCTCCGTGGAAGATACAAGAAAAATTAGTAACTATCTATAAATTTTTACACTTTATTCTTCAAATACTAAAGGAATCATAAACTTAATATAAAATTACATAAATAATCTTGCAATAGAAACTAAAGTGAACCATTGACCAACTATTTTGCGAGATATAACAAGACAGAGATAAGAGGAGGAAATCACTATAATGAATAAAAGGTATACACATAATACTTATTTACAATAGCGTAAATAAAAAATTGACCTTTTCTTTTTCCTATATAGTGACATGACTCTGTGTGTAACTTTATTTGGGGATATGGCTACCAATGAAGGATCAATTTTTGAAGATACGATCAAAGATAAGCATGTAATAGCACTATCAGATTTCAAGATCTTTAAATATGAAAGTAACATATTTTATTACTAAAATTATTATTAAATGCCAACTAACATAAAATTCATCATATATCGTCTCAAATTTATAGGGAGATGTGCATATCATCGTAAATTGTATCAAAGATACAACTTACTGAAGAAGTAAGAAAATGGTTAGTAAACAAAGCAAACATCCATATAACATAATAAAGAAATATTACATTTTAAATCTAATATGCATGGCTCATTTAGAATAAGCTGCCAAGACAAAAATATCTCCATCGGGCTTTTACAAATACAACATAAATTTAAAATTACCGATATATGCAATCATCACAACATTCAAAAGAGGTATAACCTTACAAGACCTACTCTAAATTTCACATGATTAAACCTAAAAATAGTTTACTAATATACGACACGCTAATGCACCTATAATGCAAAGATAACTATCATTTATAATAGAGTTGAGTCGTGGTTCTAAACTTACAAAGGCTATAACAAGAAGGTGGATATAGATGTTACGAAGAGTATCCAAATGATAAATGTCACGAATTATCAATGATGTAGTACCAATGTTAAGTAATATCCCTTCTTCATGAAATAAACATATTAAAATTAAATATTAATATTATAATCTAAGGCAAATTGACAATAAAAAATACAGTTATTTAGTTTAGATCACTATGGAAAATGACATGGACAGAGCAAAGGTAACGTTATTTGACGCAACAGAAACTCTTATTGGATACACAATAAAAGAACTCATAGTAGAGAAATAAGAGGTAACTCCTAACATTATGTAAGTAATAAATTAGAAACACAAAATTTCATATCTATGATATTAATATTTATTCTCATTAAAACAGAAAAATAATCAAAGTCCGTATTTCCAGAGAAGGTTGTGTTGAATATCGAAAATACATTCAGCTTCTTTGTGAAATAAGACGAGAAGTCAAAAGATGAACTAGCCCAGGGAAAGGTAGTAGTACAAGAAATCTAGCTCTAGCTTGATATCACAATCGATATAGATGACGAAGACACTACTCTAGAATTGCTTAGGAAAAAGATAAATGTGGAGAAGGATTTGTAGGCGGGAAAAATCGCCAACCCCGCCAGTCAAAAAGATGAACTCGCCTGCAAGGGCTCAAGAGACGCCTAACGAACTCGCCCGCACAAGGTCGCCCCACTTGTTGAGCTCGCCTGCAAGAGCTCAAGTGCCGCTCGCCCGCACGAAGTCGCCCCACGCGATGAGCTCGCCCACATAAGTCCAACATCGCTTGTCAGTCAACCCCGCCTGTGCGCCAAGCACGCCTGCAAGGGGTTCACCTGCACAACGAACACCAGCTCACACGTTGAGGGGGGCCCACCAGCTGGCCCCCCTTATTCAGCAAGCTCGTCTGAACATTTAGAACAACTCTCAAGCTCGCCCGCTCGCCTGTCTGAACGGTGCCAATGGCGGCTTGGGGAAGTGGGCCCACCCACTTTCCACGTCATGGGTAATGATGAGACACGGCTCTCATTACCCCTATAGCGGTCATGTCTTGCAGCTAGAGGGCATGGCGCCCCTCACCTATTAGTGGTCACATCCCACAAGTCAAGGGGGTGCCCACTTGCTTGGCAAAGCCCGCCCGTTAGGAGAACCTCGCCTATACAAGTTCAACTGCACAGACGCCGCTTTCTCACCAAGGACCAAGCACGACGCAGGCCCGCCAGTTGACCCCACCTACGAATCGAGCACGCCTGCAAGAGGCCCGCCAGTTGACCTCGTTCGGCAAACTCGCCTGCAAGCCCGCCTGAGCATTCAAAAGGGTCGCCTGCTCACCCACTTTGCACATCCTGGGTCGTGATAAGGCATGATTCTCATTACCTCATCAGTGGTCACATCCCACAGCTAGAGGAGGGCATGGTGCTCCTTACCTATCAGTGGTCACATCCCACAAGTCAAAGGGGTGGCCTATCCCACCCCTTGGCCTATTTATAAGCCTCCTTGGCAACAAGAAAGGAGGCTGGAGGGGTTGAAGACTGAAAGGAGGCTGGCTGAAAAGAGAGAAGGTTTGGATTGTTGAAGTAGACTCCATTTGAACCCTCAGATTTGGAGGCTCTCGAGCTCTTTGCAAACTCTTACATTGTAGCCCTATCCAAGCAAGCTCGGGTAGAACCGAACTCAACCACGCCGGAGCTTCTACTGCGTACTGAAGCTCGACCGCAACGTCGATCGGATCGTCCAAGGGAAGCAAACTCGACTCGAGCATCGAGGGAGGCGTCCTACCACTACCGATGAACCCACGTTAAACAAGAAGGGCCTTCCCTTCGCTTCTGTTGTAAAAAGTGATTCTTGATTTGTAAACAAGCAATTCAAATCTGAGAGGAGATTTTTACACCAAACAGAAGATAGCAACCATAGTGGGAGGAACCGTTCCCTCATCCGAGATGGTGGTAGCGCAATTCGATGACATTACGGAAGGGACAACAGTCGAGTCCCTTGTGATCGAGTTTGATCAAGCCAAGTATGAAGAGTACTTATCTTCTTCCTCCTCTGGCGATAGGACCTCCCGTCGTTACCGCGGAGTTGTGCATGTAGCCCAGCCCCGAGCGGCCGAGGTAGCCATGCCCAAGTGTCCTATCCTAATTTCAGCAGGGGGTTCCATCTCCCCCAAACCAGCCGAGGCCGAACCAATGGCCAATAGTGCGAGCCAAACAACCGTTGGTTGGGTAGCCAAGCAGTCCACCCAGCCCCGCGTGGGAGAGAGGACGGTTCGCCTCAGCGCGGATCATGCCTTCACTGTCGATGCGGATTTTTCCCTCTCCAAGAGGACCAAGCAGCGATGAAGACAAGCCATTGCACGCCGGGAAGCGACTACTTCCACCTCCCTAGACGGTATGAATTACTATTCAGACCAAAGGAAAACCAAGCCGGGATGCATAGTCCACAGTCCTGGCGGGCTCCCTAAATCAGGCGAGCCCCCCTATGAAAGGGAGCTTCGCTCTTGCGGCAAGACCCATAAAAGTGGCGGACTTGGCAAAATTCATTCCAACAGCAAGGTTCCCCATTCGGGCGGACAGAGCGGGACAGGCGAACCCACCAAAGCAGGCGGGCTTCGCTCGTCAAGCCTTCACCAAAAAGGCAAAATGACAAGCGATCCGACACGTGAGCGGCGCTGGATGGACAGCCAGCCCGTCAGGGGGTTGAGGCTCGCCAGAGCACGATATCTCATCTGACAAGCCAAGACCGCCTGAATTCAACACACGGAGTTCCAAAGCATTCTTGCCCGAGCTCCTTTGAACTCACCGCACCCGAGTGCACCGATGACCACTCTGACACTGCGGGTTGTCATCTCCAGCCCACAGGAGACCTCAGAGACCATCTGACTCACAAGCGCGCAATTCAAGAGGCGAATCCTCAGTGCCATTGTGAAAAGCTTATCCAGGCGGTACTCACTGACTGTCAGTGCACGCCGAAATCATCAGTATGGTAAAGGCTTTCTCAGCCGCACCGGAGAGTGAGGCCTCCCCGCCGAAGGCGCAATCTTCGAAAGAAGCAGGTTACTAATGGTCCGGAATTACGAGCTGCCTCCGTCAACATGACAGGAAAGGATAAAGCCAAATACTCGGATTCTTCGGACCCAGAGTTTGCTTTGGGGCTGAGGCGCCTCCCAACCAGATGTGAAGGTGTCTACCAACACACACGTCTCCAAACCGGTGCAGCCATTTCGTTTGACTATGCGCGGTTGAACTCCATCCGCGACGACGAGGAAGAAATTTGCTCAGCGGAGGCGACATCCCAGACATCAAGCTTGGCTTACGGTAGGCATGCGAGGGTGCACATGACCGGAGGTTCCAACGAGTGGACCAAAAGGTTTGAGGAGCAGCAAGCCGTAATATCCGAACAGCTAGCCGTAATCTCCGAACAGCGAGCCGCCATCGACTCCATGAAAGAGATAATGGGACAACTGCTACAAAAGAAGAAAAAGAAGCCTTCGCGAAATCGCCCGAGGGGTCGGAAGAATCAAGAATGGGACCTCACTCCTCACGCGACAGACGATGAGGATGAGCACAAGTCACCTTCCGGCTACTCCTCCAGATCTTCAGGAAAGGCCTCGCAATCTGGCAGCATACCTCAGGATAAAAAGTTTGACGAGTTTCAGAATCAACTTGACGCCCTGAAGCTCCAGAAGAATATGAACGAAGCTGGGTAGTCCGCCAGATCCAACGGAGGGATACGCCCCTACCCAAAGAAAATTCAAGCCTATGGGGTTGACCCAGTTCGACGGGAAAGGATCTCCCTCACAGCACATTTACTACTTCCTGTCCCAGACAGGGTTTCTTACTGGGAATGATCCCATCCTTACGCGGTTGTTCATTGGCACCCTGAAAGGGGTGGCCTTTGAATGGTTCCGCAAGCTCGAGCCCGACTCTATCAAATCATGGGCCGACTTGGAGAAGTTGTTCTTGGCCCGCTTCTTCGACGATGACACTGAAGTTTTAATGGCGACCCTAATTGCCGAGAAGCAAAAGAAAACGGAATCGGTCAATGAATTCGTGAAGAGATTCAGGAATCGATCATTACATTACCGAGACCAGGTCACTGAGACCACACTGATCGAGATGTGCCGCAATAACCTTTCAATCGGCATCTTGTCCAGAATCGGTGCTGTGGAAACCCGGACGTGGAAAGAATTGGTCCGCCAAGGCGAACAAGTGGAGAACATGATCAAGCGCCTGGAAGCTAAAGAACCTCAGCACAAAAAGGAAACTTCTGAACCGACTTTTACCAGAAACCATCCTCAGTCGAAGGGAAAGGAAACCATGGCTGTCGATTCTAATCCGGCCCCCAAGACGCCACAACACCCGAAATCCAAGCCACTTGGGCAGCGCCCTCAAAGGCAATACGATTTCAAAGAAGATTGGGTGGTTCCTACCTTTGACACACTCCTTCAGAGCAATAGGATCAAGCTTCCAGAGGCCGTAAGACCTAAAGAAGTGGGCAAAACGGGTGACCCAAACTATTGCGCGTTCCACTGATTTGTTGGTCACCCAACGGCCAAGTGTTACATCCTCAAGGACAAACTCCAGGCTCTCTTTGAGGCGGGGGTGTTGAAAAAGGAGAAAGTCCAAAAGAATGTGACCACGAACATGGTCACCTTAAGATTCAGAACGGGCCTCCCTGAAGTCCATGCGTCGGCAGGTATCATACCTATTCCCAAGACAGAGCTGAGGATCGTTAACATCGATCCTCACAATCAACAGGAAAAAGGTTTGGTACCACAAACTTTACCGTCAGGACAGATCATGTGGGTTCACCCTGACCTCCTTAAAGACGAGCAATGGACTTCCAAGCCGTCACGAAGAGGCGACGAAGGGTAAACCCTGCAATGTCATCTCAGCAATTCCGGAGGGAGTTGAACAAGGGGTAATAACCCTCACCGACTCTGATGAAGAGGCAACAGTACTCGTCACAAGAGCAGGAGGGATTTCGCTAAGAATTATCCCCTGGCCACAGATGACCCGACGAAACGACCGGCAGGATCATCACCGGCACCTCAGACGAATGCCAACAAACCAAGCTCAAGCAACCCGTCCTTCCGGTTTAATGTGCTCTCACAACTAGCAAACATCCCAGCCAGGATTACTTTGTATGAGCTTCTGCACCTATCAAAGTCCACCCGGGAGGCTCTGCGAGAGGCTCTGGCCAACTTGGAAGCTTTTACCGCACACTTTTCTACCATCCCTGATGAAGAAGCGGAGAGAAGTTGTCCACAAGCACGCCAGAGTCCCGCACGCATGATCCCCCAGACACCTTCACCCCTGAGGACATGCTCATCAATAGCACGACTCACGACAGGCCTCTTTACTTCACAGGATATGTCGGCTCCTCCAAAGTGGATAGAATCCAGGTGGACCTGGGATCGGCTTTGAGCATTGTCCCCTTGACACTCATCAAGTCCCTGGGGATACCTCAGAAACGGTTGTCTACGACGACCACCACTATTTTTGGCTTCAACGCCACAGGGACGCGGCGGCTTGGGAAGATCCGCCTCAAGTGCCAGCTAGGCAATATGAAGACGGAAGTGACCTGCTACGTCATCGACGCGGAGCCGTCTTATAATATGCTGTTGGGCCGACCATGGATCCACGGCAACTGCATCGTCCCATCCAATTTGCACCAATGCCTAAAGTACGTGGACAGTAATGGTCAGGTGAAGACAGTATTCGCCGATAAGCAACCTTTCAAAGGGGTGGAGAATTACTTCACCGACTCTTTGCTCTACCAAGACTCTGAATCGGGCCATAAGGCGCCGGTCGAAGACCCGGATAGCGGTAATGAGGCCGACTGTGAGTCCAAGGACAACGAGGGTCTTGTCTTTAATGACATTGAACCCATTGTAATCGGCTACGGAGGCCTTGTTGTTACCAACTCGGATGAGCCAAACAAGCTCACCCTCAATGGAAATCTGAATTCGCTTACTCCTCGTCTAGTTCGGAAGCTAACTATCGCCAGCTGGACTGGATTTCAGATCCACCAATAATTCTTCCACTTGCTGTGTATGCGGTATGTCGACGACAGACAAATGATCGAGTCATCACGAGCCGTCTTTGTCATACCCGCCCAAGGAGATTATCGACAAGAGATCATCTTTGGAAGGGTTGACGTACCCACGCATACGATGTGGGACGACTCGGAGGACGATGAACCCGCCCGCACCACGCATCACAACGTGTGGAAGCGCATGATGGAAGGCATGGGTTACAACTTCATCCAAAAGGAAGGCTTGAACTATGGCAAAGGCAGGAGGACTCCGGTTCGGCCCATTTATGTACCAAGAGGAAAGCCCGACGATTACTACGGTAGGACCCGAAGAGGGCTGGGTTATGTCTCCTCCTCCTCGATTGTACCGCCACTCGATTTAAATATCCAAAGGAGGCTTGCTCTAAGATCAATCGCCGGCCTCCTTGGCAGGATTGAGCGCCCGATGTCGGAGATTGGCTCACGAGCCTCACAGTCAACACGACTACGGTTGATACCGTTGAGATCCAAGTAGACGAGCAAATCCCGCTTCATGACAAAGCATGGGACCGCCACATCAACGCCCAATGGAGCTACATGCTGAAAGCAATGAGCCCACTGAGGACAAAATCCTCCGGGTAGATATGGGAGATGAGGCTAACCCTAAACCCATATTTATCAGCGCTAGCTTACCTCCCCAAGAGAGGGAAGAGCTCATATCTCTTGTTAGGAAATATATTGACGTCTTCGCCTGGAATTATGAAGACATGCCCGGCCTTGATCCTCAGATCGCCGTGCATCGCCTTGACATCAATCCGGATGCCAAACCCGTCAAGCAGCAGCAAAGATGGTTTCGCCCGTAGATTATAGAAGCGATTGTGGCGGAAGTAAAAAGGCTCGTGAAGGCGGGCTTCATCAGGGAGGAACAGCATCCAGATTGGGTGTCCAACATCGTCCCAGTGCTAAAGAAAAATGGCACAATTAGAACCTGCGTCGACTATAGGGACCTCAATGCTGCTTTCCCTAAAGAGGAATTTTCGTTGCCCATCACGGATGTCATCATCGACAACACATGCGGTTTCAAAAGGATGTCATTCATGGACGGGCTTTCAGGGTACAACCAAATCAAAATGCACCCTGAAAATGAGAAACATACTTCGTTCAGAACTCCGATGGGGATATACTGTTACACGGTTATGCCATTCGGTCTCAAGAACACGGGCGCGACCTATCAGCGCGCCATGAGCACCATCTTCCAAGACCATCTAAGAAAGACTGTCGAATGCTACGTGGATGACTTGGTCGTGAAGAGCCGTAACAAAGACGACCACCTTTGCGACACGAAGCGGTGTTCGACATCATCTTGAGCACCAACTAAAAATGAACCCTACAAAATCATTCTTAGGGATGTCCAGTGGCAAATTTCTTGGTTTCGTCGTTACGATGAAGGGGGTTTACGTCGACCTCGACAAAGTCCGAGCCATCCAAGAACTCCAACCACTTAGGAATCTCAAGGAATTGAGAGGACTGCAAGGACGCTTGGCATATATCCGAAGATTCATCACAAATCTTTTAGGCAAATGCCAACCCTTCTCCAAGCTGATGAAGAAAGGGTTGTCGTTTACATGGGACGAATCTTGTCAACGCGCGTTCAAGGAGATTAAAGATTATCTTTTGAACCCCCCTGTACTGGCATCTCCAGTCTCGGGCAAGCCTTTCCTCATATCGTCTGACGGCGAAACACTCCTGCCACCCTCACGGCACAAAATGGCGGCCGGTCATGGCAGGCGTATACTACCTGAGTAGGACTTTGCAAGGAGCCGAACGAAGGTACCCCATGATCGAAAAGGAGTGCCTAGCCTTGGTATTTGCAATTCAAAAAATGCGGCACTACCTCGTCGGTCAGACCATTCACGTCATCTCAAAGATGAACCCTATCCGAGTCTTCATGACACAACCCGGATCCCTAAATTGGCACCTAGCGAGGTGGGCACTCTTGTTGTCTCAGTACGACATCCATTTCATGCCGCAGAAATCCATCAAAGGGAAAGCCATCTGCGATCTCATGGCCAGCCACCCACTCGGGTCAAACACGGAATTGTTCAAAGACATGTCAGATGAAACCTATGAGGTCAACACAACCTCACGGGAAGAAAATTGGCGACTGTACTTCGATGGCGCGTCTCGGGTAGGGACCAGCGGGTCTATCGTTGCAGGAGTGGGGGTAGTCTTGGTCTCCCCACAAAATCACGTATTACCTTAGGCCTTTTCTCTAACAGAGCCATGCTCCAACAACGTGGCTGAGTACAATGCAATGCTCATTGGACTCAACCTGGCCAAAGATCTGGGGGTGAAGCACCTCGAGGCTTATGGCGATTCTCAGCTTATCATCAGACAGATGACGGGAGAGTATGAAGTTAGAAATAACGATCTAATTCCATGCCACCGAGCGGCTATCGAACTAGCCAAATCGTTCGACAGCTTCCGCATCGAACATGTGCTCCGTTCCAAGAACACGCACACAGATACTTTAGCTTCGTTGGCAGCTAACTTGGCTCAACCTCCAGGAACGAGCCAGCATGTCACCGTTGCGAGCCGATGACTCTTCCGACCAGAATCTGCCCCAGAGGTGAACACGGCTCACCAGGGCACAAGCCAACTGGAGCCGAGAGACTGGCGCTTCCCGATCATCGACTATGTCCTATACGGTATACTACCCGAGGACGTTAAGGAACGGGATTCTGTCCGCAGACGCGCTCCGAGATTTTACTTCGATTCGATGACGAAGACGTTATATCGAAGATCATATGACGGCATGCTGCTTCGAAGCCTCGCACCGGCGGAAGCACGGGAGGCCCTATGAGAAGCTCATGATGGTACCTGCAGCGCCCATCAACCGGGACCCAAGCTTTGGGATCGCCTACGAAGAATGGGTTATTATTGGCCCAAAATGATCAGCGACGCTGTTGCCTATGCCAAGTGCTGCCACGCATGTCAAATCCACGCCAACTACATACCGCGTACCAAGACTCGTGATCCGACAAAGAACCTCCCCGCCATTCAAACATGGGGCATGGATATTCTCGGGCCAATATCTCGCCATCAGCAAAGGGGCATCGCTTCATCCTAGCGATAACCGATTACTTTTTCAAGTAGGCTGAAGCAGTCCCCTTGCGAGAAGTCAAAACCAGTAGCATGATAAGGTTCATCAGACACCATATCATATACCGATACGGCATCCCCAGGCGCATCATCCATGACAACGGACCGCAATTTGTTAGTCTCGCGTTCATCCGATTTTATGACAAGTTCAGAATACAGAACCTGTCGTCCACGGCTTACAACCCATCCGCCAACGGGTTAGCTAAAGCCTTCAACAAGACGATCATCAAGATCCTAACCAAGCTAACGTCCCACAGCAAGCGCGATTGGGATGAAAAGCTCGGTGAAAGCTTGTGGGCGTATCTCACTACGGTCCGCACCCCCACCGGTACCACACCATACTCGTTAGTGTACGGTTGTGAAGCCGTACTACCGCTTGAGGTTTAGATCCCATCCTTACGCGTCACGCTTGTGACGGGGATGTCCAATGAGGAGAATCATCGCCAGCGTCTCGCAGAACTAGAGGCGTTAGACGAGAAGCGGCTTAAGGCTCAACAACACATCGAATTTTACCAAGCCCGGATCTCTGAGGCCTTCGGCAAGAAGGTCAGACACCGGTCTTTCTAGAAAGGGGAGTTGGTCTTAGCTGTCCAACGGCTAATGATCCTCAACTCCAAGAAGAAAGAAAAATTCCATCCCAAGTGGGAAGGTCCATTTGTGATAGAAACAATCTATTCAAATGGAGCTTATCGCCTCGTCAAGCTAGACGGCGATAAGATCATGATGCCCATCAATGGGAAATTCCTGAAAAAGTACTACCCATAGTCTTCCTGCAACTACCAAACTCCGACAAGTACATGAGTATAAACTGCTCCTCCCAAACTTTCCCCCTCCAATCCTCGTCAATAGGATGGTGGGTCCTCAAAGTTGCTCCGATCGCAACTAACTTCTATCAAGTTAACACTAAACCTCTGACAAATCCTCCCTCCAATCCCTGTCAATAGGATGGTGGGTCTACAAAACTATCATGTTAACGATCACCTCGGACAGTTAGATCAGTCGTCACACTCACACGTCACTGAACGGCCTGATCCTTTCCCGCGTGTTCTAATTCTATTAGAATGATCAATGGGTAGTAGCCTACCATGCGATGAGCTACTATATCAATCAATCGTCACACTTATACGTCCCTGTAGGGTCGAAAAAATATTTATTGATTGAATGAATGTGTTACAATCAAATTCTCTCGATTACAGAGGAAGAGAAGATTGATTTGACTTCTCTTTTGTATGGGTTCTCGGTAGCGATAGGATGCTTCACTCAATACTCACGTTGAGATTGCTTCCCGTTGACGATCAGAACAGAGTTGCAGATGATCTTGAGATTGCTGATGAAGAGCTTGATCTCTTTCTCGTGCACAAGTGTTGATCTCTCCAAATTCCAAAAGCCTTCTCTCCCTTTTTTTTTCCAGCCCCCTTTCTCCCGTTGGGCTTTTAGCTATTTATTAGCGGCCAGAATTGCGCGGCGCTACAAGAACACGGCCGCTACAAGAACGCTGCTGCTACAAGAACGCTGCCGCATGCTTAGCGGATCATGCTAAAGCGCTAAATGCTACAGAAGCGGGCAAGGACCGGCTGGACTCGTGTCAGCGTGAGCTCTCGTTAAGCCACCGTTAGGCTTACCTCGCCGTGACCATCGACGCCGCAGCGAAGCCTTGTCACACTTTGATGCTCATGTAAAGATCGAACTCCGCTCCCGCGTCGCGAACCTGCGTATTGAGGTCGAGTCTGCGCCTCTTGAGCAAGTCTCGCTTTGAAGCTTGCCTTTGGTCTAGCCTCGGTTGAATGTCGAGATTCGCTGGCGTAGGTGAACCTCGGTTGAATGTCGAGGTTCGCTGGCGTAGGTGAACCTCGGTTGAGTGTCGAGGTTCACCGCTGTAGGTGAACCTCGGTTGAATGTCGAGGTTCGCTGGCGTAGGTGAACCTCGGTTGAATGTCGAGATTCGCTGGCGTAGGTGAACCTCGGTTGAATGTCGAGGTTCGCTGGCGTAGGTGAACCTCGGTTGAATGTCGAGGTTCACCGCCGGGTGAGCCTCGTTAAGCCTTTGTTGTGGCGAACCTCGTCGGACGCCAGCATGCGAACCTTGTCACACTTTGATTCTCATGTAAAGATCGAACTCCGCTCCCGCGTCGCGAACCTGCGTATTGAGGTCGAGTCTGCGCCTCTTGAGAAGTCTCGTTTTGAAGCGTGCCTTTGGTCTAGCCTCGGTTGAATGTCGAGATTCGCTGGCGTAGGTGAACCTCGGTTGAATGTCGAGGTTCGCTGCGTGGCGAACCTCGGTTGAGTGTCGAGGTTCGCTGGCGTAGGTGAACCTCGGTTGAGTGGAGAGTTTAAGCTACTTGGCGAACCTCGGTTGAATGTCGAGATTCGCTGGCGTAGGTGAACCTCGGTTGAATGTCGAGGTTCGCTGCGTGGCGAACCTCGGTTGAATGTCGAGGTTCGCTGGCGTAGGTGAACCTCGGTTGAGTGTCGAGATTCGCTGGCGTAGGTGAACCTCGGTTGAATGTCGAGGTTCGCTGCGTGGCGAACCTCGGTTGAGTGTCGAGGTTCCTTTGCGTGGCGAACCTCGGTTGAATGTCGAGATTCGCTGGCGTAGGTGAACCTCGGTTGAATGTCGAGGTTCGCTGGCGTAGGTGAACCTCGGTTGAATGTCGAGATTCGCTGGCGTAGGTGAACCTCGGTTGAGTGGAGAGTTTAAGCTACTTGGCGAACCTCGGTTGAGTGGAGAGTTTAAGCTACTTGGCGAACCTCGTCAAACCAGCTGTTGTGGGCGAGCCTCGTCGAACCGGCGTTGTGGGCGAGCCTCGTCGAACCGGCGTTGTGGGCGAGCCTCGTCAAACTACTGTTGTAGGCGAGCCTCGTCAAACTTTGATGTTGTAGGCGAGCCTCGTCAAACTTTGATGTTGTAGGCGAGCCTCGTCAAACTTTGATGTTGTGGGCGAGCCTCGTCGAACCACTGTTGTGGGCGAGCCTCGTCAAACTACTGTTGTAGGCGAGCCTCGTCAAACTTTGATGTTGTGGGCGAGCCTCGTCAAACTTTGATGTTGTGGCGAGCCTCGTCGAACCGGCGTTGTGGGGCGAACCTCGGTTGAGTGGAGAGTTTAAGCTACTTGGCGAACCTCGGTTGAGTGGAGAGTTTAAGCTACTTGGCGAACCTCGGTTGAGTGGAGAGTTTAAGCTACTTGGCGAACCTCGGTTGAATGTCGAGATTCGCTGCTGTGGCGAACCTCGGTTGAATGTCGAGGTTCACCGCTGTAGGCTAACCTCGGTTGAATGTCGAGGTTCACCGCCGTAGGCTTAACCTCGGTTGAATGTCGAGGTTCACCGCTGTAGGTGAACCTCGGTTGAATGTCGAGGTTCACCGCTGTAGGCTAACCTCGGTTGAATGTCGAGGTTCACCGCTGGTGAGCCTCGCTGAGTGTCGAGGTTCACCGCTGTAGGTGAACCTCGGTTGAATGTCGAGGTTCACCGCCGTAGGCTTAACCTCGGTTGAATGTCGAGGTTCACCGCCGTAGGCTAACCTCGGTTGAATGTCGAGGTTCACCGCTGTAGGCTAACCTCGGTTGAATGTCGAGGTTCACCGCCGTAGGCTTAACCTCGGTTGAATGTCGAGGTTCACCGCCGTAGGCTTAACCTCGGTTGAATGTCGAGGTTCGCTGGCGTGGCGAACCTCGGTTGAGTGGAGAGTTTAAGCTACTTGGCGAACCTCGGTTGAGTGGAGAGTTTAAGCTACTTGGCGAACCTCGTCAAACCAGCTGTTGTGGGCGAGCCTCGTCAAACTTTGATGTTGTGGGCGAGCCTCGTCAAACTTTGATGTTGTGGGCGAGCCTCGTCAAACTTTGATGTTGTGGGCGAGCCTCGTCAAACTTTGATGTTGTGGGCGAGCCTCGTCAAACTTTGATGTTGTGGGCGAGCCTCGTCAAACTTTGATGTTGTGGGCGAGCCTCGTCAAACTTTGATGTTGTGGGCGAGCCTCGCCGAACCATCGCTGTGGGCGAAGCCTCGCCAAACCATCGCTGTGGGCGAAGCCTCGCCAAACCACCGCTGTGGGCTAACCTCGCCATATGACCGTTGAGCTTCGCTTCACGCGGCGAACCTCGTGGTTGAGATCGAACTCCGCCCACGCGGCGTAACCTCAGATTGAGGTCGAAGTCTCGCTTGAGCAAGTCTCGCTTTGAAGCTGCAATCGGTCTAGCCTCGGTTGAATGTCGAGGTTCACCGCCGTAGGTGAACCTCGGTTGAATGTCGAGGTTCACCGCCGTAGGTGAACCTCGTTGAATGTCGAGGTTCACCGCCGTAGGTGAACCTCGTTGAATGTCGAGGTTCACCGCCGTAGGTGAACCTCGGTTGAATGTCGAGGTTCACCGCCGTAGGTGAACCTCTGTTGAATGTCGAGGTTCACCGCCGTAGGTGAACCTCGTTGAATGTCGAGATTCACCGCCGTAGGTGAACCTCGTTGAATGTCGAGGTTCACCGCCGTAGGTGAACCTCGGTTGAGTGTCGAGGTTCACCGCCGTAGGTGAACCTCGGTTGAATGTCGAGGTTCACCGCCGTAGGTGAACCTCGTTGAATGTCGAGGTTCACCGCCGTAGGTGAACCTCGGTTGAGTGTCGAAGCCACGCTTACGATCCTCGCTTGACTTTGATGTCAGCGGGCGAGCCTCGCCAAACCATCGCTAGGGCTAACCTCGCCAAACCACCGCTAGGGCTAACCTCGCCAAACCACCGCTGTGGCTTAACCTCGCCAAACCACCGCTAGGGCTAACCTCGCCAAACCACCGCTAGGGCTAACCTCGCCAAACCATCGCTGTGGGCGAAGCCTCGCCAAACCATCGCTGTGGGCGAAGCCTCGCCAAACTTTGATGTTGTGGGCGAGCCTCGTCAAACTTTGATGTTGTGGGCGAGCCTCGCCGAACCATCTGTGGGCGAAGCCTCGCCAAACCATCGCTGTGGGCGAACCTCGCCAAACCACCGCTGTGGGCTAACCTCGCCATATGACCGTTGAGCTTCGCTTCACGCGGCGAACCTCGTGGTTGAGATCGAACTCGCTTCCACGCATGTAACCTCAGATTGAGGTCGAAGTCTCTTGAGCAAGTCTCGCTTTGAAGCTGCAATCGGTCTAGCCTCGGTTGAATGTCGAGATTCACCGCCGTAGGTGAACCTCGTTGAATGTCGAGGTTCACCGCCGTAGGTGAACCTCGTTGAATGTCGAGGTTCACCGCCGTAGGTGAACCTCGTTGAATGTCGAGATTCACCGCCGTAGGTGAACCTCGTTGAATGTCGAGGTTCACCGCCGTAGGTGAACCTCGTTGAATGTCGAGGTTCACCGCCGTAGGTGAACCTCGTTGAATGTCGAGATTCACCGCCGTAGGTGAACCTCGTTGAATGTCGAGGTTCACCGCCGTAGGTGAACCTCGTTGAATGTCGAGGTTCACCGCCGTAGGCTAACCTCGGTTGAATGTCGAGGTTCACCGCCGTAGGTGAACCTCGTTGAATGTCGAGGTTCACCGCCGTAGGCTAACCTCGGTTGAGTGTCGAAGCCACGCTTACGATCCTCGCTTGACTTTGATGTCAGCGGGCGAGCCTCGCCAAACCACCGCTAGGGCTAACCTCGCCAAACCACCGCTAGGGCTAACCTCGCCAAACCACCGCTGTGGGCTTAACCTCGCCAAACCACCGCTAGGGCTAACCTCGCCAAACCACCGCTAGGGCTAACCTCGCCAAACCACCGCTGTGGGCTAACCTCGCCAAACCATCGCTGTGGGCGAAGCCTCGCCAAACTTTGATGTTGTGGGCGAGCCTCGTCAAACTTTGATGTTGTGGGCGAGCCTCGCCGAACCATCTGTGGGCGAAGCCTCGCCAAACCACCGCTGTGGGCTAACCTCGCCAAACCACCGCTGTGGGCTAACCTCGCCATATGACCGTTGAGCTTCGCTTCACGCGGCGAACCTCGTGGTTGAGATCGAACTCGCTTCCACGCATGTAACCTCAGATTGAGGTCGAAGTCTCTTGAGCAAGTCTCGCTTTGAAGCTTGCAATCGGTCTAGCCTCGGTTTAATGTCGAGATTCACCGCCGTAGGCTAACCTCGGTTGAGTGGAGAGTTTCGCTACTGGGCTAACCTCGGTTGAATGTCGAGGTTCACCGCCGTAGGTGAACCTCGTTGAATGTCGAGGTTCACCGCCGTAGGTGAACCTCGTTGAATGTCGAGGTTCACCGCCGTAGGTGAACCTCGCTCGAATGAAGGGCTTCGCTACTTGGCGAACCTCGGTTGAGTGGAGAGTTTCGCTACTTGGGCGAACCTCGGTTGAGTGTCGAGCTCACGCTGCTTAACCTCCTTTAATGGGGAGCTCGCAGCCTTGCGACCTTCCTCATATGCTACTTAAGAACGGTCGTAACTTTCAAACCGTATGTCGGAATTGGACGAATTATATATGAAAATCGACTATCTCGACGAGACGGAGCCAACCAAACTGACCCGAAGGGTTCGGTTTGCTCCGGTCATTTTGCCAAATTCCTTCCGGTTTGGGAGATATCGACACTTTTGTCTATTTTGTAAAGTCAAGCATTCAGGTGAACTTAACCTTTAGGCGGACCTGACTTCACTCAGATGGACCCTTAAGCTCTTTTGCTCATTCCGAAGTTGTCGTAGGATTAAGGCAATTTTTATTGCCTACAAAACCCTCCAAAGTTTTCGTGACTGAATGTGGTTGAATGGAGTCCGAACACTTTGGATATGAAGACTGTGAAAGTGGTCGCCGCGCATCGGAGCGAGGAACCTTCTAACTAACTCGTAAATTTGATTTCTTCACCGCAGCCTAATGATCGCCCTCTAGGATTTTTAGCAAACCCCAGCCTATCAACGGATTTGATGTGCCTTTACCGACACCGCTTGAATCGCTAGCATGGATTGTCTAGGTCCGCCCCACATGTAACGTTGTGCTAAGAGAGTTAACTTTCTTAGTGCTACGATGTTGAATACGTAGACTTCGCTCTTTCTCACTCGAATAGACTACCCTACCACGGTGTTAGACGAGACTAATCTCAATGGGAGACCGAGATAAAATCCCCTATGTCGAGAGACATAGATTCAGCTTGTTGTTTAATAACAACCGCTACACGCGGATTGGCCGCTGTAGACTTTGTCTCTCGGGGCAAAGACTAACCCCGCTTTGTCTTCTTAGGGCAAAGACGAACCCCGCTCTTCTTAGGGCAAAGATCTAACCCGTAATAGTGGCACATCGCATGGTAGGCCACTATTAGGAATATAATCATGGGATGATCGAATCGCTCGCTGACATAAAAGTATAACGATCGTGATCAAAAAGCAATCAAGTTGTTCAAAGGACATAGAGTATAACAACATTGATTACTTAACAAAGTCATTTAGAGGAATGACCATGTGGAGTAGTCAAGTCGCTCAATGACATGGGAGTATAACGACTATGGTTGAAATAGAGGCACATCGCATGGTAGGCCATCATGTGGAAATGATCAATCGCTCAGCTGACATAAAAGTATAACGATCGTGATCAAAAAGCAATCAAGTTGTTCGCTGACGGAGAGTATAACAACATTGATTACGAACAAAATCATTTAGGAAATGACTCAGGTTAGCCGAGTCGCTCAGCTGACATGGGAGTATAACGACTATGGTGAAATAAAGGCACATCGCATGGTAGGCCATCATGTGGAAATGATCAATCGCTCAGCTGACATAAAAGTATAACGATCGTGATCAAAAAGCAACCGTTGTTCGCTGACGGAGAGTATAACAACATTGATTACGAACAAAATCATTTAGGAAATGACTCGGGGCTAGCCGAAGTCGCTCAAAGGACATGGGAGTATAACGACTATGGTTGAAATAAAGGCACATCGCATGGTAGGCCATCATGTGGAAATGATCAATCGCTCAGCTGACATAAAAGTATAACGATCGTGATCAAAAAGCAATCAAGTTGTTCAAAGGACGGAGAGTATAACAACAGTGATTACGAACAAAATCATTTAGGAAATGACTCGGGGCTAGCCGAAATGCTCAGCGACATGGGAGTATAACGACTATGGTGAAATAAAGGCACATCGCATGGTAGGCCATCATGTGGAAATGATCAATCGCTCAGCTGACATAAAAGTATAACGATCGTGATCAAAAAGCAACCGTTGTTCGCTGACGGAGAGTATAACAACATTGATTACGAACAAAATCATTTAGGAAATGACTCAGAAGTTAATGAAGTCGCTCAGCTGACATGGGAGTATAACGACTATGGTTGAAATAGAGGCACATCGCATGGTAGGCCACTATTCGGTGAGGGAGTTGATAGGGGTATATTGCTTGGTTAACCACTATCTAACCCAAAGTCACTCGGACAAGTGACGATATGGAAATGATCAGGTCGTTCAGTGACATAGAAGTGTAACGACTGTTCGGATCACGCCATTTGCGGGAATGACGGTGTGGACTATCAAAGGTGACTGTTAACATGATAGTTATGTGGACCCACCATCCTATTGATGAGGATTGGTAAGTTGATCTGTTAGAGGTGTAATGTTAACATGACAGGATTGTCGCGATCGGAGCGACTTTGAGGACTTACCATCCTATTGACGAGGATGAGTAAGTTGATTTTGTCAGAGGTGTAATGTTAACATGACAGGATTGTCGCGATCGGAGCGACTTTGAGGACTTACCATCCTATTGACGAGGATGAGCAAGTTGATTTTGTCAGAGGTGTAATGTTAACGTGACGGTGGGAGTGGTCCTGTCATCCTATTGGAGAGGATTGACGGAGGAAATCTTGAGGGAATTATCAGAGGTGATTGTTAACATGATAGTTTTGGGAACCCACCATCCTATTGACGAGGATTGGCGGAGGAGTCTGTCAAAGGTGATTGTTAACCCGACAAGAATTTGTTGCGATTGGGGCAACTTTGAGGACTTACCATCCCATTGAATAGGCTTAGTAAGTTGATTTTGTCGAGGTGTAATGTTAACCTCGACAGTTGGAGTGGTCCCGCCATCCTATTAGAGAGGATCGACGAGGTAACTGGGGAACTATCGAGGTGATTGTTAACATGATAGTTTTAGGGCCCGCCATCCCGCTGAGGAGGATTGGCGAAGGAATTTGGAGGAAATTAGTTATCGATGTGATCGCTAACATGATAACTTAGTGGAGTTTGAAAGAAGACTACGGGTAGTACTTCTTTAAGAATTTACCGCCGGATGTCGGTCCTCCTCGCATTGATGCATATAAACATCAACGATCATCTTTGGCCGACAGCCAAGTCTTCACACGGTCCCATAGCTTGGTTCCGCTGGCGAAGCTCGGCAGTGCCATCGTGGGCTTACTTGAAAAGAGTTTTGATGAGGAAGCGTCGCCACCACTAAGGTATCTCTCTCACACACTCGAATTCAAATAACTCTTCAACCTCCATACGCTTGAGCACGCCTCTAATTTGTTCTCCTTGGCGGTTAAGTCTTTCCATGAGCGAGCTACGACAATACCATTAGATGTAATGTTGATGGAGAGATTATTCCACACATCTCGATGAGAGTGGCCTCGAAATCGCCACTCGCACACAACGATCGTGATGAGTTTCTCACAAAGAACAATGAGATTGCATTTGACCGGCATCACGCCATGAAAGTGAGATAATCACGAGATCGTGGCGGGTGTACCCCGCTGATTCTCAAAAACGAGCCTCATATGAGAGAGACTCTTTGAATCGAAGTTTGGCTTAACCCGGCGAGGTTGTCGCCTTTGGTTCTCGGGCGAGGTTCATATTGGCGACGAGGTTCGGCCGCCGAGGTTCGCCCCATTTAGAGGAGACCTCATGTTGGCGGTTCGCTGCTTGGACGAGGTTCATCCCTTTTAGAGGGGACCTCATGTTGTCGGGCGCAGATTCGCCACTCAAACGCAGGCTCATCCTTCAAGGGACCTCACATTGTTGGTGAGGTTCGCCACTTTGACGAGGCTTATCCCATTTTGAGGGACCTCACATTGTTGGTGAGGTTCGCCACTTGGACGAGGTTTACAGCTGGGGCCAGGTTCGCTAATCGGGCGCAGGTTCGCACCGGGCGACGCTCGCCTTGTGGACATGGTTCGCACCGGGCTTACATTTGTCTTGTTTTAAATGAACCCCGATGATGACGAGGTTCGTTATCCGAACGCAGGTTCATCTTATTTAGAATGGACCTCATGTTGTTGGGTAGGTTCATAATGACGCAGGTTCGCCATTCCGACGCTTCCTACGACGCAGATTCGGCCCATCGAGCGAAGCCGCCTTGATTTGATGACACCCCATGTCGAGGTTCATGACGACGCAGGTTCATCACTTTGACGCTTGCTATGACGGGTTCGCCAACGAGCGATGTTTGTATGGTTTTGATGGAACCTCATGTTGTTGGTGAGATTCGCCACCGACGCAGGCTCATCTCTTTTCAAGGGACCTCACATTGTTGGCGAGGTTCGCCACTCTGGACGAGGTTCGCCATGTTTCAAGCGACTTCGTCGCTGTTTCCAGGTTCGCCACACGGACGCAGGCTCATCCCTTTGGAGGGGACTCACATTAACGGCGCAGGTTCGCCATGTGGACAAGGTTCGCAGCTAGGCTTACGCTCGCCTTGTTTTGAATGAACCCTTAGATGAAGACGCAGGTTCACGACTGGGTGCAATGACGGGTTCGTGACGCTCCTCGCCGGGCCGACCTCGCCGCTTGACCATCTTTGGACGATAGTAAAACCCGCCCAACGAGACCAAAGCTCGAGCCCCACGGGCGAAGCTTGGTTCTCGCTGTGGACGCCGCGCTGGCACGCCGTGAAATTGGACCCTGGCGCATCCTTCCTTTCCACGCCAGCGAGGTTCGCCTGCCAGGCCAAAGTTTGGCTAATGGCCTCCGGTTGGGATGGGCCGCTAACCACCCACTTCTTAGCCCGCTATAAGCTCTTGAGCCTTGTCAAGAGACATAGGTCGGTTCTCGAGATTCGCCGAGAAGATTCAACACGAGCCACGGGGTCAAGTCTCATACGACTCGCCGACACTTGCGTGTCTTCACCGGGTTAGATACCCCTGAGGAGAGGAACTCTTCATACTTACTCGATCAAACTCAATGACCAAGGTCTCAACCTCGTTCCAACTCAACCTTGTTCGATTGCGCCACCACCAGCCATCTAATGAATGGTTACTCCCATCGTGGTCGCCATCTTCTCAGAGGGTCAAAAAATGTTTATTGATTGAATGAATGTGTTACAATCAAATTCTCTCGACATGAGGAAGAGAAGATTGATTTGACTTCTCTTTGTATGGGTTCTCGTAGCGATAGGATGCTTCACTCAATACTCACGCTGAGATTGTTTCCCCGCTGACGCATCGTAATCAGTTGTGATGATCTTGAGATTGCCGATGAAGAGCTTGATCTCTTTCTCGCACAAGTGTTGATCTCTCCAAATTCCAAAAGCCTTCTCCTTTTTTCCAAATTTCTCCGCTGGCTTTTAGCTATTTATTAGAGCCGCCGCAGAATCGCGGCGGCCGCTACAAGAACGCTGCCGCTACAAGAACGCTGCCGCTACAAGTAGCGTGATCAGCATGCTTAGCGGATCAAGCATAAGAACGCGGGCAGCTGGACCTCGCCGACTCGTGCCGCGGGCGAAGCCTCGTTAAGCCACCGCTAGCTTAACCTCGCCGCACCATCGACGCCGCAGCGCAGCCTTGTCACACTTTGATGCTCATGTAAAGATCGAACTCCGCTCCACGCTAACCTCGTGATTGAGGTCGAAGTCTCGCCTCTTGAGCAAGTCTCGCTTTGAAGCGCAATCGGTCTAGCCTCTGCTGAATGTCGATTCATCGCTGTAGGTGAACCCTGCTGAATGTCGAGGTTCACCGCGTGGGCTAACCTCGGTTGAGTGTCGAGGTTCACCGCCGAGGCTAACCTTGGTTGAGTGTCGAGGTTCACCGTAGGCTAACCTCGGTTGAGTGTCGAGGTTCACCGCCGAGGCTAACCTTGGTTGAGTGTCGAGGTTCACCGCCGTAGGTGAACCTCGCTGAATGTCGAGGTTCACCGCCGTGGGCTAACCTCGTTGAATGTCGAGGTTCACCGCTGTGGGCTAACCTCGCTGAATGTCGATTCACCGCCGTAGGTGAACCTCGCTGAATGTCGAGGTTCGCCGCGGTGGGCAAATCTCGTTGAGTGTCGAGGTTCATCACCGTAGGCTAACCTCGGTTGAATGTCGAGGTTCACCGCCGAGGCTAACCTCGTTGAATGTCGAGGTTCACCGCTGTAGGCTAACCTCGTTGAGTGTCGAAGCCACGCTTACGATCCTCGCTTGACTTTGATGTCAGCGGGCGCAGCCTCGCCAAACTATCGCTGTAGGCGCAGCCTCGCCAAACTATCGCTGTAGGCGCAGCCTCGCCAAACTTCGACGTTGTGGGCGCAGCCTCGCCAAACTTCGACGCTGTGGGCGCAGCCTCGCCGAACCATCGCTGTGGGCGAAGCCTCGCCGAACCATCGCTGTGGGCGAAGCCTCGCAAACTTTGATGTTGTAGGCGCAGCCTCGCCAAACTTTGATGTTGTGGGCGCAGCCTCGCCAAACCACCGCGGGCTTAACCTCGCCAAACCACCGCTGTGGGCTAACCTCGCCATATGATCGTTGAGCTTCGCTTCACGGGCGAACCTCGGTTGAGATCGAACTCCGCCCACGCGAACCTCGTGATTGAGGTCGAAGTCTCGCCTCTGAGCAAGTCTCGCTTTGAAGCGCAATCGGTCTAGCCTCTGCTGAATGTCGAGATTCACCGCCGTAGGTGAACCTCGCTGAATGTCGAGGTTCACCGCCGTGGGCTAACCTCGGTTGAGTGTCGAGGTTCACCGCCGTAGGCTTAACCTTGGTTGAGTGTCGAGGTTCACCGCGTAGGCTTAACCTTGGTTGAATGTCGAGATTCACCGCCGTAGGTGAACCTCGTTGAATGTCGAGGTTCACCGCCGCGGGCTTAACCTCGCTGAATGTCGAGGTTCACCGCCGCGGGCGCAGCCTCGTTGAGTGTCGAGGTTCACCGCTGTAGGTGAACCTCGTTGAATGTCGAGGTTCGCCGCGTGGGCAAATCTCGCTGAGTGTCGAGGTTCATCGCCGTAGGCTAACCTCGCTGAATGTCGAGGTTCACCGCCGAGGCTAACCTCGTTGAATGTCGAGGTTCACCGCTGTAGGCTAACCTCGTTGAGTGTCGAAGCCGCCGCTTGGCATCCTCGCTTGACTTTGATGCCGCGGGCGCAGCCTCGCCAAACTATCGCTGTAGGCGCAGCCTCGCCAAACTATCGCTGTAGGCGCAGCCTCGCCAAACTTCGACGCTGTGGGCGCAGCCTCGCCAAACTTCGACGTTGTGGGCGCAGCCTCAAGCAGACCATCAAGCAGGTGAACCTCGCCGCCATTGATGCCGCTGGGGGCTTAGCTCGCCAAACTTTGATGTTGTGGGCGCAGCCTCGCCAAACCACCGCTAGGGCTTAACCTCGCCAAACCATCAAGGGCTTAACCTCGCCATATGACTGCTGAGCTTCGCTTCACGCGGCGAACCTCGTTGAGATCGAACTCCGCCCACGCGAACCTCGTGATTGAGGTCGAAGTCTCGCCTGAGCAAGTCTCGCTTTGAAGCTTGCACTAGTCTAGCCTCGGTTGAATGTCGAGATTCACCGCCGTAGGCTAACCTCGGTTGAGTGGAGAGTTTCGCTACTTGAGCCAACCTCGCTGAATGTCGAGGTTCACCGCTGTGGGCTAACCTCGCTGAATGTCGAGGTTCACCGCCGTAGGCTAACCTCGTTGAGTGTCGAGGTTCACCGCCGTAGGCTAACCTCGTTGAATGTCGAGGTTCACCGCTGTGGGCTTAACCTCGCTGAATGTCGAGGTTCACCGCTATAGGCTAACCTCGGTTGAGTGTCGAGGTTCACCGCTGTAGGTGAACCTCGGTTGAATGTCGAGGTTCACCGTAGGCTAACCTCGCTGAATGTCGAGGTTCACCGCTATAGGCTTAACCTCGTTGAATGTCGAGGTTCACCGCCGTAGGCTAACCTCGTTGAATGTCGAGGTTCACCGTAGGCTAACCTCGTTGAGTGTCGAAGCCGCCGCTTGGCATCCTCGCTTGACTTTGATGCCGCGGGCGCAGCCTCGCCAAACTATCGCTGTAGGCGCAGCCTCACAAACTTTGATGTTGTGGGCGCAGCCTCGCCGAACCATCGCTGTGGGCGAAGCCTCGCCGAACTTCGACGCTGTGGGCGCAGCCTCTGCACCACCGCTAGGTGAACCTCGCCGTGCCATTGATGCCGCGAAGCAGCCTCACAAACTTTGATGTTGTAGGCGCAGCCTCACAAACTTTGATGTTGTGGGCGCAGCCTCGCCGAACCATCGCTGTGGGCTAACCTCGCCAAACCACCGCTAGGGCTTAACCTCGCCAAACCACCGCTGTGGGCTTAACCTCGCCATATGATCGCTGAGCTTCGCTTCACGCGGCGAACCTCGTTGAGATCGAACTCCGCCCACGCATAACCTCAGATTGAGGTCGAAGTCTCGCCTCTGAGCAAGTCTCGCTTTGAAGCTTGCAATCGTCTAGCCTCGGTTTAATGTCGAGATTCACCGCAGAGGCTTAACCTCTGCTGAGTGGAGAGTTTCGCTACTTGGCTAACCTCGCTTGAATGTCGAGCTCACGCCAGCCGAACCTCGCTCGAATGAAGAGCTTCACGCTGGCTTAACCTCGTTGAGTGAAGAGCTTCACGCTGGCTTAACCTCGCTCGAATGAAGGGCTTCGCTACTTGGCTAACCTCGCTTGAATGGAGAGTTTCGCTACTTGGCTAACCCCGCTGAGTGTCGAGCTCACGCTGTGGCTTAACCTCCTCTTTAATGGGGAGCTCACGCTTTGCGACCTTCCTCATATGCTACTAAGAACGGGTCGTAATTTTCAAACCGTATGTCGAATTGGACGAATTATATATGAAAATCGACTATCTCGACGAGACGGAGCTAACCAAACCGAATTCGGCGGTTCGGTTTGTTCTACTATTTTGCCAAATTCTTCCGGTTTGGGAGATATCGACACTTTTGTCTATTTTGTAAAGTCAAGCATTCGTGAACTTAACCTTTAGGCGGACTCGACTTCACTCGATGGACCTTTAAGCTCTTTTGCTCATTCCGAAGTTGCCGTGGCAGGATTAAGGCAATTTTATTGCCTACAGTCCCTGAACGATTTGATTATCCTAACACCGTCAGAGGTGGTATTCGTCGATGATGGCCCACCAACAAAGCGCCTCTTCAACACTCCAGCCACTCCCACAAGTGACCTGTGAGCCCAGGTCGAGATGTTACGATCAACAACACGCCTAATCCACTACCGCCAATCAGCCAGATTATCTTAACCCGACGCCTCACGCGGTTAAGGGTAGAGAAGAAATTTTAGCGTTGAGTCTAAAAAAAACTCCTCGACAACTCATCATACTGAGGGAAATAGTATGGCTAGCCCAATTCAAACGGTAATCGGTAAAGGCAAATCAAATCCGTTAATAGCTGAGGGTTTGCTAAAAATCCTAAGGGTCGGCCGCACTGCAGGATAAGGACCAAGGATCACGCAGCGAGTCATTTGAGAAGAAACAATCAAATGACACGAAAGAAAAGGAGTCCGATTCTTATTCATAATAAAGAAAAGTTGACAGATACGTAAGAGTGGGAAACGCCAAGCCGAAGTCGTAATTTTAAGTCATGACGGTCCCGGATCGCTCTCTTGTGCTCCTCCTCCGTGGTGGTGAGGACCTTCTTATGGATGTTCTCTTCGTGAGCGAGACGGCATTGTGAAGCTCACTTCTTGTCTTCTAAGGCCCCGCTTCTCCTCGAATCGGCGATAACCAATTGTCGCCGACCCTTAAGCTCCTCCAAATTTCAAAGCCCGCCACGAAGCCGGTTCTTTGGCGCTAGGAAAGCCCGCATCCGCAATGGTCTGCTTTCGCTTCGATATGGATTTACCGGTTCCGCTAAGAAAGCGATGGCCTTTGGCGCCCTCCTCCATCTTTGCCATCGCGTAACCGCTTCCACTTCGCAGCCTACCAACTTTCGCGCCATAGTCCGTCTAAAACCGCCTCGCTCCTTTAAAACAGCATCGCGCGATGTTCGAGGCTAAGTCCAAGAGATTCTTAGAACGAAGAGTTTTAACCACCTTTGATCTCCCGCCTGCTGAATGGCCGCGATTCGCACCGCCAAAGTACTTAGGTTATCCAGTACATCCGCAAAGATGGGTTTGAGCTCACCAAAAGAGCAGCCTCCATCCAATAACGCTTTGACGCTTATCACAAAAGGGTCTTGAAACCTTGATCGTCTCCACGAGCTTCCTTTGAGACGGGTGGGGAGAGAGAGGAATATCCTCTCAGAGGGCGAGCCGGGACCGTGAGTGCCTACCACAATGACTATGTGTTGACACTTCTCCTGACTCGTGGCCTCCTCTACGAGCAGACCCCTTTCACTACCGCACGCCTCTCTTTGAGCGGGCGCCTCATCTTGAGCAAGCCTTCTTCGAAGGAAGCACCGCGGCTTGGACCGTTCCTCAAGCAACGCTAGCACCTCTCCTCCAATCTCCACCCCCTCGGAGGATGGGACCGCTTCGTGATCCGAGACATGTTCCTCTTCATCCCCCGAAGAGACCTGGACGACGGCGCCGATCGTACCTAAAAAAAAAGAGGAAGCCGGAGTTAATCATATGTCGCCCTATCGAAAGCAACGAGAAGGACTCCAGAGCGATACCTTCCGGGCAGCGCATCGCCGCCGAAGTCAACACTGCTGCTCGCAAGATCACCACCAAAACCCCCCCGATGCGCCACGCAAGCCCAATGTTGGGAAAGACCTCTTCATGGCAGCCCTCCGGCCGCACTCTCACCACCGAACTTGCGCCTCCTCCCTGGACGCCGCTGGCTAGGTGAAGGAGGAGGGTGGAAATTGGCACCGTGATTCGAACGGGCGATAACATCCCTAGCTCCCCTCCAGCTCTAACCAATTCTGAGGGGCTCTTCGCCATCAACCTGTGGACGAAGTTGGGTCATAGGGAGTGTGGAAGGCCAACATCGGTCACCACCCAAACTCCCATGAAAGCCCATGTCCCCAGCCTCGAGGACTCCTCGAGAGGGTGCTTCTGTGACCCTCACCGGAGTCGCCTAACTTCCTCCTCTCGAGATACGCTAGCCTCCTCAAAGATGGTGACGCTCCCCGGGCTGAGGGCGGGAGCCACCTCTCTCCGAAGTGGCCGGTCAAGCAAGACGAGCAAGGCTCAACCCCTCCGGGAAGTACTCACGCCCCGATACCACTCTTGCGAGGTGAACGAGTGGTGAAGAATGACCTCGAGGGTACTGGCGCGACCGGGTACATCCGGCGTAGGTTCAAAACCACCCCGCGTTCGCCTACCAAACCTCCTTCAATTTCAGCCGGGGTTGATATTCCCAATGTAGAGCTGGTCAGATTCGAACCGCACGAAACGCTAGAAGGTAGGGTTCCAAGAGGCATGACGACCTGCGGCGAAGGAGATGGTAGCCGGTCGGTGCTATTGACCACCACCTAAAGCCACCAAGAGTCAAGAGGGTATGCCGGTCTCTGTGGTGGAACCATCCCTAAGAGACTCACCATAGCCCCTTGGGTTGAAAAATGTTTATTGATTGAATGAATGTGTTATAATCAAATTTCTGACATGAGGGAAGAGAAGATTGATTTGACTTCTCTTTGTATGGGTTCTTGCATGGTAGAGGATGTTTCACTGATGCTCAAGTCGAGATTGCTTCCCCGCTGCTGACGACGATCAAAGTCCGAATGATCTAGAGGTTGCTGATGAGGTTCCCGATCTCTCTCTCGCAAGTGTTTAATTTCCCAAAAGGTCTTCCGACTTTTTTTCTTCTTCCCCGCCTCTTCCTACCGAAGCTTTCGCCTATTTTTATAGGAAGGTGTAACCTGACCCTATTATCATTCCTAAATGAGGGTTAATGGCCCTCCGACGTACAAAATGTTTTGGAACTGTTAAGATCGGTTTTAACCAACCAAACGCGAGGTCCGCTCTGAAAATAGCCCTGGTTTGCTACAAAGAAAAGCCCCACCGCTGGCAGCGAACGCAGGGCTGCTACAAGAGCGAGCCGCCGCAAGAAACGCGTGGCTTAACCTCACAAACTTTGATGCCGCGAGCGCAGCCTCGCAAACTTTGATGTTGTGGGCGGCCTCGGCAAACCATCAAGCAGGGCTAACTCGCCAGTGCCATGGATGCCGCTGGGCGCAGCCTCGCCAAACTTTGATGTTGTGGGCGCAGCTCACAAACTTTGATGTTGTGGGCGAAGCCTCGCCAAACCATCAAGGGCTTAACCTCGTCAAAGCCATGGATGCCTCTGCAAGCCTCGCCAAACTTTGATGTTGTAAGGCTCACAAACTTTGATGTTGTGGGCGCAGCCTCGCCGAACCAATCGCTAGGGCTTAACCTCGCCGCACCATGGATGCCGCGCAAGCAGCCTCGCCAAACCCCGCGCGGGCTAACCTCGCCGACGCGATGTTGTGGGCGAAGCCTCGCCAAACCACCGCTGGCTTAACCTCATCATATGATCGCTGGAGCTTCGCTTCACGCATGCAACTGTTGAGATCGAACTCCGCCCACGTGCAACCTCGTGACGAGGTCGAAGCCCGCTTCGAGCAAGTCTCGCTTTGAAGCCGGGCATCGGTCTAGCCTGTTTAACGTCGATTCACCGCCGTAGGTGAACTCTGCTGAGTGGAGAGCTTCACCGCCGCTTAACCTCGCTCAATGAAGAGCTTCGCCGCTGGCTAACCTCGCTCAATGAAGAGCTACGCTGGGCTAACTTCTGTTGAGTGAAGAGCTTCGCCGCTTAACCTCGCCTCAATGAAGGGCTTTCGCACGTAACCTCGCCCAATGGAGAGTTTCGCTACTGGCTTAACCCCTGAATGTCGAAATCACGCTGCATGTAATAATGATGGGCAAAAACGAAAGTTTACCTTTATAGTCGCAAGTGCACAACCATTGTCAAGTTATAGTATTTAAGATTGTCGATCCCACGAGGAACGGAAATAGGAAGTGTTTGATTCAAGTTCGTTCTCAAATTATGCGGACAATTAGGGTTTTATTCAAGCTAATATGAAAATATGATGAAGTGATGAGAGAGTGGATTTGGATTGTGTGTGAAAGGAATCACAATTAAAAAGATGAGAATTCAATAAGAGAGATGAAGGAATCTAAAATTGAATCCACTAGCTAACTCAAATTATAATCTATGAAAAATTCTTTTTACCACATCTCATATTAGATTTATTAAGCATAAGATATCAAACCACTTAAGGAAAGCATAACTTATCAAATTATCACCTAATTGAAATTCAAACTCATGAAGAGAGTAATAACAAGATAATAATCCTAGAATTCATATGCATAGCCTATCAAACCACTTAAGGAAAGCATAAACTATCAAATTCTTCTTCTATCGATTAGTTCTCTAGTTGATTAACCTAAACATGATCTTTTAAGCATAAGAGATGATTCATAAATACAAAAGAGATTAGACTAGTTTCATGCAACCTAGATCCCCACAAGAGTTTAGTTCAACATCTTGGGAAATTCAAACAAATAGAAAAAGAAAAGAAAATAAAAAGAAAAGAAAAATTCTAAACTAATCTAACTACAAAGCAATTAAATCTAAACTACAAAAGCTATTAAATCTAAACTACAAAGCAAATAAATCTAAACTACAAAAGCTATTAAATCTAAACTACAAAGCAAATAAATAACAAGAAAGAAAAAGAAATAATAAAGAAATAAAGAAAACGCAACTCATCATCATCAACTCATCCTCCTTTGGTCCTTGAACAAGAAGAAGAAGATGGGATTGAAGGAAAGAAAATATTTATTTATTGAGGAAAAATTATTACAATGAAAGGTACTCTAAAACAAGAGCAACCCTTTTCTCCAAAGGAGTTTTACAAAATATTTCATCCTAAACCCTCGGATACTTCTATTTATACCCCAACGGAGTTGATGTGAACCATTGGATCAAACTTGGCCAAGGAAGAAATCTTAAATTGAATCTGCTGCGCTGTCCAGTTGGCCGATCGGTTAATATAGTTAATAACCGGTTGGTCAACCGATTGGTTCCCAACGGATTTTGTCTTTTCTTGATATTTTTGCACGAATTCTTGGATTCCCTTGGTATCTTGGGCCTTCGTTTGTCTTGATTTGGGCTTCAAAATTGGTAGAAATTCAGAGAATTTGAGTCATTTGAGCTTTTATTCATTAATACTCCATTATTCGCAAAATAAGATAAAACATATTATTAGTAACATATTTATTGATATAAAATAGATAATGAGGTTATTAAAATGTCATTAAAATGTGATTATCAAATACCCCACACCTAAACTTTTGCTAGTCCTCTAGCAAGGAAGAAAAATGAAAAAGAAAAGAAAGAAAAATCCTCACTTTCGCGGGAATGGTTGTATTTAGCATACAACAAGCCTTTAAACCCCTAGGTTACCCTAGTGGGCGAGTTGTAGTCTCGTGAGGGTTTGCATGAATATACCCACAAAATTCAGTCAACTTGCCAATTTAAAGAAGCTAATTGAATAATTCAAAAATTCCACAAGTCGGTTAATACTCAAGAAAGCGTTTTATCATGATTTCAAAGTAAACTTCTTAAGAAAATCCTTTCATTGTAGTGATACAAAACCAAGTTTTTCTCAAAGATTTAATTCAAAAGTTTTGAAGGAAACATGCTAACTCTTTGTTTCAAACAATGTTCAAGTCTCTTAACCCATTTTGAAAAATCAGAACATATACCATTATTTCCATATATATAAAAACATGGTTTTTTTTTTTTTTTTTTCTTGGTAGTCTTGTTCTTTTTTCGGATTTCTAAGTGACCATCTAGCGAGTTTTGGGCCAATGAATCCCAACCCAATTGGGCTTAGGTCATTAAGCATAAAATACTCTTGGGCTTAATTACTAAGTCAACTTAGGCAGTAACAAAGAACTACCGATGATTTTAAGAGAAAATTATTTGGTGCCCATTTTTGCACTCTTTTGTTAAGTTAGTATTATAATATATATGTATATATGTTCTGAAAAATATTTGGATTAATGCAACTTAAAGAATCATTTTCAACTCTAAGTTAAGCACGCAAAAATTTCATCACTCTCGATTAAACATCCAGTTAAACTTTAGTAAAGTATACCACTTTGAAAATCATTCTTTGGAATTTATTTAAAATTATCATAAAAGGTAAACTTGAGTGTATAACTAACTCAGTTAGAAGACTATTAATCAACTCTATTAAGTTGGCAAGTGACAAAATTTTTTTTTTAAGAAAAATGAAAAAGAAAAGAAAATAAAAAGAAATAAAGAGAAACCCGCAACTCATCATCATCAACTCATCCTCCTTTTGGTCCTTGAACAAGAAGAAGAAGATGGGATTGAAGGAAAATATTTATTTATTGAGGAAAAATTATTACAATGAAAGGTACTCTAAAACAAGAGCAACCCTTTCTCTCCAAAGGAGTTTTACAAAATATTTCACATCCTAAACCCTCGGATACTTCCCTATTTATACCCCAACTGAGTTGATGTGAACCATTGGATCAAACTTGGCCAAAAGGAAGAAATCTTTCCTAAATTGAATCTTACAAGACCAATCGGTTGGCCGATCGGTTAGCCAACCGGTTAGCCAACCGGTTGGTCAACCGATTGTTCCCAACGGATTTTGTCTTTTCTTGATATTTTGCACGAATTCTTCTTGGATTCCCTTGGTATCTTGGGCCTTCGTTTGTCTTGATTTGGGCTTCAAAATTGGTAGAAATTGAGAGAATTTGAGTCATTTGAGCTTTTATTCATTAATACTCCATTATTACGCAAAATAAGATAAAACATATTATTAGTAACATATTTATTGATATAAAATAGATAATGAGGTTATTAAAATGTCATTAAAATGTGATTATCAAATACCCCACACCTAAACTTTTGCTAGTCCTCTAGCAAGGAAGAAAAATGAAAAAGAAAAGAAAGAAAAATCCTAACTCACTTTCGCAGAATCGCTGTTGTATTTAGCGCATACAACAAGCCTTTAAACCCTAGGTTACCCTAGTGGGCGAGTTGTAGTCTCGTGAGGGTTTGCAGTGAATATACCCACAAAATTCAGTCAACTTGCCAATTTAAAGAAGCTAATTGAATAATTCAAAAATTCCACAAGTCGGTTAATACTCAAGAAAGCGTTTTATCATGATTTCAAAGTAAACTTCTTAAGAAAATCCTTTCATTGTAGTGATACAAAACCAAGTTTTTCTCAAAGATTTAATTCAAAAGTTTTGAAGGAAACATGCTAACTCTTTGTTTCAAACAATGTTCAAGTCTCTTAACCCATTTTGAAAAATCAAGAACATATACCATTATTTCCATATATATAAAAACATGGTTAGTTTTTTTTTTTTTTCTTGGTAGTCTTGTTCTTTTTAATCTAAGCTAAGTGACCATCTAGCGAGTTTTGGGCCAATGAATCCCAACCCAATTGGGCTTAGGTCATTAAGCATAAAAATACTCTTGGGCTTAATTACTAAGTCAACTTAGGCTTAGTAACAAAGAACTACCGATGATTTTAAGAGAAAATTATTTGGTGCCCATTTTTCGTGACTCTTTTGTTAAGTTAGTATAATATATATATGTATATATGTTAGAAAAATATTTGGATTAATGCAACTTAAAGAATCATTTTCAACTCTAAGTTAGCACGCAAAAATTTCATCACTCTCGATTAAACATCCAAGTTAAACTTTAGTAAAGTATACCACTTTGAAAATCATTCTTTCGAAATTTATTTAAAATTATCATAAAAGGTAAACTTGAGTGTATAACTAACTCGGATTAGAAGACTATTAATCAACTCTATTAAGTTGGCAAGTGACAAAATTTTTTTTTAAGAAAAATGAAAAATGAATAAGAAAAAGAAAATGAAAAATGAAAAAAATAAAAATGACTAAAATCTGAGAGAAATTTGACTAAGTCCCACCCCCACACCTAAAATTTGCATTGTCCTCAATGTAAATGCAGAAGTAACATGGAGAAAGTGGAAGCACTTACGATGTTCTGATGACTGAACATCTAAAAAATTGAAAACCGTGATTTACCCGTGGTAATGAGGGGAGGCGAAACCAATTGTTTTTTTTTCAGATATGCACAAGTGATTTACAAGTTTTTTTTTTAAAGAACAAGAAACTCTCACATGAGAGAAGAATAAATTCTTTTATTATTATTGTGGGACAAAAACAAAATGTAGAATAAAAGATGAAACATGAAAGCTCACATTCTACATTAACTCCTACCTTATTCTTTGAAAATTCTACCCGAAATTTAAAGAATTTCAAAATGATATAATTCTTGATGTGCTTCAATTCCAAAATTTGGGGTTTTAGTGATGTGTGACAATGGAAGGTGGGTATTAATGGTTGTATGCTTTTGAACTTAGATTCATTATTAACAAAAATTTCATCAAAAATGAAATCTTGTTGTTTTCTATTTTCTACAAACCTAGGTTCATTAACAAAGGGTTCTTCAAATGTTGGCATCGGGATGCATGTATTCAACATAATTCTCTGCTCAAGGATTTGATTATTAACCCGTTACTGACCGTTGTGAATGGATTGCATTCACTTGATCTTGAAAAGTTGAACACGAGTTCCTTGGATTGGTCACGGGTTGACTTCGAAATGTTCCTTTCTTCACTCACGCTTGCTAGTCACCTAGTTGGGTTTCTATCTGGCGATGGCTTGAGTGTTGAGTTGATCGCTTGGTTGGTTGTTTGCATGAAGGAATTTAGAGTGTTGGATGATTGAGTCAAATGTGTTGGTGGTGGTTTTGATCATGGCTTCTAAACCCTTTTCTATGACACCAAGGCGTTTTCGGATCTGGGTTAGAAAGATTCGTCGGTTGATGAGGAGGGAAATTCAAAAGGTAGATTTGAGTGATGGAAATTGTTTGGTGGATTGAGCGGAATCGTGTTTCCTAGGAATTTGTTGGTTTGAGGTGGGATTGGCGTTTTGATTTGGGGTAACTTCCTTGATTCCAGCAAAGTTGGGATGATTCCGCCAACCGGATTGGTTGGGGCAAAAGGATCATTTCTAGGAGGCCGGAATGCGCGCTAACCCGACCTAGTGGCTGATCGGATCCTAAAGAGGGCATTCATCGGCAACATGAGATGGGACTCAATTGTGACAACTGGCGAGATTTGATTGACTTGGCGGGCGTTCTTTGATTTCGAGCTTCTAGCCTACGCATGATCGTCGCCATCTTTGCTTCAAGGCTATATTCGCTCCTAAGGAAGGACCACTAGATTTGGCTTAAGGAACCGATGCACCACGGTCATCACGGTGTTCTCATTGCATGGTTTTTCTGATGACTTCTAAGAAATCCCGCTTCATGGCATTTTTCTTCATAAAATCCCCTTGACACATAGACTCTAAGGAAGTTTTTGCGGGATAGTCAATCCTTAAGTAAATGATTTGGCACAATCGCCATTTTCCAAACCATGGTGAGGACATTGGATGAGGAGATCCTTAAACCTATCGAAATACTTCGGAATGGCTCACGGGATAATCCTAAAATTTTGAATGTCAAGCTCGAAGCTTGACCTTTGTGAATTGGGAAGAATTTTTTAGAAAAACTTTTACAAAATCATCCCTGGTTGAAATCGACCCGGGTAAGGCATGTACCCATTTTTGCTTTGTCCTTAAGAGTGAAGGGAATAAATCGAAGCTTAATTGCATCCTCAGTTAGGTCTTTCATTTTAATCATGAGGCGGACTTCTACAAATTGAGATGAAAATATATGCTTCAGCTGCTCCTAAGAATTTTGGAAGCATGTTGATGAAATGTGGTCGGAGTTGAAATTAGTTCCATTTGCTTGGGAAGCTTAATGCATGAAGGGATAGCATTCCTAGTTGGGTAGTAGATATCTTGAAGAGCGGGAGGATTGGCCATTTCGTTTGGTTGAGAAGTTGAATCGAGGCGAACTAAGCGATTGGTATTATTCTAACCCAAGTTTGCATGAACCAAAATCAAGAGATTTTTTTTTAATTAAAAAAATTGAAAAAGTTAGTGAGATGGTGAAAAGAGAAGAAGAGGAAGAAGAAAAGAAAAATTAACAAATCAAGGCAATCACTTTTCAATCACCCTAACTCTAGGGTTAAGCCTAAACTTCGGCTAGACCGACTCTAACCAAAACTCCTAAGTGAACAAAAATCCGGTTCACGTGGGTAATTAGCCGTAAGGATAGTACTAGAGGGAGATCAAAGATCAATTAAGTACCTCGTTCCTGCGTGGTGCTTACGCAACCCTAAACCTTGCCTTAGACACCAATTAATCCAAATAAACTTAGACCAGTTCACTCAAGAATTTCTTGTTCCTTATTGAGCTCGAATCCTTAGGGGCCAACGTCTAATTCTTTTAGGAGGCTTGGGTTTGTGTAGTGAGGAATCAGTGATTTTTGGTGAAGGAAAGGGTGATGAAATCCCTCACCTTATCTTGATTAATGGGTTTTGCCCTTAAAAATATTTTTGGTGAGTGTCAATTCAAAATGCTCAAATCACTTTGGTGAATTCCTACTATTATATGCAATGCCCTAGAAATTAAAAGCAACTAAAAGGATGAGAAAGAAAAATATATATATATTTTTTTAATTATGGTCAAGAAAGAAAGTCAGTTTTTTATTATATTAACCTAATTGTCTCTAATGTGATGAACTACCTATAGGGTGGAATTAAAATACTAGAGAGAAGAGTTACCGCAAAAAGCAATGCAAAGCCTCGTTGGAGGCAACCTTCAATCTCGAATCTTCAACTCCTTGCCTTCAAGCTCTTTTTGTCATTCACAATAGACAAACACACAAGTTAAAGAACTAAGAAAAAGTTCCTACTTAACACCACGCAACGGGCCAAAAACTTGATGGGCAAAAGCGAGTGTTTACCTTTTATAGTCGCAAGTGCACAACCATTGTCAAGTTATAGTATTTAAGATTGTCGATCCCAGGAACGGAAATAGGAAGTGTTTGATTCAAGTTCGGTTCTCAAATTATGCGTGACAATTAGGGTTTTATTCAAGCTAATATGAAAATATGATGAAGTGATGAGAGAGTGGATTTGGATTGTGTGTGAAAGGAATCACAATTAAAAGATGAGAATTCAATAAGAGAGATGAAGGAATCTAAAATTGAATCCACTAGCTAACTCAAATTATAATCTATGAAAAATTCTCTTTTACCACATCTCATATTAGATTTATTAAGCATAAGATATCAAACCACTTAAGGAAAGCATAACTTATCAAATTATCACCTAATTGAAATTCAAACTCATGAAGAGAGTAATAACAAGATAATAATCCTAGAATTCATAAGCATAGCCTATCAAACCACTTAAGGAAAGCATAAACTATCAAATTCTTCTTCTATCGATTAGTTCTCTAGTTGATTAACCTAAACATGATCTTTTAAGCATAAGAGAGATGATTCATAAATACAAAAGAGATTAGTCTAGTTTCATGCAACCTAGATCCCCACAAGAGTTTAGTTCAACATCTTGGGAAATTCAAACAAATAGAAAAAGAAAGAAAATAAAAAGAAAAGAAAAATTCTAAACTAATCTAACTACAAAGCAATTAAATCTAAACTACAAAAGCTATTAAATCTAAACTACAAAGCAAATAAATCTAAACTACAAAAGCTATTAAATCTAAACTACAAAGCAAATAAATAACAAGAAAGAAAAAGAAATAATAAAAGAGAAATAAAGAGAAACCTCGCAACTCATCATCATCAACTCATCCTCCTTTTGGTCCTTGAACAAGAAGAAGAAGATGGGATTGAAGGGGAAAATATTTATTTATTGAGGAAAAATTATTACAATGAAAGGTACTCTAAAACAAGAGCAACCCTTTCTCTCCAAAGGAGTTTTACAAAATATTTCACACCCTAAACCCTCGGATACTTCCCTATTTATACCCCAACGGAGTTGATGTGAACCATTGGATCAAACTTGGCCAAAAGGAAGAAATCTTTCCTAAATTGAATCTGCACAAGACCAATCGTTATCGATCGTATATTGGTTATAATAACCGGTTGGCCAACCGTTGGTCAACCGATTGGTTCCCAGGATTTTGTCTTTTCTTGATATTTTGCACGAATTCTTCTTGGATTCCCTTGGTATCTTGGGCCTTCGTTTGTCTTGATTTGGGCTTCAAAATTGGTAGAAATTGGAGAATTTGAGTCATTTGAGCTTTTATTCATTAATACTCCATTATTACGCAAAATAAGATAAAACATATTATTAGTAACATATTTATTGATATAAAATAGATAATGAGGTTATTAAAATGTCATTAAAATGTGATTATCACAACCTCCTCTTTTAATGGGGAGTCTTCACGCTTAAGCACTTCCTCATATGCTACTAAGAACAAAGTCGTAACTTTCAAACCGTATGTCGAATTGACGAGCAACTAAAATTGACATTTGTCCCGCTTATCCGCATTGTATAAAATATCTCCGATGGCGTTTTGGTATTTAAAGTGGACTTCGGTAACAATTGAGTCCAAATTGCCGTATGTTAACTTTTCCTACGGGAAAATTTCTTTACACCCTAACGTCTTAAAATCATTATATTTTATACCATTCTTCTTCTTCTTTCTTCCTACCCTCTCCCTCAAACCCATCCCTTCCTCAAACCCATCCCTTCCTCAAACCCATCCCTTCCTCAAACCCATCCCTTCCTCAAACAATCCAATATACAAGAGAGCTCGGCGGCAAAATCCTCGGGATCTTTAGAACAATCCTTGACCCAAACTCATCTGTCACTTCAAGAGCTCTCCATCGATTATTGGGGTTTTCAAATTAACTCTTAAATCAAGAGACTAAATAGCAAATTCAATGATTTGAGGGACCAATTTCAAAGTAGTATACAATCAAGGCGTGGCGATCTCGAATCACGAAAATTAGCCCAGTGGCTTTCGGTTACGCATAGATCCATCGAGGCGAGAGCTAGGTTTGAGGAAGGGGATGGGTTTGAGGAAGGGGGTGGGTTTGAGGGAGAGGGTGGGAAGAAAGAAGAAGAAGGGTATAAAATACAATAATTTTAAGGCGTTAGGGGGTGCAAAGAAATTTTCTCACCGGAAAAGTTAACGCCAACGAAAATTTGGACTTAGTTGTTACCGAAAACCCACTTTAAATACCAAAACGTCATCGGAGATATTTTAAATACTAATGTGGTAAAACGGGACTTTTTTAAATGTCAATTTGGTAGTTTAGCCACGAATTATATATGAAAATCGACTATCTCGACGAGACGGAGCCAACCAAACCCACCCGAAGGGTTCAGTTTGCTCCGGTCATTTTGCTCAATTCCTTCCGGTTTGAGAGATACCAGCACTTTTGTCTATTTTGTAAAGTCAAGCATTCAGGTGAACTTAACCTTTAGGCGGGCGACTTCATTCGGATGGACCCTTAAGTTTTTGCTCGCTCCGAAGTTGCAGGTGCAGGATTAAGGTAATTTTTATTATCGCACCCGCACGAGAAGTAGGAAACAGAAAGAAGTTGTAGTTGCCAAAGAAAGACAACGCTTCCTCATTTCCACAACGCCCCGAACTTCCAAGAACAAGTCTCGTCAACTTAACGCGACGGTCCCGGCTTCTTGGCGCGTTGCCGGTGCACTCATCAAACACTTCGCAGTAACACCTAACCACGCCATCGAATGCGTGTATGGCGGTGATCCGAGGATTTGGAGTTTTGGCAACCTCCTCTCCTCCCCCACTTCTACGTAATGAGATGCGCACTGTAACCGACAACTTTCGGCCGCTCAGACGTTGTGTTGTCATTGCCAACACCAATGCATATGACCGCCCGTAGGCCAGGCGAACGGCCGGATAGACAACATCCACTGGGATCGCCTCGAACGAGTGTGTAGGGACCACGCACCTCTTCAACCATAACATCAAGTAACCAGCAAGCAGGGCCTTGGATGAGATCGGAGTCCCCGCCTGGTGGTGGTAGGATGCAAAAGTAGCCCCCACCGGGAATCCCCCTTCGTCATGATCAATAGTCTCCGACTCACCGCTCTCGGACATCCGGGTACTTATCGCCGCCACGTCACACATGCCCAGCGGCAGAATGGGCCTCCTCTTATCATCGTTGTGGGGGAACAAGTAGTCCGCCCAATTCTTGTGGCTGATCCCGACATTCCTCTTCTTGCTACCCTTGTGGTCCACAGACCCAAGAGTGTCCAAACAAATATGGTAGTGACAGAGAAGCTCCCATAGAGTCTCCACCACTTGAGGGATGTGGGTGGAAAGATGGTCGAGCTCTGTTTGGCCAGGGACATACTCCTCATATGGGAACTCCCCCATCGGCAGGCCTGATACCTCGTGCATCTCGTGAAGCGCCAGCCCTAACTCCCCGTTGGGCGTGAAGAAGGTACCGCTATCCGGATAATAGAGCTCCAGGACGCTCTGAAACTGAGGCGCGTGGATCTTGATGCCATGCTGAGTGGCCTCCGATGGCCTCAACATTCGGACCTCAAGATCAAAGTTCTGCGAGAACTAACTTCGGTAATTCTATGCCACCAAGGGCAATGCGGCAGACGAGTGGACCCAACTCGGCGCTGGAAGTCCTTCGGAGAAATTGTCCCCGCCTTGAAGAAGCGGTGGCGGAAAGTCTCCGCCATCGCATGCTTCGCCCATGGGGAACTCATTTTGTAGAAGACCGAGCGGCGGGCGGTCACGCCGATGGGAATCCAACCCCATATCCAAATTTGAACCCGTGGAAGGTTCCACAAGTGACCCATCTGGCCGGAATCAAGTTCCAGCTCATCTTCTCGAACCGAGTGAGCGAGTTCCACCAAATAAAATCCCCGCGATCATGTTGGAAAGAAGTATCGGGCCCCCTACTTCCGCGACCATTTGCTCTCACCCAGAAGCATGACCGAGGGGTCAACTATGGCATCACCAAACATGAAGTCGGGCTTCACCATCTCACAACGCCGTCGCCAAAGATCGCCAAGATCGCTGGTCACCCCAGTCACGATAATGTCCCTCGGTCACGCGTCGCCGCAACTCCATAGTTTGGTTAGCGTGAAAGACTGGCACCGGATCGAGGAAAGGAAACCTGGGAGGAGCCAAAAAACTCGTACTACCGGCAAGGCCAATGGCTGTACTCTTCGGAAGGACTTCGTCAGAAAAGGCAGCTACAAAACGAAATAAAAAGGAGTTGAAAGAGCTGACTCGGCAATTCAAAGAGACCTCTATAAAACAGGCGAGCCCCTTTGCAGGCGAAGCAATTAAGCTCTCCTGAGGAGAAGCAGCGTCTCGCCTGAAAGCAAGACTCGTCATGACGAACCTCGCTGGACAACCAAACTCGCCGAAACAAAGGCAAGAGTCCGCTTGTCGAGCGAGCTCGCCAGTATGACCGAACCTCACCTGAATAGACAAGGCCCGTCGAAAGAACGAACAGGAATCTGTCCGTCCCTAGTTCCCCCAACTTACCGGCACAAGCGGGCGGCAAAGACTCGCGGCAGCGTGAAGCGGAGGAAGAAGCGAGCCCTTCCCTTTGACGCAGCTCTTCGACTTGGAGCCATCACGCTCAAATCAAAACCTTGCGTTTTCTTAAAAGCTGGGAGGATTTTTGAAAGCACAGCTTCCTAACGGAGGAGACGAAGCGATAGGCAAGTCTCGATGGTCGATTCGCCGACTTAAACGATCTCGACGGCCGATTCGCCAGCTAGCACGGATTTCGCACGATCTCCGCCAAGCAAACGGACCTGATCGGCGCCACAAACCTCGCGCTCGACGAGCGCTGAAGACAAGGAGCCCCCGCCGTCATCACATTTAATGCATCCGACACGCCCACGCGTTCCGCCCGTGGAGAAGACACGCTCCGGCTATTCCAAAACACGAGCTCGCCCGCCAAATGGTTTGAGCTCGCCCGAGATGGAGCTCGCCCGCCAAGTGGTTTGAGCTCACCAGAGATGGAGCTCGCTCGCCAAATGGCTCGAGCTCGCCCAAGATAGAGCTCGCCAAATGGCTTGAGCTCGCCCAAGATGGAGCTCGCTCGCCAAATGGTTTGAGCTCGCCCAAGATTGGACTCGCCTATCAAATGGTTTGAACTGGCCCAATATTGGGCTCACCTACCAAATGACTAGAGCTCCCCCAGAGTTGAGCTCGTTTGGTGATCTCTATAAGCTCCACGAGACGCCACATGAAACTTCATCACATTCATCAAGGGCTTGAGACAATACATTCGAACAAAGTTATGACGACACATGCAAACAGAAGTCGTAACAGAAGCGTCTCAAAACCTAAGCAACATCAAAGATCTGACCGGCACGCGGCCATCTAGATTCACTTACATGACACCTAGTCGCTATCGGAATCTTCGCTCGTAGAAACCCAAGGGTCCGTCAAGCGCCACTTCAAATGCCGAACGGTCTTGCGAAGTGCACGACATTCGAGGCTCCATGCATCCCTATCACGGTCCAGTTCCTGCTGAGCCATCGATTGACTGCGGATGACGCCCTCGAGCATTTCCTTCTCAGTTAATAGTAGCTCGGTCAAGCGGAGGAGTATGCGAAGCTCCTCCGCGGGATGACCTTGAATCTGGGTCAGCTCCTAACAAAGTCTCATGATCTCAGCGCTACGGTCGAGAGGCGCTTCCGGCCCGGGCAAAGTCGGTGCGGCCATGGAGTTGCCGAGGAAGAAGAAGGAGATGAAGAGGTGGCAAAATATGTGGGTAAGATAATCCACCCTTTATAGCCCCTTCCAAGTTGGTGATGGGACCTAACAAAGAGGATACATCCTAGCCTCAAACCCGGTCAAAGCCTCAACAGAAGGCACGAATCAAGAGGCAAGATCAAGCCTCCTCGAAATACAAGCTCGCCTGCCCATGGCTTGAGCTCGCCTAAGGTTGGACTCGCCCCCCAATGGTTTGAGCTCGCCTAAGGCGCTAGCTTACCCAAGTGATTGAGCTCGAGACATGAGCTCGCCTCAGCACCACCAAAGATCGAGCTCTTAATAATGAAGTTAGCTCGAACTTCATCAAACCCTCTTATAAAACTCAGCCCAATCACTATAATCAAAGGCGCTCGAGACAATAAAGAGATAAACAAACACAAAACCGCATTCATCAAGTGATTTTGAGACAATACATTTGAACAAAGTTATGACAACACGTTTAAAGAAGCAAAAATGTCCCAAAATCAAGGAAGAGCCCCAAGCCTAATCAGCACAGTCTAACACCATGAATGAGGCTAGTTTAGCCTTGATCTCAGCTAACTCCTTCTCCCGACCGGCCTCGAACTCAGCTCTCCGTCCTTCAAGCTTCTCCTCGAGAGTGCAAAGAACGAAGCCTCCTCTTCGCGATGCAATGCGTGGAGGACTTGCAACGCCTTTGTAAAAGCGCAATGGATGCTGACGCTCTCACGTTGAAGGTCTTAGAGGGTAAGCCCCCGCCCAGCCGCAGATTATGCTGTCGCCGGGCGAAGGTTCACGATTAATCTCTCTTGTTATGCATGCATTTCCGAAGCTTCGCTTCCCGCATTATTCGACTCGAAGTTTCCTATGAGAGCGCCACATATCGCTGCATCGGTCATCGAAGACCGGCCTCTCCAAGCGATGTCGCGAAGCCCTCCCAATCGCGCAGCACGCCGCCAGTCAATACCAACGTTGAACCTCCCTAAGCAGCTTACCAAGGGAGGGTGGAAGGCAGCAAGGGTTCCCCATCCGACACCGATGGCAGAGACCACCTATTTTAAAGCGTTATCCAAGCTGGCTGGAGGACACCCCCACGCGACGGGGTCGGGATCGCACCCTCGCCCTAATAATTGTGGCAGAGGTTGAATCCGAGGAGGGGCCCGTCATGGTCAGCAGGCGGCTTCTATCCGCGGACCTCCAATGCTAGCGGATCGGGGAAGCCGGCCACTGCTTGTGGTTGGGGGTGTCACGACCAGCGGTGTGGGTTCGGCTCGCTCTTCCCCTCATCATCGTAAAGCACGATAGGTTCGGGGTCTGAAGGCCTAGCCCGGGGAGAGCCTCTCTTGCGTGCCAACGCCTCAAAACGGTCCACTTCCTCCACAGTTAGAGGCATCTTCCCGGAAGATCTCAAATTGCGAGACCTACCAGAAGAACCTCCTCGAAGGCGCAAATACACAGAAGAGAGTGTTAGTAACGCCGACCTAAAAGGAGAGGCGCCGCCATCAGCGCGCAGACGAGCCTTGCCACCTGGCGAGACAATAAAGCTCGCCTAATCTGGCAAAGATCGCCAGGCGAGATAGAACTCGCCTGACAAGCCGGCTCGCCTGAAAAGAGAGACCCCGCCTGAGTATCGAGACTTCGCCCGAGTGGACGAAGCCCGCCCCAGATGAACGAAGAACGTTCTTCTCATCTCCGAAACTTACCAGATGGAGTTCGGCCGCAACCGCGTGGCGGCAAGCCGTTGTCGGCATCAATGAGGGAAGAGGGATGTCCTCCTTCCTCTTGACACGATCTTCTTGAAGGCCATGGCGGATATGAGGGCGAGAGCTCTAGTTTTCTTTACGAAGCTTGAATGGAGAGAAGCGAGTCCAATAGTCTCTCGACGGAAGAGGAGATCACCTCTTATAGAGCGATCTCAACGGCTGGGATTCAGCCACTCGATCGATCGCCAGAACGACCGATTCGACAAGTTCAAATCGAGCGGCCACAAATGAGGCGGGGCGGTTAGCATTCCACGCGAACGCCAAGATTTGGCGGTTCAAAGCACGATCTCTCACCTGCATTAATGGACGACCGGCTTAAATCAACGGCCGATCGCTGCATGAAGACAAGGCCGCCGTCGTATTCACATTCAAAGCAAGCTGACGCGTGCGCACCGCCTTAGCTAGCGAACAAATGTGTGGCTTATGTCACCTGTCGATCGATAGAGTTCGCCCGAACCTCGCTAGAGCCGCCCCAAGAGCTCAAAACATGTGAAGATGGTTAGATGCACCCAGGTGCGTGGCCAAGCCTGTTCGTTCAAAGTGTTCCAGACCACATCCAACTTGATTTAGGTGCGAAAACTTTGAAAGGGGTCTTATGGCGGAAAAATCGCCAACCCGCGATCAAAAGATGAACTTCGCTGCAAGGGCTCAAGAGATGCCTAACGAACTTCGTCGCTGGTAAGCCCCACTTGTTGAGCTTCGCTGCAAGAGCTCAAGTCGCGCCCGAGC